>JALMQS010000089.1:41334-496476 GCA_024734495.1 Forficula auricularia
TAAGAAAGATCCAAAAGGATTTTTTAAATATCTTAAACCATAAAAGATATCGATTTTAGCTTAGAAAGGTGAACCATTAAAATACAAAAAAAAAACATATTTAAGTATTTTGCTCTATTCTTCTCTAAAAGGAAGATATAGGTATTCATTTCGCGGTAAATTTTTGAAATTTTTAAAGTGTTTTTTAATTTTGAAACATAGGTTTATTGTTGGAATATCTCGGGAGAGTTTTTTTCATTTTTTCAAAATTTGACTCCTGAACTGAAACATGGGGTTTTTTAAATTTAGGGTCTAAAACACAAAAGGCTTTGTGCATGGCCCGAGAGCCTTAAATCTATCAAATTTATAAGATTTTTTTAAAAATTTCTGAAATCTTTTGTCTTTAAAATTGTAAACAAAATAAATTTGCCGCGGTTATATTCCGGGAGCCTAGTGTCTGAACAGTGAATTATTCGAGTAGGAAGGACTCGATGACGTGTAAGCTAGAGGTTGGATTCGATGACTAATGTACTCGGAGAGATGATATATGTGTGTTGAGGTGGCAAGGTGTAAAAGTAAACTTGCTCTGATCTGTTTTCGTTTCGTTTTTTGTTTAGCGTGTACCGTGTACCGTTAATATTATTGTTTATCGTGTGTTTGAGTGTTGTTGTTATTGTTGAAAAGAATTCAACAATAATTTATATATATATAATATATATATCTTGATATCTTAAATAATCATCAAATATTTAAGTTATTTATTTTTATTAGAAATGGCACGATTGCCTAATTCAAATACAAATATTGTTTTGATAATATACTGTTTGTTGTCTCAATTTCAATTATCAGGAACTATATTTAATATAGTAAAACCCAAGATTGTTAAACCATATGTTAGCAGCATGTATATACAAGACCCGGTTTGAATAATTATAATATTTTAAACAACAAACATTTATTATTTTATTTATATTTGCCTTCAAAGGGCAAAGTGAACATTACCGATTTTTTCCAGCAAGTACAAAATCTTTAAACATCTCTATCTCCGTAAATATTTCCTGCATACATAAACAAAAAAGGCTAATTCAGGGAACTCAACCCAAGGATTGCCATCATCAACCCCAGCGGCTTAAGTTTGACAACGCAATAATTTTCTTTAAGTCCATTTCAAAGTTCGCCCCCAACCCAGCTATGAACATAGTCAAACAAGCAATTAAAAGAAGTCCTTTGGGAATTAATTAACAATCTCAACGACGTTCTCACTATTCCAGATCAAGCCCCAAATACAAAATACAAGGTCCCAATATCCTTATGATTCGTTGAAAATAGTCATTTTTGCAGTAGTGCAATGACCGATAAATGCGATAGGCTGTAAATCTATTGTCGTTGGTTTACATGCTACTGAAAGGTAGAGGAATCATAAACTAGAAGTTTAGGGAAAAAGTTTTAAAATCGCAGTAAATAATTTTTACTTTACCATACAGGGTATGGTCAAGTATTCGTAATCGTGCATGAAAAAAGTGGTTTTTTTCTTTCTTTTTTTCGAAATATCTCAAAAATGGGTGAAACTATTTTGATTAAAAAAATTGAGCAAAACCATGGCATTTCGTTCTACAAAAAAGCCCTAATAAGTGAACATCGAAAAAATTATATTTTTCAAGATAACAATTATTTTGTCAAAATGTCTGTTTATCTGTCTGTTAGTCTGTGCGTTACCAAATTTTGTGGACGAACTAGCTCAAAAACTAGTGGTAATATCGAAACCAAATTTCACATGTAGTATTGGTTCATTGAGATTAAGAGCTGATTAGATTTTGGTGCATATCTACCCAAAATTAAGGTGGGTGGAGGGGGGGTTAAAAATTAAAAATCTAGGTCGTTTGGCCAAACTCAACCAAATTTTGTATACATAATCAGTGGGACCCCAGAAGGCTAAAAATGCAAAAACTAACCGCCCAAAATGGGGGGGTATAGGGTCAAAAAATGAATATCTAGGCTCTTGTACCAAACTCAACCAAATTTCGTATACATAATCAGAGGGCCCACAGTAATCTAAAAATGCAAAAACTAACCGAGCAAAATGGGGGAGGGGGGTATGGTCAAAAAATGAAAATATAGGCCCATATACTAAACTCAACCAAATTTTTATTTTAATTTAACAAAAGTTAGAAAAAGCAAACGTTGTTAGGTTTGGCCCAAGGCTGCCGCGGTTATACGTGAAAACCCACTTAATTAATGTGGGAGGCTTAATTGAAGGTGGGGAATTTTTCTTGCTAGTTTTTATGGTTTTAATAACCCTGATTACTTTGTATTATTACTTTCGAGTGGTATTTGTAATTTTGATGCACGTGAACGAGACCCCCAAGGTGGAGAAGATTTTACCCCCAAGAAAAATTATTCCATTGCTTGAGGGGTTTGTTAGTGGAGAAAAATTCAATTTGTATACCAAGCTTTGAAGGCCAAAAGTTTCTCCTTAACTTAAAGCCTTGGTTAGACTTACATAACCAAGCACCCTAACAACCCCGTTGCATTTAACCCCTCTAACCAAACCCTCAAGCAAGGGAATGATTTTTCTTGGGGGCAAAAATCTTCTCCACCTTGGGCGTCTCGTTCACGTGAATCAAAATTACAAATACCACTCGAAAGTAATAATACAAAGTAATCAGGGTTATTAAAACCATAAAAACCATCAAGAAAAATTCCCCACTTTCAATTAAGCCTCCCATAACAAATCACTTAGGGAAAAATCCTAAGAACGGAGGTACCCCCCCCCCACTCCCCATGGATAGCAGCCCAATAAACAACCCTATTTTAAGCGGCCAATCCCAATAACCCTCACCCTAACCATCATTCTAAAAAAAAATGATTGTTAAATGATGAATTTTCCATGGAACGAAAGGAGTTTTATTGGCCACCACCAATTGGACTTTGGTTGAACAAGGGACTTATCATAGAAAAAATGAGAGCCTTTGAACAATCGAATTTATAAGATTTTTTTAAAATTTCTGAAAAAAAATGTCTTTAAATTCTTTAAATGTCTCCATCTCGGTAAATAATAGTCTGAGAGGCTTAAAATAAGCGGTGCAAATAAATCAAGCCACTGGCCAATAAAAACTTTGATTAAATAACAAATTATTTATAAAATTTTTACAAATAATCATATAATTTGTTCTATTAACTCTTAAACTAACATATTCAATAAATATTGTTGATAATTTTTGAATTTTATAAAAATAAAATAAGTGAAATTAAATTAAAAGATACAATTACAAATTATCATACTTTCTCAATATCACTTTACATTTAAATAAAGTTTTAATAAAAGATCAAATTCCATTTGAAATATCAATAAAATGAATAATTTTGAATTAATGAATCATTGATAGAAAGATAAAATATATAAAAATTGATATTTCTGAAGTTCCAAGCAGTTCAAATTGTGTGCCTATTTAATCAGGGGTTAAGTCACCAAGTGGCTAATATACATGAAATAAGCCGTTCTTCAGTCCAAAATAAATAAATAAAAAATATATATACTATTTAATAAAGTTTTTAATGGTGTGGCTCGATTTTTGCACAGTAGTTTATTTTTTAAAATTTCTGAAATTTGTTTGTCTTTAAAATCTTTAAACGTCTCTATCTTCGTAAATAATGGTCTGAGAGCCTTCTTCTTCTTCTTCGAGTGCCATACCCGAAACGGGTGTCGGCGCCTAACCATATATACCTGTGCTGAGTGTGTTTAGATGTTTTACACAGATATAAGGGACCTACTTTTTAACGCCGGTTCCGAACGGCTAATTTGGAGAGGTCACTTGGCAATTAAACTCTTGGTAGGTTGCCATTACTTTCCAAGAGGAGGCGATTGCAAATATCTATCTGCCGAGATTCGGTTTCGAACCAGCGATCTCCGAGTCAGCGACCCAACACTCTAGCCATTGACCCACAGTCGCCTCTCTGAGAGCCTTAAAACAATCGAATTTTTAAAAAATTTATGAAATTTTTTTTGTCTTTAAAATCTACCAATTTTCAAATTTAACCTTCCAGTGTCTAACCGGAAAATATCTTAAGCCTGAACACACGCGACTCTTTAATAATAATAATATAAAATTTCTGAAATATACCAATTTTCTAATTTAACCATCCAGTGTCTAACCGGAAAATATCTTAAGCCTCAACACACGCGACCCTTTAATAATAATAATATAAAATTTCTGAAATATACCAATTTTCTAATTTAACCATCCAGCGTCTAACCGGAAAATATCTTACGCCTGAACACACACGCGACCCTTTAATAATAATAAGTATTATTTTTTTATTAAAAAAAAAATTAACTAATCTATTGTAATATGAAAAAGCCCTTCAAATTGAACTTTTTAAACAAAGATTAAACAAAATACCTGAACAATATAAACTTGAGAATATAATGTTAATTTGTAAAAGCTACTTTACAGAATAAAAAAATAAATAAAAAATAAAAAAGAAGCTTAGTAAAAGTTCTTTTTTGAGTTGAAAGTATTCAGGGCTGGCTGGCTTGTCAGCCCACTCAACTCTTTTTCTATTCAAGCATAAATAACCGAGAGAGAGAGAAAGAGAGTTCACTTTCAGAGAAATTGTTGTCAAACTTTCAGACAGTTTCCTCTTTCTCTTTTATACTTTATAGCTACCCTCTTGTTAAGTTATTGTTTCCGAGATCGCTAGACAGCTATTTTAACCAGCCAACAAAATCATCCCAGGTAACACACAATATCCCCAGAATATTCTAAGAAGTTATTTAAAGGACATGTATATTCCAATTATTCATAGAATATTTAAATGGGCGTTGATCTTTTGAGAATATTCTTTTCCGAATATTCCAAGAATGCGCAACTAGGAATATTCCGGGAAAGAATTTAATGTCCTACACGAACATTTTAGTTCTAAGAATATTCCCAGAATATCTACGAAGATTGAAAGATTATTCACAGGATATTCCAATGTCCAGAGAAGATATTATCAGAATATTTATAAATTATTCTTGTGCTACCTGGGATTCCGCATACATCAACCCAGGTAGCACAAAAATCTATATAATAAAAATGAATTTCTGTTTCTTCGTAAGCGCAGATCTCTCAAATGCCTGGACCGATTTGGCTATTTTTTTTAATTTTTTATAATGTTCGTAATAGTCCAATTCAGGTTAATACGTAAAAAAAAATTAGAAAAGTTGCCCGGAAAATTGGAAAATTCAGAAAAACTAAAAAATTCAGGTTAGCCAACATAGTTTGCCAAACAATAAAAGAACTAAACTAGCAAAAAACTATCTATTTTTTTAAAGTACATTTAAAAACAAAAATTTAAAAAAAAACGTCATGATAACTAAATTTTTGAAAAGGTTATGGTTATTTAAAAAAAGCTATTTTTTTCAAAAATTCCTAACTTCTTTTGGGTTGCGTGAAAAATTTCTGAAAACCGTCTTTAATAGGGTAGAAAAAAATAAAAGTTTCAGCCAAGCTTTTGATTATATATAGATGAAAAATATTTTATTTAAATAGCTTTTAGAAATCTTTCAACTGTAAATATTATTTTTGGTTTAAGTAGGTAACAATAATTATAGGCCCAGCCAAAAATTTAGATATACCACCGGAGCACCAAACGGACATATATTGCTAATATAGCTTCGATACGCCCAGTGGTTTAGGCTTGAAGCATAAGAGTTAGACACAGAAACGCGTGGTCTGGTCAGTTATTATCTATATAAATTTTAACCATAAAACGAGACGCTCCCTGCCAGGCTAGATGACGCGGGCCGAAGGCCCGGGCGTCAGCTAGTCTATATAATAAAAATGAATTTCGTTTCTTCGTAAGCGTCAGAGCTCTCAAAATGCCTGGACCGATTTGGCTAATTTTTTTAAATGTTCGTAATAGTCCAATTCAGGTTAATACGTAAAAGAAATTCTGGAAAAGTTGCCCGAAAATTGGTGTAATCGTAAAACAGCAAAATCAGGTTAGCCAACATAGCTTGACAAACAATAAAGAATCTAAACTAGCAAAACAAGTGTTGGCGGCCCTGTTTAGGAGATTTTGAGTGTCATTCTCAATAGTTCTAACTACATTACCGTTGAAGAAGAATTTAATATTGCAACAAAGATTTAAAAAAACTACCTATTTATTGCTAGAAAAGTAAATTTAAAAAAACGTCTTGATAACTAAAATTTTTGAAAAGTTATGGCGTTTATTAAAAAAGCTATTTTTTTCAAAAATTCCTAACTTAAGGTGAAATTTTTTAAAAATTCTGAAAACCGTCTTTAATAGTGTAGAAAAAATAAAAAAGTTTCAGACAATCTTTTGATTAGTATATATATATATATATGGATGAAATATTTAATTTAAAATAAAATATGTTATTTAAAATTATTTTCTTAAAAATACCTTTGGGAATCTCACCATCTTTTTTCATTGTATTAAAGACCCTCAGCCATTTCAAAAGAACTAAGTCTTTCGTTTTGTTTGAGTGATTCATTCATTTCAATATTATTTTTATTTATTTAGAAAGTTAATTATAAAGGATTATTGAAACTATACTAACTAAACTAACTGAAAGGAATTAATTAGCTTTTGGAATTTCTTTAAAAATATGTTTTAAAGATTAAAACCAAATATATATTATACATATATTCTCTGTAGCTAATAAAACATCAATTAAGCAGCCACGTGGGGGTCCAGGGAAGAAGCCCCCTGGTTGGCAAAAAGGCCCGCCGAAGGCGGGGCCTTTGAAAGCTAGTAATCTATAAATATTCTAATAATATCTTCTCTGGACATTGGAAATATCCTGTGAACAATCTTTCAATCTTCCTAGATATTCTGGGAATATTCTTAGAACTAAAATATTCGTGTAGGACATTTAATTCAATTGATTATAATCGAGGGGTGATCCGCGATTGGAAGTAGGTGTACACCGCTTTGGAGGTATTTTGGAAGTACTAGGAAATATTTTGAAGTACTTGGAAATATTCGGAATTATTTGAAAATATTTGGAAGTACTTGGAAATATTTGGAAGTAGGGGGACAGCATATTAGGTCGCGGTTCACCCTCGACTATAAAATTCTTAGTTGAACATTCTTAGATTATCCACCAAAGGATATTCCTGGAAGATTCGTCCAAGAATTTTTCTGGTGCAAATATTCTAGGAATCTCCTGAGGATAATTCGAATATATATGTACTTTTAAGAAATCTATTGTCCTACCGGGTAATAAGGTTTATTTACAAGAAATATTTTCGAAAATGCAATTTTATAATTAAACTAAGCTTCAAAGAGTAGAATTAAAAAAAACGGTAATAAACATAAAAATAATAAATACAAAAGATTTTTTTCGAAGATCAACCAGATAGATAAGCTGTCCCGAATCTCCTTAAAAAAACATAGGAGATACGAAGTCTAGTGTTTAAGAGTCCAAAATCAAAAACCACCCATTTTTCAGTTCAGGGGTTAAATTTTGAAAGAAAATGAAAAACACTTTCAAGATATTTCAACAATAAACCTATATACCAACAGTGAATGCTAAAAAATAAAAAGTCCATGAGATAGACGACTTTAAAAATTTATAAAATTTACCCCAAAATGACTATATCTCTCTTTCAGTGGTAAATAGAGCAAAATAATGAATTTTTTAAATACTTTACCTATAATTAATAGAGATTGTGGTGTTGGTGCGAGGTGAAACATCTTTAATAAAGATAAAAGTAAATAAATATTTTATGAGATATTCATTTACTATGAGTTAGGTTTTCTAGGTCACTTGTTTCACGTTAAAAATTAAAAAATAAAAGAGGTAAATTTTTTCAATATATATATATATATATATATATATATTTTCTGGTCATCAACCCATCTACTGGAGTTATTTTATATAATTCCTAAAGATGGGCTGATAGTCCGAAATATATATACCAGGAGGTGGCCACCAACGTGGCTCGCGAGCCGCATGCGGTTCTTCAGTCAATCTCGTGCGGCTCTTGAACCCTCTGAATAATACTGATTTCCAAAAGCAGCAGGGTGGCGCATAAAGATCTACCACATTTTAAAGAGGTATAAAAATTGAAAAAAAATTTTAACTATAAAAAAACTAAATATATTTTTGAAAAGAACATAAAATATTTATATTTTTAATGTATTTTAAACATTATCAGACAAAAAAAGGGGGGGGGGGGGGTCAAAAATGAAAATTCTAGCCTTTTTCGACCAAACTCAACCAAATTTTGTATACATATTCTGTGGGCCCCAAAAAGACTAGAAATGTAAAAACTAACCACCCAAAATGAGGGGAGGGTCAAAAATGAAAAATATCAACCAAATTTTGTATACATATCTCTGGGACCCCAGAAGGCTAGAAATTCAAAAACTAACGACCAAAAATGGGGGAGGGTCAAAAATGAAAATTCTAGCCCTTTCGACCAAACTATGTATACAAAATTTGGTTAGTTTTTGCATTTCTAGCCTTCTGGGGATCCACAGAATATGTATACAAAATTTGGTTGAGTTTGGTCAAAAGGGCTAAAAAAATTTTGACTCTCCCCCCTTTTTGTCTGATAATATTTAAAATACATTTAAAGAAAATGTCATTTATTTTATTTTCAAAACTATATTTAGTTTTTTGCTAGTTAAATTTTTTCATTTTTTATATCTCTTCAAAATGTGGTAAATCTTCATGCCCCACCCTGTATAATAATTAAATTAAAAAAATAATAATTCAAAAATTAAATTAATTTGTAATGTTATAAGTAAGTGAGCATAAATATATATGTTACTTCATTTATATTTTATAAAATAAAAAAAATGTGTGTTTTTTTAATAAAACATTAATCTCCAAACAATGTGGCTCGATTTGAAACAGTTTTATAAATTTGCGGCTCCCAAAGTTAAGGTTAGTGGCCACTCCTGATATATACCATATATTGAAAAAATTTAACTCTTTTATTTTTTTAATTTTTAACGTGAAACAAGTGACCTAGAAAACCTAACTCATAGTAAATTAATATCTCATAAAATATGTATTTACTTTTATCTTTAATACTTTACCTTTCTAAGCTAAAACCATAACCATCGGGTTTAAAAGATTTCAAAAAACTCTGAAATAATATTTTGAGGTCCTTTTCCTCCTTTAAGGTTCGAATTAAAAAACATCTCTTCTTAGTTCATCAATAAATCTTAAACAGAATATAACACTCCAAATTTCATCTTTCTAGGTCCAGCGGTTTGGGTTTTGTGTGAATGAATGAAACGCCACCTTCTTTCCTATATACATATAAAGAAGATAATTAGTAAACAAAAACTATAAACAATAAATATTAATAATGTTAATAAACAACAACGCAATAATTAAAAATAAATAATAGCTTTAATTAATTAATAAATATGATTAAATGAACTACGAAAGTCAAATAATAATTTATTCAATAATTTCTGAATGTTCATTCTATACATATCTTGAAATTTCATTTCTCCTTTTTTAAATTAATAAATAATTTCTAGATCTTTAGAATTAACAGTAAGAAATTATTATTGTATTATTTATCATTTTTCAATAAATAAATAAAAAGCTTTCCTTCTTAAATAGCACAGTTTACTTCCGGACTCTTTCTTAAATTATTGTGACCAGCCGGTTTGTGGAATACTAGTATATAGCAGCCTAAATAATGATTTAGACAATTCAAAAAGGGACTATAAACTGGGCAGCTTTTTCATTAAATAGCCGCCCTGCTGTTTAAAAAAGCTTACTAATATCTTCTTTTTCGAATTTTTTAGTTATAGTACAAGATACCGACTTAGGTCGACCTTAACCTATCGAGTTTCCTAATGAAATTAATATTTTGATAATATAATGTATTAATAAACAAAACTTGATAGGGTCGACATCCAATTTCCCTGCATAGCTATTCTTGATAAAAAATCAAATCAAATGAAAATAGATTGATTAATTCTCAATAAAATTATCTACATTTTCATATATAACAATAAAGGAAACTCTATAACTACAAAATACTAATTCGAAGTTGTTTTGAAAGTATCGCTCCTTTTTGTTATGAGGGTTGTAAGGCCTCAAGGAAGCTGTTTTTTACTTTATAATAAAAGAAATGTTTCGATTGTGATTATCTAGTTAATTAATGCTATACATATATGATATCCTGTAAAAGAAAAAAAATGGAGGTAAGACCAGGTTAGTTCTCTTCAAAAGTGTATGAAATAAAAAGGTAAAACAATTTAACGTTTATATAAAATTTATTCAGTAATCAACAAAGGGGAAGGTTTTATATTTGTGGAGTGGTGTAGATGGATCAAGAAGAGTGTTGAGGAAAGGTACAGGCCATTTGGAGCCTGGTTCCCGTTCCGCGATACCTTGCGTAAAATTGAATACGCCGTGTGTGGGCTGAGGGCGCTGCTCAAGATGAGCCAAAATGGCCTAGGGTTGGTTTCTTGCCGCTTGGTTGTGTAAGGGAATATATATGTTGTTGTCTGCCAAGCGATTCGGGCGAACAAAACATACATTTGGCTAAGCGTGGCTTAGTTGTGTTATTAATGAACCTTTCAGGATAAAAGAGAATAATAATTAAAGAAATGAACACGTATATGAATTTTAGCTATCAGAATATTCTTACCTTTCAGGCCCATACAACTAGCGAATAACACACATAGAGTAATTTTAAGAGATGTTTACCCTGTGGTAGTTGTATGAATAAGAACTAGTTTGGCGCGGTCGCCAGGGTCTCGAGAGCAAAAAAGGTGGTGGGGAGTGAAGTTGTCAATAGCCGACAATAGGGGGTTGGAGTGCGATGGTGAAATTACTGATTTGACCAGTGAAAAATTGTGGCAATTTTGAACACGAAGTTACCTGTTGATACCCTGTCTACCTGGATTTATGCAGGGAAAAAATATGACAAACCAACTTTGGCATTTTATATACATATTTTACTCTCGATTGGTAATATATTTATCCGGAAACTTGATTACATTTATGTAATAAAATTAAGAAATTTAATTTTTTTATTGGAAATTGGATGTCGATCCTATCGA
Organism: Forficula auricularia; assembly: GCA_024734495.1. Classification (NCBI taxonomy): domain Eukaryota; kingdom Metazoa; phylum Arthropoda; class Insecta; order Dermaptera; family Forficulidae; genus Forficula; species Forficula auricularia. The sequence goes on from JALMQS010000089.1 coordinate 52,366, forward strand.
GTTTTGTTTATTATTACATTATATTATCAAAATATTAATTTCATTAGGCAACTCGATAGGTGAAGAAATCCAAGGTCAAAAGATCGCTATGTTAAGATTTGCCGATGACATTGCCCTTCTAGGAAGCAATAAAAAAGAATTAGAGGACGCCTTGAATGGAATTAACCAAATCCTAATAGAAGAAATCAAAATGAAAGTAAACAAGAATAAAACCAAGGTCCTAGTAAGTACAAAAACAGAACAAACGAGACAGGAATGCATCAAAATTAACCAAGAAAACCTAGAAGGAGTTAAGGAATTCCGCTACCTAGGAAGTAAAATAACATGGGATGGGAGGAGCAAAAACGAAATTAAATCAAGAATTGCCCAAGCAAAAATGGGGTTTAATTCAAAACAAAAACTACTATGCTCCTCCTCAATCAGCTTAGCAAACAGAAAGTTGCTATTGAAGACATATGTATGGAGCATAGCCATGTACGGGTGTGAAACCTGGACAATTGGAAAAGCGGAGAGAACGAGATTGGAGGCTTTCGAAATGTGGTGCTACAGAAGAATGATGAATATCAAATGGATGGATAAAATTACAAATGAAGAAGTTCTTGGAAAAATCGGAGAAAGAAGAACCTTGTGGAAGAGTCTGAAGAAGAGAAGAGGTCAGATGATGGGGCACACACTGAGACATGGGGGACTGCTTAGGGATATCTTGGAGGGGGAGGTGGGAAAGAAAAGGGGAAGGGGAAGACCCAGATTAGAATATTTCAACCAAATAATTGGGGATATGGGATGCCAGACATTTAGAGAGGTTAAACAGCTGGCGGAGGACAGAGTCGAGTGGAGACGGATTGTTGCATCAAACCAGTCTTAGGACTGTATACTCAATGATGATGGATAGGTGAAAGTTGACTTAAGTCGGGATCTTAGACTATTGGGAATTGACTGAATTGTAAATCGGGCTGCGACTTTGACAATTTGTATTCAGTAGCAGAAGTAGTTTCAAAAATGCAACATTATACCAAATACTGTATATACCAATACAGGACAGTCTGTCCAAATACAATGGAAAAGCAAACCGTTTTTGGTCTCATGAATTTGAGCGCCACCATGCGAGCAAAATGGAAATCTTGCAGTCAAATCCGACTTTCGGCTACCCGCAAAATTAAAAAAAAACTTGAGCGTCATGGAAAAAATATATATTGTGTCCGTTTAATGTTATATATGATTTAATAAGATCGATTTTAAATAATTTACGCATTTTAATATTATGCGCTTTATGTAGTTTACTTTTTTCTCACTAGAGTGTGCTGTTTTCAGGGTACCATATTTTTGACAGGCTGTCCTGTATTGTTGTATACAGTATTTGATTATACTAAGAGATCATTGATTGAGTTTATTCTTTTTATGTTTATTCGTAATATTAGTAGGTTGGCTCAAGAAAAAAATAATCGATAATAGTATAAATTTTTTATATTTAACCAAAGGTAATAAATAATTTGACTGTAGATAAAATAAATTTTAATGAGTATTTTCAATTAATTATTATTTAAATTTCAAATGTTTATTTTTAATTAATTATTTCGTAATAATTAAAAATATAATAATATAGGTATATAATAAATTATTTAAAAGATATGTAAATAGTTAAAGCAAAATAAATAATTAAATAGAGTGGAAAATTAAAAATAAAAAGTCAATTTTATTATAAATATTAATCGTTTAATGCATAGGGGATATAAAAAAAATGTGTTGTGATTCGATGTATGTATTTTTATCTAGATAGAGAGATTGTACGTACGTAATTTTTGATTGGAAATGAAGAGCAAAATCGCGGTTGATGACGAAAATGATTAGAAATATAGCAAATAATAGCGGAAATGAAATCGAAATTAACACAAAATCAAATAAGTTATTAAGTAAATGAAATCCCCTCAATTAGAGGGGAACAAATCAAATATTTAATAAGAATTTTCAAGATTAAAAAAATGTGATTTGTTTTTTGTTTTTATTATCAAGTTGAAGAGTTTTTCTGGTTAGACGGCCTATGGTGGAATTGTATAATTTCCATGTACACTAAGGTGCAAAAAAATCGAGCAACCAATAAAAACTTTCTTAAATAGTAAATCATTTTTAATTTTTTTACAAGTAACCAGACATTTACTGAAAAACTGCTTATTGAAAGTGTACTTACCACTTGTTGTTGACTTAGCCCGTGATTAATTAGGCATACAATTTGAACTGCTTGAACTTCAGAAATAGCCATTTTTGTATATTTTATCTTTCTATCAATGATGTTTAATTCAAAATTATTAATTTCATTGATATTTCAAATGAAATTTGATCTTTTATTAAAATTTTATTTAAATTTAAAGTGATATAGAAAGAAAGTAGGATAATTTGTAATTGTATCTTTTAATTTAATTTTACTTATTTTTTTTTTATAAAATTCAAAATTTATTAACATTATTTATTGAATATGTTAGTTTAAGAGTTAATAAAACAAATTGTATGGTTATTTGTAGCAATTTTAAAATAATTTTTTATTTAATAAAGTTTCTATTGGTGGCTTAATTTTTTTGCACTGCAGTCTAGTTTCTACCATTAAAGACTTTCAAGTGTGAATAAATACAAAATCTTCGCTGTCAAATTACAAGGTTTGAGAGTTCGCCTCTCAAAAGAGTTGAAATATATGTATATTCCTCAACACAGACTGATCGACTATAATTTCACAAAGAGTCACATAATATTATTCAAACAACTGTGTAATTAAAGCTATTATCACATAATAATAATTATTATATTTTTTTATTAATTATTTATTAGTGTTTATGTTTATTATTTGCTGATTAGTTAAATAGCGACATAAGAGACATTATTCTTGAAATTGACTATTGCTAGGAGTAGATCTATTGCTTTGAGGCGTATTATAAAAATTATTATTTAATAATAAAAATTGAGTAAAATTGCGAGGTAGGTTTCACAAAAAAGAGAAATAAAAAAAACAAAAATGGGTAAAAGCTAACTTTTTTAAGCGCTAATTTCGTTGTCAAAAGGGTTCCCCCACTCTGTCCACCTCTTCCTCCCCTATTTTAGTTTATTTGAGCGCTCCCAGGGCGCAGCACTAGATGAATATTTACCCGGGGATTTTAAAATATAATTTGACTCCGTATAATCGGTTTTTAATTAAAAGTGCAGTAGATCAAAATTAATATAATACTATATATAAGAGCCTAGATTAATTTGTAACAACGCTGAGAGAAATTTCTTTAAAAAAATTTCTCTCTTGCCTAGAATCGAACCGACGAACTCTTGAACTAAGGGCATCAATCATTACACCAATGCAGCATTAATATTTATATCTTGATTTCTGTTACTAAAACTAAATATTTTTGATTTAGACTATTGTGTCGGGATAATAATTGTATTCATTTGAACTCGAATGAAAATGAAAAAACACCAATAGATTTTAAATTAAGAAACATTAAATATATATTAATTAACGAGGCAAATTTGAAATATAATTGTAATTTGGACTCGAAATTTTGAAATGAAAGACTCCAATTCATTTTAAATTAAGAAACATTAAATATATTGATAATTATTCTTCCCCGCCCCACCCCCTCACCACTCAAAAATTAAAGAGGCGAAACTTTTAAGAGACGATGTATTTTCGGTAGTTTACCGGTATACATTTGGAGTGTGGTTTTTTAAGAGGAATACAAATTTTGGACCGAGACGCTGCCCGCCAGGGCCACCAGCCCGCTAGGGCAACAGCCGGAGGGCCGAGCTTCGGTGGCCTGCCGAAGGCACGCACGAAAAGCTTGTTATTAATATTATAATAATATAATAAATATTATTAATATTATTCACAATATTTTTATGAAATCAAACAACCGAATATGTGCAAATAGACTCCGGTTCGGTTAGTATATATTCAGTTCGGCTCGGTTGGGTTCGTATAGCTCCTTTTTCGGGCTGGTTTTTAGACGGTTCGGTTGGCGTTTTTTGGAAATATCTATGGTGAGGCAATTTTACGCAATTTTTATTATTATATAAAAATGTTCTTCTTAAAAGTTATAAGTTATTATTATTATATAATTATATTTAGATGCAATGACTAAATGAATAAAAATAATGGAGTAAATTAAATATTTAATGGAAGAAGGAAACTTTCGATGAAACTTGGTAGGGATAGGCAGGAGGGTCCAAGAGTTGGGTGACCCATGACAGAATACCCGGTCGTCAGCTAGTTATTATATAAAATATAATAATAACAACATCAATAACACCAACACCAAAAACACGTAAGTAATCAAATTGTTAATGATCTAACAATACTTTGTAAACTACGTGTACACACATAAACCATTTACTAATAATAATATTAAAAATATTCCGTAATTATTACCATTTTATGAATTAAAAAATACATTGAAAGCTGATTAATATTTATATGTATTATAGATAAAAGTTGAAGAGTTTCGACTGAAAACACTTGAAGATAATATTTTTAACGAAAAGAAAAGTTTCTGAAAAATACAAGTGTGCAAGTGCCAAAAATTCATAATCTACAATACACAACAAAAACTATTAAGTTTTTAGAGTGATTTAAAATTCATATTTTGAGCTAAAATTTCCCCTGGAGGTTATTATATTTACATGGAGAAACATAGAAAATAATATTTTTTGAGATTTTCATAAATCTTGAGCTAACTCTAAAAAATTTTTACTTTACTTCCCCTTATTATATGACGTGATTTATGGGCGGCCCTAATGAGAAAGCTGAGGTTGTTGTTTTTGCAAGTTCTTTTTACGTTCTTTAAAACTTTTGAAATTTGTATTCAGATTAATCCCCCTACCCTCCTTGAAATACTAAATTTCCCTCTTGGGGGGTGATCGAATTCTCCCCCTGTTGAGAACTACTGTGTTAGACCCCAGAAATGTTGAGGTAAAAATTACAATATAAATAAAACGTTCAATCAAAATTTAATTAAAAAAAATACTCTGATAAAAAAAGCAATCTGAGCATTATGTCTCCTACTCCTAGGAGTTTACCCATACTCTCCTAACTCATCGATGGATAACCAACCCCTTTCCCGAAAATTATTTCTGCTCACGACCTTGTACATTAGTATTAAGGGGAAAAATACTACACTGAAAAACGATATATTTATAGTTAAGAAATTATATTTGATATGAATAGATGGTGAAGTAATTTATGGCGAAATCGATTTCTGTTCAATATGAATAAATATTATACGAATTTTAAGTATTCTCATATTTTTGGAGCAACTCTAGATATATTAATAGTTAAGATGCCGCTATTTGAACCAACCACCAATAAGTAAATTATGAAAATAGTTGTTATTTGAGTAAAATAGTGAAATTTAATAGTTATGTATTTAAAGGAATAATACGTAATTACGACAAGAAATGATATAAATTTGAATATTTTGTCATTTATATGGATTTCTGACTTGTAAGTTGAGTATATTTATTTGATGTACAATCTATATTCAATCAAATTAATTATATAAATATTTATATTAATTATTCATTTGGTTGAATTAATTAATTTATTTCATTTAAGGTACAAGGTAATCTAATTTTAATATAAATTAATATTTCTTATAATCTGATAATGGGTTTTAAAATTTAAAAAAAAAGCAATTAATAATGTAAACAAAATTTTTGTTAATTTTTTTTAAATATCTTAATTATTAAGATATCACTATTTGAGATAAATATAAGTCGTTTTGTGATAAAAAAAACATATAATAGATCACTCAAATATATTTGGATAAATACCTAAAAATTTGGTCATATTTGGAATGATTTCGATATATATCTTGATTATTAATAAAATATCTTTGGAATAAATAAGAGCTCATTAAAAATGCTCAACTCTATCAATATATTTACTATAAAGAAATTGTTTTTTCAGTGTAGGAGGAGGTAAGCGAAATTCGTATGGTTCCCACACCATTTAATTGATATTGACAATTGCGTATTGCATATTTATTATTTTATTGGCCCTTTTTACACCCTTTCATATTTTCGTGGCCTAATTTAATTTTTCCACTTTGTTGTGGTTTCCAGTCGATAGAACTCGTTTCAACTTTTTTTTTAAACACCAAAGGCAACACAAAACACAACACAACACAAATAGGGCATATCAAATATTGAGAAAAGCGTACAATAAGAGAAAATGAAAGACAGAGAGAGAGAAGGAAAAGAAGAAAATGATATACGTAAAGAAGAAGAAGAAGAAGAGGAAAGAAAGAAGCCTTAAAGCCTTGTTCGATCGCTTTATTGAATAAATAAATAAATAATCAATGAATAATTCATCGGAGAAATCTTCCACAAATGTCACTCTCACGCTAGAACCCTCCCATTCCACTATTAAATATTTTTATTTAGCGTATAAAAAAAATTCAAGAATCGTTAAAAAGGAATACTTATTCTAATGCCGTTAAATACTCGCAATAGCTAAAAAGTTTTAATGGGTTTTCCCATTAAAAATATATGTCAAAATAGAACAATTTTATATTATTAGCTTGGAGAATTTGATTAAAATGTAACAAATTTAAATTGACTTCTAGAAGTATATAATTTCAATTTTTCTGGCTAAATTTTGTTTTATAAAACTACAAAAGAAACCTTTTTTTTTATTACACTGCTCGACAAAAATCGAGGGGTGAACCGCGACCTAATATGCTGTACACCTGCTTCCACTTGTATTTCCAAATATTTCCAAATATTTCCAAGTACTTCCAAATATTTCCAAGTGCTTCCAAATATTCCCAAAGACTTCCAAATATCCCCAAGTACTTTCGAATATTTGTAAGTACTTTCAAATATTTCCAAGTACTTCCAAATATTTCCAAGTGCTTCCAAATATTTCCAAAGACTTCCAAATATCCCCAAGTACTTTCGAATATTTGTAAGTACTTTCAAATATTTCCAAGTACTTCCAAATATTTCCAAGTGCTTCCAAATATTCCCAAAGACTTCCAAATATCCCCAAGTACTTTCGAATATTTGTAAGTACTTTCAAATATTTCCAAGTACTTCCAAATATTTCCAAGTGCTTCCAAATATTTCCAAGCACTTCCAAATATCCCCAAGTACTTTCGAATATTTGTAAGTACTTTCAAATATTTCCAAGTACTTCCAAATATTTCCAAGTGCTTCCAAATATTTCCAAAGACTTCCAAATATCCCCAAGTACTTTCGAATATTTGTAAGTACTTTCAAATATTTCCAAGTACTTCCAAATATTTCCAAGTGCTTCCAAATATTTCCAAGTACTTCCAAATATTTCCAAGTACTTCCAAATATTTGTCTTCAAATATTTCAAGTACTTCCAAATATTTCCAAGTGCTTCCAAATATTTCCAAGTACTTCCAAATATTTGCAAGTATTTCCAAATATTTCCAAGTACTTCCAAATATTTCCAAGTGCTTCCAAATATTCCCAAGTACTTCCAAATATCCCCAAGTACTTTCGAATATTTGTAAGTACTTTCAAATATTTCCAAGTACTTCCAAATATTTCCAAGTACTTCCAAATATTTCCAAGTGCTTCCAAATATTTCCAAGTACTTCCAAATATTCCAAAGTACTTCCAAATATTTCCAAGTACTTCCAAATATTTCCAAGTACTTCCAAATATTTCCAAGTGCTTCCAAATATTTCCAAGTACTTCCAAATATTCCCAAGTACTTTCAAATATTTCTAAGTACTTCCAAATATTTCCAAGTACTTCCAAATATTTCCAAGTACTTCCAAATATTTCCAAGTGCTTCCAAATATTTCCAAGTACTTCCAAATATTTCCAAGTACTTCCAAATATTTCCAAGTGCTTCCAAATATTTCCAAGCACTTCCAAATATTTCCAAGTGCTTCCAAATATTTCCAAGTGCTTCCAAATATTTCCAAGTACTTCCAAATATTTCCAAGTACTTCCAAATATTTCCAAGTGCTTCCAAATATTTCCAAGCACTTCCAAATATTTCCAAGTACTTCCAAATATTTCCAAGTACTTCCAAATATTTCCAAGTACTTCCAAATATTTCCAAGTACTTCCAAATATTTCCAAGTGCTTCCAAATATTTCCAAGTACTTCCAAATATTCCCAAGTACTTCCAAATATTTCTAAGTACTTCCAAATATTTCCAAGTACTTCCAAATATTTCCAAGTGCTTCCAAATATTTCCAAGTACTTCCAAATATTCCCAAGTACTTTCAAATATTTCCAAGTACTTCCAAATATTTCCAAGTACTTCCAAATATTTCCAAGTGCTTCCAAATATTCCCAAGTACTTCCAAATATTTCCAAGTACTTCCAAATATTTCCAAGTACTTCCAAATATTTCCAAGTGCTTCCAAATATTTCCAAGTACTTCCAAATATTTCCAAGTACTTCCAAATATTTCCAAGTGCTTCCAAATATTTCCAAGTACTTCCAAATATTTCCAAGTACTTCCAAATATTCCCAAGTACTTCCAAATATTTCCAAGTACTTCCAAATATTTCCAAGTACTTCCAAATATTTCCAAGTACTTCCAAATATTTCCAAGTACTTCCAAATATTTCCAAGTACTTCCAAATATTTCCCAAATATTTCCAAGTACTTCCAAAATACTTCCAAAGAGGTGTACACCTACATCCAATTGCAGATAACCCCTCGACAAAAATTAAACAAAAATTTGTTCCCGTAAACCTAACAATGGATTCCAGTAGAGTTATTTACGCTGATTATCAAGCAATTTCCCGATTTTTTACAACAGGTCAGAATTTTGAGATATTATCGTTCAAAATGACGAAAAATGCCATTTTGACCTATTTTCGAGTCCCATTAGATATTAAACAACAATATTTGAAATCAAAATATTTTATTGACGTAATAGAAAACAACTTCCTCTTTGATTTTCAAAATATCACCCATTTTTATCTCAGTAAGAACTCGAGTTATAACTAAAAAACTAAATCTACGTGATTATAAAGGATAATAAACATAGATAAAAACATAAGATCTTGGTTTTTTAGGTATAACTCGAGTTCTAACTGAGATAAAAATAAGTGGTATATTTGAAAATCAAAGAGGAAGCTGTTTTCTATTACGTCACTAAAATATTTTGATTTCAAATATTGCTGTTTAATATCCAATGGGACTCAAAAATAGGTCAAAATGGCCTTTTTCGTAATTTTTGACCAATAATATCTCAAAACTCTGACCTGCTGTAAAAAATCAGGAAATTGCTTGATAATCAGCTTATGAAACTCTATTCGAATCCATTATTAGGTTTACGGGGAGAAATTTTTGTTTAATTTTTGTCGATCAGTGTTATCAAACAATTTCCCGATTTTTTACAACAGATCAGAGTTCCGAGATATTATCGGTCAAAATGACAAAAAAGGCCAATTTGACGTATTTTCGAGCCCGATTAAATATAAAACAGGAATATTTTAAATCAAAATATTTTATTGACCTAATAGAAAACAGCTTCCGGTTTGATTTTCAAATTACCACTTGTTTTTAGATCAATTAGAACTCGAGTTATAGCTAAAAGAGTAAGATATTATGTATTTATCTATGTTTATTATTCCTTATAATCACGTAGTTTTAGTTTTTTAGTTATAACTTGAGTTCTAATTGAGCTAAATTCAAGTGGTAATTTGAAAATCAAAGAGGAAGCTGTTTTCTATTACTTCAATAAAGTATTTTGATTTCAAATATTTCTGTTTAATATTTAATGGGACTCAAAAATAGGTCTAAATGGCCTTTTTATCATTTTGACCGATAGTATCTCAAAATTCTGACGTGTTGTAAAAAATCGGGAAATCGCTTGATAAATAATCATCGTAGAAAACTCAAGTGGAATCCATTGTTAGGTTTATGGGGGGGGGGGGGAATTTCGGACGTACAGTGTTATTATTATAAAGGGTGGGCCATCTGTTCAAATATCGATTAATTACACTTAAAGAACGTTTTCTTTTGTTTTTGATTTTTGACATATGAATCACTCTCCACCCCACCAAACCTCTCCCCCTCACTGGAGTAGAATTTAAAAAACAAGTCTAAACTATTTTTAATTTGATATCACAAATATGAGATCAATAATTTAAAAAACATAAGATATGAAGTATTTTGAAATTAAGATCCCAAAATTAAAAATTCCCCATTTTTCGATTCAGAGATCAAATTTTGAAAAAATCAAAAAACTCCCCGAGATATTTTAAAAAAAGACCAAAATTTAAGAGCCCAAAAATAAAAATTCCCCATTTTTTGATTCAGTGGTCAAATTTTGATAAAATCAAAAACTCTCCCGAGTTATTTCAACAAAAGACCAAAATTTAAGAGCCCAAAAATAAAAATTCCCCTTTTTTCGATTCAAAGGCCAAATTTCAAAAAAAATGAAAAACTCTCAGGAGATATTTCAACAAAAGACTAATGTACCAAAATTGAATTATAAAACTCAAAATTCCAGGAGATAGAATACTTTAAATATTGCAAAAATTTACCCTAAAATGACTATATCTCCATTTTAGAGTAAAACAGAACAAAATACCCCAAACGTTGTTTTCTATTTTAATATTTCACCTTTCTAAGGTAAAACCATATCTATATTATAATAGGTTGGAATTGATTTAACTATCTTGAAAAACCCTGAAAACACATTCGGAGCCTTTTTCCCTTTTAGGTTTCGAATTTGGGGAGTCGGGTTGGCTCAGTCGGCCAACGCACCGGCCTCGCTTCGGCATTGATCGACCATGACGATGCTGGAGTGGGAGACCGGGGTTCGATCCTAGCTGGCAAATAAAAACTTCTACCGGCCGAAAACTCGGCTCCCTCACTAACCCCACCAACACTCCACTTATGTGCTGTCCAAATGGGCTTTGTTCCCGGTGACATTAAATATAAAAATTTTTATTTATTTAATGTCACCGGGAACAAAGCCCATTTAGACAGCACATAAGTAGAGTGTTAGTAGGGTTAGTGAGGGAGCCGAGTTTTCAGCCGGTAGAAATTTTTATTCGCCAGCTAGGATCGAACCCCGGTCTCCCACTCCAACATCGTCATAATCGATCAATGCCGAAGCGAGGCCAGTGCGTTAGCCGACGGAGCCAACCCGACTCCCCCCACGGTGACATTAAATAAATAAAAAAAAAATAATAAATAAAAAGTTTTCGTATTTCAAAAAATACCTCCACCCATAAATCTTAGAAAGAATATAGGTTTATAGGTAGACACTACAAATTTCTTTAACTGTTTTTAAAACGTACATGATGAAAAGTAGAATATCAAATTCTATTAGGATACAATGTTAATACAGCAATGGTGTTAATTAGTGTAATGAATAATGAAAAAGCTCACAAATAACATAGATAATTAATTTTTTATTGTTAAAGGATAAATAAATTGACTTGCTTCTTTCCAGTAATTTATTTTATTATTCAAATGGTTAATCCAAATATTTCGAGAGCGCCTTCGGCATCTCTTCCTCAGTGGAAACTGCGGGACCACACAATAGGCAAGCCTGAATAACACAGTAAATTACAAGGTAGACACGGGTTTTTTAATGATGGAGTACAAAATTTTAATACAAATGACCATTTATGCTTTTTTTATTAATTAATTCCGCGTGTCAAAAAACGTAGACAATATTGTGGTCCCTTGACTGGTCATTAACATTAATTAGTTCATGTTAAATTTAAACCAGCTCGAGTACTGATTATTTTTTGATTTTTTAAATTTCATTCGGACTTCATTGTAAAGAGATGTAAATAATTGTATATACTCGTATGTTGTCTCATTTTAAATTTGTATATGTAAATATATATATATATGTATGTGTGTGTTGTTTAATCAAGCTTTTATCAATGTTCTGTACAAACTGATGGGGTCGGCACATTGGTGGTGGAGTGGGTGAGTACCTTTTGACATCTGTAATTAATGACTTGGCTATTGTGTGGTCCCACAGTTTCCACTGAGGAAGAGATGCCGAAACCGCTCTCAAAATATTTGGATTAACCATTTGAATAATAAAATAAATTACTGAAAAGAAGCAATTCAATTTATTTATCCTTTAACAATAAAAAATAGATAATTAGGTTTGGGGAAAATGTTAAGGGGAAATCCATCAACAATTAAAAACAGCAAGTGTGCGGAAACAAAATAAATAAATAAATAAATAAAAAGCCGCCACCTAGAGGAAGGTAAGAATAATACCAGAACAAGTGTTAATCACATTTATGATTTTACTAGATATAGGGTAAGTATATACGTAATAATGATAAACAGATATATTTATATTAAACTGTTAACTGTGTATGTGTGTAAGGTTATAGTGAATAAATTTGAATTGTGTAATGAATAAATACTCTGTATTATAAATATATATATTATGTATAAACTGTTAACGTTTCCCAAACTTGTATTGGATTTAGAGGACATTAGAAATCATAGGGATTAAAAAATATTAATTAAAATGAATCGATGTATGTTTAACTATGACCAAAATATGTTGAGTGTATCCGTTGAAATATTCAATTATAGAATAGACGTTTCGATATTATAAATAAATAATAAATAAATCTTTATTCCTCGACCTGCTTAGAGGCACAAGTCCTCGGTGGCTAGGTCCTCCAAACGATCGAATACAATCTAGCTACAATACATTAATAAACATCAATACAAATTAATTACAACAATTTAAAAAATAATAAAACAAGTAAAAAAAAAAAATAAAAAATAAAAAAAATAAAAAAATGTATGCCTCGCTAATAAATAACATGACCATAGATTTCCATCAAAAAACAAAAAGTAATTTAAAAATTCCGCGCAAAAACCCGATACCAGGAGCAAGCTACGCATTAGCCATCCCGGCATTCGCCATAAGTTGTTAAGGAAACCTGGTCAAACCCTTAACAAGGATGGTATGACCTTTCTCTACCTCACCTAATCTCTACTTGTGAGAACTCAAATAAAACCTTGCACAACTCTGAGGACAGTAGGACTTGACAAAATTTATAATTGATTTAATCATAGAGGGCGAGAGGCTGCAATCCACAAGTAGTAAACACACAGATTGTGCCACAAATCAATGCCAGACCCTACAATTGAATGTCAACCGATATTTTTCAAGAATCTTGGCTGTTTACGAATCTTTTTTCTATGATCAGCTCTACCTAAATAACTTGGTTCCTGAAATCTATTCGATTTATTTCCTCCCAACCTCTCGAACCCTTATAGGCTTTGAAAATCACTTTCAATTTAGCCCATTCCCTTCTCTCCAATAAGATAGACCATTTTTTAAGTTGACATCGTAAGCGTAGAAACAACAAGTGTTTAAACTAAATTAGTTTTACATTGAAATCGTGTATTATTTAACATTTATAATCTATTCTATTTATTATAATAAGTTTAATTCCGAATGTATACTTTTATAATTACGTCACTAATCTGTAAAAAACTCATTTAATGAGCCAAATGCAAGTTACGGATTCGTTTAATTGTTTAAAAATGATTGGATAAAAGTTAAAAAACAATAGTAATGAAATATAATTATGCAAGCTGCAAAGCCCGCCTATGGCGGACAACTTTCTAGCCCCTGTACACCCCGTTCATTACAATCCTACTATCACAATGTTTCAAATTATATAGTAACTTAGTTAGTGGCTATATAGATTTTGAGAATCTATAAAGCCCATATATACTTACTATATAGTTTGAAACATTGTGATACTAGGGAACTGTTATTTGCAAGCATTTACGTGTTAAACGTAACCTATTATCAGATTTCAAGTTATTATTATTATTACAAAATACAATATACACTACGGTTCAAAAAAATCTAGCTTAAAAGCTTTACAAATATTCATATAATTTGTTCCATTAACTCTTAAACTAACATATTCAATAAATATGGGTGATAGTTGTTGAATTTTATAAAAAAGAAAAAATAAGAAAAATTAAATTAAAAGATACAATTACAAATTATCATATTTTTGCTCAATATCACTTTACATTTAAATAAAATTTTAATAAAAGATCAAATTCCATTTTAAATATCAATAAAATCAATAATTTTGCGGGAAAGGGAATTTAATGTCCTACACGAATATTTTAGTTCTAAGAATATTCCCAGAATATCTACGAAGATAGAAAGATTATTCACAGGGTATTACGATGTCCAGAGAAGATTCTATCAGAATATTTAGAGATTATTCATGGGCTACCTGGGATGTTTATTTGCATCAAGCAGAGGACAACCTTTTTGTTTCTCTTTGTGAATCAACAACTCTGCTACTCTCGGCAAAATAAAAACTTTTCATTAATTTAATGTTTAATTTACAATTTTTTTTTTTTTTTTATAAATTTTATTAAACCAATTATTTTACATTAATTAATGTATACCTTGTATTTTAGCTTCGATTCCGGAGATTGCTTCTCCACCATCGAGTGTCCTTATTCATATTTAGTCCTTGTTTTTAATAAGAGGAAAAATCTAATTAGATAAAAAAACCTCTTTTCCGATAATTATTTGAATTCCATTATTCCCCAATCAAGTCGATTGGATCATCTCTCCCTCCATCTCCCTCCTCGTCTCTTAATTTACAATTATTATTATTAACATTTTAAATTCAGTAATTGCCTTTAATAATCTGTGAGTTTTTACTTTATCCAATGCGAAGCATGGGAGAAAGTATTGGAATCGCTCTCTCGGCAAGCGCGACTTCAAAGAGTCCTCAGGTAAAGACTACGGAACCCATGGACTCAATTAAGGTCACAAATTGAAGTATTCAATGAGATTGAATTTTAGCACGTGACGGTTTTGCCAAAAATTACCTGGGATCTCGTCGAGAGGCCAAAAAGTGCCATTTTTTTGGAAGTGCGTGCGGATGGATGGATGGATGGATGTGTGTGTGTGTGTGTTATCGTTTTTTTCGTCCACGATTTTTTCCACACCTTTGCCCTGATTGAAATGAAATTGAAAACCTACCATTAGTTTAACAAAATGAAGCGCTGATTAGTTTTGGTACATATCGGTCCACAAACATTAGTACTTTATTTCAGTACTTTTTTAGTTTTTTCTAAATATCTTGAAAATGACTTAACCAATTTTGATGAAATTTAATATCCTAATTAAGTACCTTGGGGACCACAAAAAAGGTTAAATAAAGTTTTTAGTAAAATTATATTTTAAAGTACTTTACTCAAGAACATATTAATATTTCAAATGAATTTGGATAAAGTTTAGCAACGATCCGTTGCAGTTTATTTTCTTAAGGCTTGATTGTTATTTTCGCCTAAACTTGATTGATCTCAATTTCTAATTGATGTTCAGCTCAGCCAGCCAACCACTTGCTAAGTAACTGATTCTCTGGTCAGAGAAAATTCGTGAATATTTGAAATTCCTCTCGCTAAACCGCAACCGCATTTCTTTATGGAAATGTTTTGGTTATATATATCGACTCTCGATATATTCAACATATCGGATTTTCACTTTGAAAAATAAATCTCGTGCTATATATCTACTACTGTATGTGTCTATTAAAAATGTTTTTATTTTTATCCTATTGAAAGACCACCACTTTTTGATTATCAAATATTAATTTCAATACATGTGGGCGTATGGACAAGTATTGCAATCGTGCATTGAAAAAATATTTGTTTTTTTGCTTTGTTTTTTTTTTTTTTAAATATTTCATAAATGGCTATTTTGATAAAAACAAATTCAGCGAAACCATTTTGCTCTACAAGAAATCTTTATAGCCGTTTATTTTGAAAGTGGCCTAATTCCATTATTTGTTATTTTGAGATATTTGTATATATATTTTTATAAATACATATATTTTGATGTATTTATTTTGACGAATTCATGATGATATTGTACTCCTTTGGCTATGATATTATAAATTCGAAAAGAAGACATCTATGTCTAACTATAGTATAGATATAATTATGATCAATTTAGAAATGTTAGACATATAAAGAGTTTTTTAATTAATTCTGGCTTTCTAAGAATGTGAATTTGTATGACGATTTTATTTTGTTTTGATTTACTTTATTTTATGTTGTTTTACTTTTTATTTTGTCTTTGTTCTTTTATGTCTTTAATTTAAAGTAATTTATTAAATTTATGTTTTTGAATTTCTCTGTTAATTTTTCTTAAAATTTAACCCTCGACTCAAGATTAATCTTACAGAGGGTTAAATTTTATTTTATTTCATTTTAATATAATACATATAGTTGTTTGATGCAAATAAACATATACACATATATATCAAGATGATATATCTGTATATATATTATTTATTTGTTTGAGACTACAGTTTCGAAGACTTGGTCTTCATCATCAGTCTTTCTTCAATTATAAATGTTTTTCATGGAGTCAATATCATATGGATATTGAAAACTTGGTGTTCCTTCGTCACTGGAATGCCAGGAAGTTCCTGATGATGAAGACCAAGTCTTCGAAACTATAGTCTCAAACAAATAAATAATATATATACAGATATATCATCCTGATATATATGTGTATATGTTTATTTGCATCAAGCAGAGGACAACCTCTTTGTTTCTCTTTGTGAATCAACAACTCTGCTACTCTCGGCAAAACAAAAACTTTTCAATTACATATAGTTGTGTTCATGATTTGAATTTTGATTCAAATTTTAATTGATAAATATTGTTAAGGTTCAATATGTATTAATATATATGTAAACTGTGTATGTAAACTGAGCCAAATAAATAAATATATGTCGATCTCCTAAAAAAAAAAAAAATTAAATCTGTCATTAACTCATTTTTTTCAAAATTGGACTTAGGCCACTTTCAAAATAAATTATCATCAAAAAAGATTATTATTATACACTGAAGTACAAAAAAATCGAGCCACCAATAAAAACTTTACTAAATAGTAAATCATTTTTAATTTCGTTACACGGAAACATACATTATTGAAATTATTGCTTATTGCAAGTATAGTTGCCACTTGTCGTTGACTTAACCCTTGATTAAATAGGCACATAATTTGAACTGCTTGAACTTCAGAAATATTCATTTTGTATATTTTATCTTTCTATCAATGATGCTTAATTCAAAATTATTGATTTTATTGATATTTCAAATAGAATTTGATCTTTTATTAAAATTTTATTTAAATCTAAAGTGATATTGAGAAAGTATGATAATTTGTAATTGTATCTTTTAATTTAATTTTTCTTATTTTTTCTTTTTTATAAAATTCAACAACTATCACCCATATTTATTGAATATGTTAGTTTAAGAGTTAATGGAACAAATTATATGAAGATTTTTTTGTACCGTAGTGTATATTGTATTTTGTAATAATAATAATAACTTGAAATCTGATAATAGGTTACTTTTAACACGTAAATTCTTGCAAATAACAGTTCCCTAATATCACAATGTTTCAAACTATATAATAACTTTCTAGTTGCACATTCTTGGAATATTCGGAAAAGAATATTCTCAGAAGATTAACGCCCATACAAATATTCTCTGGATCTCCTGGAGATAATTGGAATATATATGTCCTTTAAATAACTTCTTAGAATATTCTGGGGATATTGTGTGTTACATGGGATACACACATATATATCAAAATTTTTTATATTATATTTATATTAAATTTTAACTGGCTCCTAGCTAAGTAAAGATCGAAAATTTTCAAATCCATATGGTATTGACTCCATGAATAATATTTATAATTAAAAAAAGACTCAGGAATTATTTGACTCATTATAGTGGCGTTTAACAAAGGGGAAATAAAATAAAAAAAAAAAAAATTTTTTTTTTTTTTAAATAATATTTTGGAGATTTTTTATTTATCTCAAAAGACTGAATGATGGTTAAACCTCCTGATGAAGGCTTCATAGCCCGAAATATGTATAGAGATAAATAAAAATCTCCAAATATATTTAAAAAAAAATTTTTTTTTTTTTAATTTTATTTCCTCTTTGTGAAACGCCTCTCTAATCCGTCAAATAAATCCTATGTTTAATATGTTTCCCTATAAACGAACACCGCTTCCCTTAAACGTTAATTAAAAGAGACTGATGATGAAGACCAAGTCTTCTAAACTCTAGTATCAAACAAATAAATAATATATATATATATATATAATTTCAATATATATGTGTGTATGTTTATTTGCATTAAGCAGAGGACAACCTCTTTGTGATTAAATTAATGCTTAATAAAATAAAGATACAAAAATATAGATTTTCGAAAAGACCACCATTTTAATTTCACACGTCATAAAATAAACAAAACTATCAGTCAGCCATTTTTATTTACGTCATAAAGTAAATAAACAATAATAATGAAAGAAAACAAAGAAGATGATAAATTATTAATTTCATATTATATTAAGTTTAGATTGAAATTGTCAAAATGAATCCTCTTCTATAGGTTTAATTGCATGGGCCTCTGAACGGCTCAAACATAGACTTATACACTACTGTACAAAAAATCGATCCACCAATAAAAACTTTATTAAATAGCAAATTATTTTTAAAATTTTTACAAATATTCATATTATTTGTTCCATTATCATCATCATCATTGAGTATACAGTCCTAAGACTGGTTTGATGCAACAATCCGTCTCCACTCGACTCTGTCCCCCGCCAGCTGTTTGACCTCTCTAAATGTCTGCGCATCCCATATCCCCAATTATTTGGTTGAAATATTCTAATCTGGGTCTTCCTTTCCCCTTTTCTTTTCCCACCTCCCCTCCAAGATATCCTCAAGCAGTCCCCCACATGTCTCAGTGTGTACCCCATCATCCGACCTCTACAAACTACCAGACTCTTCCACAAGGTTCTTCTTTCTCCGATTCTTCCAAGAATGTTCCATTAACTCTTAAACTAACATATTCAATAAATATTGTTGATAATTTTTGAATTTTATAAAAAAAACAAGGGAAATTAAATTAAAAGATACAATTACAAATTACCATACTTTCTCAATATCCCTTTACATTTAAATAAAATTTTAATAAAAGTTCAAATTCCATTTGAAATATCAATAAAATGAATAATTTTTAATTAATGAATCATTGATAGAAAGATAAAATATACAAAAATTGATATTACTGATGTTCAAGTAGTTCAAATTGTGTGCCTAATTAATCAAGGGCTAAGTCAACGACAAATAGCAAGTACATGTTTACAAGTTCTCTCGAACCAAATAACATGAATTTCGACAAATTATATTTATTTGAAGGTTTATTTATCTCTAAGAGTTAAATCTCTCAAGTATAATTAATAATATAATTAAAATAAATAATATATTATACAAATTTGAATTAAATTACAAATTACAATTAATTACAAGAAATTCTTAAAGGGCCACCATTTTAATTTTACGTCAGCAATCATTTCAATAATGTTTGGTTACTTGTAAAAAAAAATTAAAAATGATTTACTATTTAGTAAAGTTTTTATTTCGAATTTTTTGCACTTCAGTGTAGATATATTATACTTAAATTTGTATGGGTCAGGGGTGGCCACTAACCTTAACTTTGGGAGCCGCAAATTTATAAAACGGCTTCAAAGGAGCCACATTGTTTGGAGATTGATGTTTTATAAAAAAAAAACACATTTTTTTATTTTATAAAATATAAATGGAGTAACATATATTTTTGCACATTTACTTATAATATTACAAATTAATTTAATTTTTGTATTATTATTTTTTTAATTTAATTATTATATAGGTTGGGACATAAAGATCTACCACATTTTGGAGAGATACAAAAAAAATGCAAAAATTTAACTAGAAAAAAACTAAATATATTTTTGAAAAGACAATAAATGAAATTTTTTAATTGTATTTTAAATATTATCAGACAAAAAGGGGAGAGGGTCAAAATTTTTTTAGCCCTTTTGACCAAACTCAACCAAATTTTGTATACGAGTACATATTCTGTGGATCCCCAGAAGGTTAGAAATGCAAATACTAACCAAATTTTGTATACATAGTTTGGTCGAAAGGGCTAGAATTTTCATTTTTGACCCTCCCCCATTTTGGGTGGTTAGTTTTTGCATTTCTAGTCTTTTTGGGGCCCACAGAATATGTATACAAAATTTGGTTCAGTTTGGTCGAAAGGGCTAGAATTTTCATTTTTGACCCCTCTCCCCTTTTTTTTGTCTGATAATGTTTAAAATACATTAAAAATATATATATTTTATGTTCTTTTCAAAAATATATTCAGTTTCTTTTCTAGTTAAATTTTTTCATTTTTTTATACCTCTTCAAAATGTGGTAGATCTTTATGCGCCACCCTGTACTTTTTAAAATCAGTATTACTCAAGAGGGTTCAAGAGACGCACGAGATTGACTGAAGAGCCGCATGCGGCTCGCGAGCCACGTTGTGGCCACCTCTGGTATAGGTTATTCCTAAACAATATTTGAAAATATTTATATTTTCCTAAAGAAAAATGCTAGCCTGTACGAACCAAACGCCTGAATATAGGCAATCAATTCGTCACCTGGTCTTCACAGTTGCGTAAAATTTAGGCTCTACTGTATATATTTATTGTAATTCAATCAACTTCCAAATCATCAAAACTTTTAAATGTAATATATTTGAATTGCATCTACAGATATACCATAATCAATCAATTTGACAACAATACTGAAACATAGGGGTATACGATTTGTATATAACGAATATAAATATGTACATAATTTGTTTGTTAGAGATTATAATTTCAAAAGTTTGAACTTTATCATAATTTTTTTAATTATAAATATTTTATCAGTTATTAGCTGCAAGACCCGCCTTCGGTGGGCCTCTTGCTAGCCAGTGAAGCACCCCCTGGACCCCCCGTCACTTGAACACACCCTCTCCTCCATCTCCAACCACTCTCCATCCCACCGAGCCTCTCCCCAATCCCGGAACTTCTCCCCCGCCTCTGATCACCCTCCAACCTACCTCCTTGACTCCCCACCTATGGAGCCCCTGGGGACATACAAACATAGAAACATAGGTACAGAGGCAGGGACAAATGCCCTTTATTAGTATGTGATGATATAGGTACAGACACAGGGCATTTAGTAGCCCCCTAGACCCCCACCTCCCACCCCTTGGGGGACAAACAGAGGCAATGCCCATTAGTAGTATGTGATTTCTCATGGGTTCAAATACCCGATTGGATTTAGGTACATTCGTTTCGTTGTAATAGTAAGCTGGTCACTCAACAAACGAATTCACCTACATGGAATTGTGTGTATTTGAACCCATCAGAACTAACTGTTAAAATGTTGCTAATTAAAAAGACTGATTATGAAGGTCATACGTCATGCCTTCTAAACTAGGTATATATATATTTATATTCTTTAAATAAGTTAACCCTAGAAGACAATTTCTATCTCAAAATACGGCCAGAAACTTAATATAACTTGAAATTCATAATTTATCCTCTTCTTTGTTTTCTTTCATTATTTTTGTTTATTTACTTTATGACGTAAATAAAAATGGCTGCCTGATAGTTTTGTTTATTTTATGACGTTTGAAATTAAAATGGTGGTCTTTTCGAAAATATGTTTTTTGTTTCTTTATTTCACGAAGCATTAATTTAATGTTGTTTTATTTACAATTATTATTAATATTTTAAATCCAGTTATCGCCTTTAATAATCTGTGAGCTAGGTATAGTCTCTAATAAATAAATTATATATATTTAGTTACATTCCTTATATATGTACCTACACCTATGTATATTTGCATCAAGCAGTGGACAACCTCATTGATTTCTTCTTATGAATCAACAGCTCGGCTACCCTCTCGACAAAGCAAATTTTTTCAATATATTCTCCTCTTAATTTTGAACAGATTTTCCCTAGTTTGAAATGTGTTCAAATTCTCTCGCACCAAATAACATGAATTTCAACAAATGATATTTATTTGTAGGCTTATTTATCTCTGAGAGTTCAATCTCTCAATTTTAATAGAATTAAAATTCATAACTCAACTTGAGGAAGATTGGGCGCCCAGAAGTATTCGAAGCAGAACTACACAGGCACCTAGCCTAATATATTTTTTTGTGTTTTCATTTTTTTTTTTGTTTTATATCCTGTATTATCATTGGTATCACTGTCGGCAACCAGCAGTAATGTTGGTAGCAATATAATACATTCACACATCTTATCAGTTAATCATAATCATTCAACCAAATGACAATGTAATATTTGTAACATAAATTGACCAATATTATTTAATAAATTAAATAATAATACATATCCAATTTATTGTAATTAATTTTTGTTTTATATCCTATATATTGTAATTTTTTGTTTTCATATCCTATATATTGTAATTTTTTGTTTTCATATCCTATATATTTGCATTTTTTTTGTTTTTATATCATATATATTGTAATTTTATCTCCCTCTCTTTCTATATATTTTGTATTTTTTTTTATTTTTGTTTCATATATTTAGTATGTGTTTTTCTTTTGATTTTTTTAATAAAGATAAGAGTAAATAGATATTTTATTTAATATGGATTTACTATGAGTTAAGGATACTGGGTCACTTATTTCACATTAAAATTAAAAAATTAAAAGATATAAATTTTTTTTTCTTTTTCAAATATATATATTTCGGGCTATCAACCCATCTTCAGGAAATACAGAAGGTAACTAAATAAACTTATTGAATGACAGGCTATATATATGTTTATTGAACAGAGAGACAAGAATTTATCAAATTATTTTAAAAGGACACTTTCTCTTAAGCTGTTGTTCAGAAAGAAAATCGGGTTGACCTTTATTTACATAGGATTGTTTGGGTAAAAGGGTAAGTTTGTGAGGTCATTGACTTATGTCTCTGGGTTGGAAATGATTTTTTCATTTGGATATTAAAAAATCAACTATTACATTTGATTTTACATCTAGTTGATTGTTGATAACATTTTCATCATTTGGCTTAAGGCGTATATTTATTTCCATGTGGATTCAAGAAGGTCCAATCTTAATCCTTTCTTTCGAAATGAATAGGGAAGGGGTTAGAAGGTGAAGGTACATGATCTAAGGCATATAGATGATTAGCAAATGCGGAAGTGGAGTCTGGATTTGTGCGGCTGGTTTCTTATTAATTGCCTGTGGGAAGCCAGACGTTCTTTGTGCCGTTTTATAAAAGATCGTCCAGTTTGGCCAATATAAATTGCCTCGCATAAACGGCATAAAGAACATTTAGCTTCCCACAGACAATAAGAAATACTCCCAGATTTATATCTAGATTCTCATTTCTGTAGCTGTGTCAGGACGAAAATGAGGCGAAACTTTTAAGAGAGTATGTATTTTCGGGAGTTTACAGGTATACATTTGGAGTGTGGTTTTTTAAGAGGAATAAAATTTTTGGACCGAGACGCTGCCCGCCAGAACTCAGCCCGGAGGGCCGAGCTTCGAGGGCATACCGAGAGCACGCACGAAAAGCTCGTATTATTTATATTCATATATATTTAATAAAAATTTCGTTGTTAAATTTTAATTTGTGAAACCTCTTTGATTTTACTTTATTACTTTTTTTTAAGTACACATTGAAAAATAATCCTGTTTTTTCTTTCATTTTAACAAAGCTACCTTAAATCCGGCTTAAATATGCTTGCTTCAGCGCCTACTTGGAATAATTAGTCACAAGTACAATATCTGACACTCGGAGGATAAAAATAAAAATTCTGCCTGTGATTTTGAATTGTATATTGCTCAAACTTGCTCAAACAGAAGCGCGCACGAGAACATTATTTAACTCTAATTATTCCGGTTCGAATAATAATTTAAGCCAAATAATTTCACTCTCTCCCTTTTCGGAATAAGTTTCGCTTTAATTTAATTTTCTATCTAGCCATTTATATAGATATTAGATATATCTTTTAATTATATAATTAATTAAACTGGCAGAGAGATAACTAAACTACAATAATCTAGAAATACTTTCCGTGATAATTAATGTTATTTAGTGCGCGAGAATCTGTTTATAGACTTTGGGAACAATTCAAAGCAGAAATCAAAAAAACATGAATTGAATTGTAAAATGAAGAAGGGAAATTTCTGATCCGGAAAATTTATCATATGTTGAAGGTTTTGATTCATTTCAAAATCTCAATCTCAAAATAAGATAGAAATAAGGTGACGTGTTCTGATGTGGCCATCCACTTGACTTTACCATACAACATGGCCCCTCACTTATATTTAATATTACATAAAATTATTTATAATCATTTAGGGGAGGGGGTTAGTTTTTGTATTTTTAGACTCTTGAGGGCCCACTGATTATGTATACAAAATTTGGTTGAGTTTTCTCAAATGGCCTAGATTTTTAATTTTTAACCCCACCTCCACCCCCCTTTAATTTTGAGTTGATATGCTCCAAAATCTAATCAGCTCTTAATCTCAATGGACCAAAACTACGTGTGAAATTTGGTTTTGATATTCACACTAGTTTTTGAGCTTGCTCGTCCACAAAAATTTGGTAACGCACAGACTAACTAACAGACATTTTGACAAAACTATTATTATCTAGAAAAATATAATTGTTTCGAAGTTTACTTATCAGGGCTTTTTTGTAGAGCGAAATACCATGGTTTCTCTCAATTTTTTTAATCGAAATAGTTTCAGCCAATTTTGAGATATTTCGAAAAAAAGAAGGGAAGGAAAAAAAACACTTTTTTCATGCACAATTACAATACTTGACCATACCTGTATGGTAAAGTAAAAATGTTAATATTACCTTAAATTCCATTTGGAGAGGCTTATTTACTCTATGACGTAAATTAAAATGGCTGATAAAATTGTTTATTTTATGACGTGCAAAATTAAAATGGTGATCTATTTTAGAATCGTTTTTTTTTGTTGTCATTTCTTCTAGATTAAATTCAAATATGTTAAGATAATTAAACTTACAAATAAATTATTTTTATCGAAATTCATGTTTATTTGTTACTAGAAAATAAGTAAAAATTTTGAACCGGGAAAGTCGGAAACAAATTAAAAAGATTTTGATTTCCGAGAGAGTAGCCGAGTTCATAAAGAGAAATCAATCAGAAATCAATGAGAGTGTCCTCTGCTTGATTTAAATAGATAAATAAATAAATATAAATATAGATATGAACTTAAGAGGAGAAATCTCTGATCCGGAAAATTTATCTTATGTTGAAGTTTTTGATTCATTTCAACAATTTCAATCTCAAAATAAGGAAGAAATGTTAATATAACCTGAAATTTAATATTTTTTTATTTCTTTGTTTGCATTTGGAAAGGTTTATTTACTCTATGACGTAAATTAAAATGGCTGACAAATTTGTTTATTTTATGACGTAAAATTAAAATGGTGGTCTTTTTAGAATTGCTTGTAGCTTAAACTCAAATTTCTTTTATAATTATAACTACTTATGTATTTTAATTATATTATTAATTAAACTTGAGAGATTGAACTCTTAGAGAAAAATAAACCTACAAATTAATATAATTTGTCGAAATTCATGTTATTTGGTGCGAGAGAATTTGGAATAATTTCAAACCATCTGTTCAAAAATTAAGGGGAGAAAAAATTTGGTTTATCAAGAGGGTAGCAGAGTTGTTGATTCATAAGAAGAAATCAATGAGGTTGTTCACCGCTTGATGCAATTATACAAATTAAGTTTTCAAACTTTGCAACGTTTCGTTTTTTTTAACTATTCTTTCTCACGAATTTTGCAAACTCTGCACTAATACTTTTAATCTATTCTTTTCCCACGCATCGCTACCTAATGTACGTGACATAAAGTGTAGATTCAGCATCGTAAATCCTTATAAAAAGCGACTTCACCGATGAAAAAAATCAGTCTTGTACTCACAGTTGTTCTCACCTAGTCACCTCAAAAATGACCCTTGGACACCCTAGTATATCGATTTGAAGCCTAACTTATAGGACCTTAACGAAACTGTTAACCAGTACCAAATTTCCACTCTTTAATCGATATCAGTGCAAACTCCCAGGGTTGGGGAACGAATTGTCGTAACCCCCGAAACGGTAACAACCCGTGCCAAAACTTTATTATCCTGGTCAGTCTAAATCATATAAAGTGTTTTCCTAAATATAAACTATTGTGTGTCTAAACAAGTGATCTTCTTTTATAATCTTTTGTAATATAAACAAAAACTATTTTCCTTAATAAAAATATATTCCAAAATTTCTCGAATATCAGTCTATCCTCTACCAAGTTTCACATGTTCCCAATTCCTTTTAAAAAAATCTAATATTGGAATTGAGAATATAACTTATATAGGTATGAACATAAGAGGAGAAATCTCTGATCCGGAAAATTTATCTTATGTTGAAAATTTTGATCTATTTCAACAATTTCAATCTCAAAATATGGTAGAAACGTTAATATTACCTGAAATTCAATATTTATTAACTTTTTTGTTATCATTTGGAAAGGTTTATTTACTCTATGACGTAAATTAAAATGGCTGACAAATTTGTTTATTTTATGACGTAAAATTAAAATGGTGGTCATTTTAGAATTTCTTGTAGCTTTAATTCAAATTTGTTTTATATATTATACCTATTTATGTATTTTAATTATATTGTTAATTAAACTTGAGAGATTGAATTCTCAAAGATAAATAAACCTAGAAATAAATATAATTTGTCGAAATTCATGTTATTTGGTGCCATAAGCATTCTATCTGTTATTTCTCATGGGTTCAAATAGTATACACGGTATTGGATGTTATTAACTATTTCGTCAAAATGTCTATTAGTAAGTTAGCAAATATTCTGTAGGTTCTAGCTCAAAAACTAGTGTGAATATTAAAACATAGAAAAATTCACAAATTGATACTTTATTTGAGATTAAGAGATGACTAGATTTTGGTTGAAATTGAGCTAAAAATTAAGGGAGGGGGACTCTTAATAAATTTTAAAACTAAAATAAAACAAGCAAAAGGAATTTACTATAAAAGAAAGAGACCTATAATAAAAAACAGATCATTATTTTTTCGGGTACAAAATTGTGGGGGGTGGGGATTAAAAAAATAGTAGGCACTATTAATATAAGTCCTTGATCGATTTGTACGAAATTGAGCCTATGACTTACCTTGTGGAATTGATAGTGACTCATAAGAAGGGGAAGGGGCTGAGAAATAATTTAAAATAATAAAATTTCTAAACAAAAACTGTTAACTAATTTTTGACTAATTTTTAGAAAAATTTTATTAAAAAAATAAATTTTAATAATTTTATTATTTTTTGAAATGGAATAATTAATATATTTTCCGACAACGATCGAACTGGTACTAGACAATAGCTCAACTATGACTCGTAATGTCACGCGTGACGGATCAATTCTATTTGCTGCCCAGGAAAATAAAAATCTACATGAGTGCCAAAATTCAAATATAAGATATTAATTTGAGCTTAGAGTTAATGATGCAGCGCCATCTGTGGCTTAAATTGGTACAAGATCTAGACACAGAGCCCAAGCGTGACGAGTGGGAGCCGTGACAGCGTGACGCGTGACGGCTCAATCCCAATTACTCCCAAAAGAAGTTATCACTCCAAAAAATGTGAAAAATAGTTTCTTTCCATAACAACAATATTAAATTTTGTTTGTTTTTTGTCTGCCCTGTAAAATTTCCTTGTTGTGATCTAGCAGGTTTACACTCCAAGACGACGAAATATTTCTTCAAGTAATTAAATATACTTAAACTAGTCTATATGCTAATGACAATTTTTTCTATAAATAAATTTTAAATGTATCCTTATACCCGTTTATGAATAGTTTGCAAAGTTTCGATATTTTTTTAAGTGCTATTTATTATGCTTGCAAATAGATCGAATAGGCAGACAGTGGATCTCTGTTTGGGAAACTTAAAAATATATACATATATATAGTGATGTGTGTGTGTGTGTGTTTGAATGTGTGTGTGTGTGTGTATTAGGAGAGATATACTTTTTTTAGGCAGCGACACGGAAGATTTGCTGAACCTCAACGAGGCGGCAATCGAACGTTTCCTTTCCATCTTGGAAAAATTATATCTAAAAAAAAAGAAACAGAAAAAACAAAAAACTAAAATAAAAAAATATCAAATAACATAAAATTGATCTAAATACATACATATTTAGACTTGTATATAAAAATAAAGAAAGATAAAAAAAATTTACATATAAAATACTTCGAGGCATGTTTAGAGCCTCTTCGGGCAACAACAAAACATTAGATTTATAAATTTAAATAGAATAAAATAAAAATAAAATAAAAAAAGAAAGAGAAAGAGAAAAGAATAAAAAATAAAATCAATAATGTATAATTAGCAACGTGATTAAGTATTTAATTTAAAATTAAACAATGTAAATAAATAATAAGTAATTATTTACTATTAACAATATTTAACCTCAAAAATGAATAAACAAAGAAAAAATGGCATTAATTTAATTTTGAGGGGTCGAATAGGCTAGAGGTTAGCGTTCCAGCCTGCTAACTAATGACTAGAAAGGCCGAAAAGCCAAAAAAAAACTTAATTCTGAAAATTCATATAGGTATATAAATTTATAGAATAAAATTTTCAAAATAATTAAGAAATGTAAAAAAAAACATCCGAGTATTCTCGGATAATCAAAAGATCTTCGAAGACTGCCTCCTGGATTAAGTAAATAAAGTTCATTCAAATTTTTTTTTTTTTTTAATATCGATGAACCTGTGAAAAACTCTTGTTTAAAAACTTGATATATTTACTTGAGGGGTGATCCTCGATTGGAAGTAAGTGTACACCTCTTTAGAATTAATTTGGAATTACTTGGAAATATTTTGAATTACTTGGAAATATTTTGAATTACTTGGAAATATTTGGAATTACTTGGAAATATTTGGAAATATTTGGAAATACTTGGAAATATTTTGAATTACTTGGAATTACTGGGAAATATTTGGAATTACTTGGAAATATTTGGAATTATTTGGAAATATTTGGAATTACTTGGAATTACTTGGAATTGCTTGGAATTGCTTGGAAATATTTGGAATTACTTGAAGTACTTGGAAATATTTGGAGACTACTTGATATGTGAATTACTTGGAAATATTTGAGAAGTACTTGGAAATATTGGAAGTACTTGGACAATATTTGGAATTATTCATAAAATTGACGTTTGGAGATATTTCGAATTACTTGGAAATATTTGAGAAGTCAGTTGGAAATATTCGGAATGCTTGGAATTACTCTGGTACTCCTATTTCGGACAGTAATCAATAATATCTTGTATTTCATTCTTGGCAAATACTTGACAATGCTTGAATAATAATTATTGTAACTACTTGGAAATACTTGGAAATGATTGGAATTACTTGGAAATATTTGAATTACTTGGAATTACTTGGAAATATTTGGAATACTTCGAAACGTCTGGAATTACTTGGAATTAATGAAAATAGTTGGAATTACTTGAAATATTTGGAACTATCTTGAATATTACTTGGAATTATTGGAATTATTTGGAAATATTTGGAATTACTTGGAAATATTTGGAATTACTTGGAATTACTTGGAAATATTTGGAATTACTTGGAAATATTTGGAATTACTTGGAAATATTTGGAATTACTTGGAATTACTTGGAAATATTTGGAATTACTTGGAAATATTTGGAATTACTTGGAAATATTTGGAATTACTTGGAAATATTTGGAATTACTTGGAATTACTTGGAATTACTTGGAAATATTTGGAATTACTTGGAATTACTTGGAAATATTTGGAATTACTTGGAAATATTTGGAATTACTTGGAAATATTTGGAATTACTTGGAAATATTTGGAATTACTTGGAAATATTTGGAATTACTTGGAAATATTTGGAATTACT
Source organism: Forficula auricularia (assembly GCA_024734495.1). Taxonomy (NCBI): domain Eukaryota; kingdom Metazoa; phylum Arthropoda; class Insecta; order Dermaptera; family Forficulidae; genus Forficula; species Forficula auricularia. The sequence continues at coordinate 82,247 of JALMQS010000089.1, forward strand.
TGGAAATATTTGGAATTACTTGGAAATATTTGGAATTACTTGGAAATATTTGGAATTACTTGGAAATATTTGGAATTACTTGGAAATATTTGGAATTACTTGGAAATATTTGGAATTACTTGGAAATATTTGGAATTACTTGGAAATATTTGGAATTACTTGGAATTACTTGGAAATATTTGGAATTACTTGGAATTACTTGAAAATATTTGGAAATATTTGGAATTACTTGGAATTACTTGAAAATATTTGGAATTACTTGAAATTACTTGGAATTACTTGGGAATATTTAGAATTACTTGGAAATATTTGGAAAGAAAAGTGAAAGTGGAAGTATGTGTACAGCATAGTAGGTCGCGGTTCACCCCTCGTATTTACTAAAATACACATTTATATATTTGTATTTTCATTTTTAAAATGGCTTCCCCAGAAAGCATTTTTTAATTTCAATAAAATTCTAGCTTTAATAATAATAAGAGTACCTACAATTTTCAGTATAAATATGCTTAAATATCGAAGTCGCAAAGTCCGGAAAGAATACTAAAAAATATTAATTTGTTAATCGACTTTGAAAAAAAGGAGCAGGTTATCACATCAACGAAACGTCTGGGTTTTTTTTTATGTTTGTTCATTTATTTCTCTTTACTATGTGGACCGATTTGGATGGTTTTTTTTGTATCCGATTGGTCCCGTTTTTTTTTTCATTGGTATGTTCACGCATAACTTCTTTGTTTATCGACCGATTTTGATGATTCTTTTTTTATTAGAAAGGGGATATCTTAGAGGTGGTCACATATTAATTTGGTCAAGTTCTGATGATGTTTGTTTGTCGATTTCTCTTTAGCATGTGGACCAATTTAGATGATTTTTTTGCTTTGGGTTCAGAATAGTTTCCGATTGGTCCCGTATGAATTTCATGGACATCGAACCCTTATTGTTATGTATGTTCACGTATAACTTCTTTGTTTATGGACCGATTTTGATGATTCTTTTTTTATTGGAAAGGGTGTACCTTAGGGGTGGTACCATATTAATTTGCAAATGTTCTGATAATATGATCAATGACAAATAGTTTTTGCATTTCTAGCATTTTAGTGGCCCACAGATTATGTGTATTTAGGTTTATAAATAAATATTTTTTTTTATTTAAATAACAATTTTTGAGTTCATCAATTAAATTGCTAAATTTTAATATATAATAATATGTTTGTGGGATTTAAAACTCGAATTATAATCAATTAATATACATATACATATAATAATATTTGTAATGATCTATTAATGGAATTTAAAATTAAAAAAAAAAAATATTTATTAAAAGTAAATTGAATAAAAATGTAATTATACATTTTTATTGAGATAACCACCTGTGAATAATTATTTCAAATAACGAAAAACCCATCAAAAACAACTTAGCCGAAGATGAGACCGTGACAGATCGAATCGCCAACACAAAACCCTCCTAACCCATGAATTTCTTCCAAATCGTTAGAGACGTTTTCGAGAAACCGATTATATACAAGAATTGCTCGATTAATATAAATAAGATAAGATTAGAGTAAAATTTTCATTATAAATATTTCGAAGTCGCAAAGTCCCCAAAAAATAGTAGTTTCTCTGTATGCCTATTTACTATTAATAACTTAACCTCAAAAATGAATAAACAACAAAAAATGGTTATTTTTTTTATATGATAAGATGAAGCATCTGGCTGTGGTGTGTAGTCGTAGATTTGATCCACACGTTATAGAGATCTAATAAACCAATACTTTATAATAAAGCAGTAAGGACTCGCTTGGTTTGTCCGGTTTTGCCCACTTATGGTTCCGCCTCTTCAGGCCCCGCCCCCTGTATACTCTATCTACCGTAGAATTCCTGGAAGCTTCTAGAAACTTCAGGATTTAATTTCTATCACCACCCCTCTCATCTTGCTTAATATATCTTCCATGTAGGAAGATATCTCAAATATTAGGTGTACAAATAGGTTTTGAGGGATTTACAAAAGATGGCGTAACTAACATTAAATCGCATCGGATCATCTTGTAACTATATTCATTTTAAAGCGTCATCATTCCCTATAAAAATCAGTGTCTATCATTTCGCTGAAGTGTAAGCAACATACTATACTATAACTTATTCAGTATATTTTAACCATCGGATTAAATCCAAACAACTAACTTATTTAAAGCGGATTGTTTGGATTTAACCCGAAGGCTTAAATACACATAATAGACCCTCTAATCAGTTAAGTACCTATCTAAGAACGAACATTTAGCACTATATTTATTTGTTATGGTCATGTGAATTATCAAAAATAAAATAATATTAATCTAGGCTGTAAATAGAAAAAAAAACTTTTTTTTCTAGCATAGTACTTTAAATTGAAAAGATAAAATAATTAATAATTCGCGATCTTGATGTGTCTTCTAAATTTGGATAGGTTAAATATATCTGCCCATATATATAACATAAACTTAATCAGTTTAACAGATTATGAGATTAAATCTATGAAATAAAATTAACCTGGAAAGAAAGACTTGAAACAGAGAGAGATTATAAAACGGAGAAAGAGGGGGCGATAAATAATATATAAATTTATCAAAAGGCTTTAGTTTCTATTTTTAATCGTCAGTTGATTTATCTTGTGGTTAAAAATAGGGTTAAATAACCTGCTTATGCAAATCTAGTTTTATTTTATTAGAGGTAGGTAAGTTTATTTTTTCAAAGAAAAATTCAAAGTTTTATTTAGACGAAAAAGTGAAAACTTTTTTCAATACTTAATAATTGCTTAATTTCTAGGATCAAAATTTCCCGAGAAAAAAAAATATGAAATTTTTTAATTTGATAGGGTTTCTTTTTTTCAGCAGGCATTCAATTGATCTTGCAAGTTACGATTGTATTATAGTGAGCTCTAGCTAATTAGATTATATTTGGGATATTTATATATTTTGATTAATAAGTAGGATGAAAAAGTGAAAATATTTTTCAATACTTAAAAATTGCTTAAATTTTGTAATTTCTAGCATAATAATTTCCCGAAAAAAAAATATGAAAGTTTTTTAATTCGATAGGGTTTCATTTTTTCAGCAGGCATTCAATAGTTTTTGACCATTACGATTGTATTATAGTAAGATATAGCTAATTAGATTATATTTGGGATATATAAATATTTTGATTAATAAGTCCGAGGAAAAAGTTAAAGCTTTCTCAAGCCTAGGTACGAACTCCAATAAGTAATATTATATATTTTATTTATTTAGATGTTTAAAGTCGCCACTTGTACTTCATCCATTAATTACTTTTGTATTTTCTTCTCTATGAGGCGACCCTCTTCACTACTTTACTAAATAAATGAATAAATAATAAAATAAATTAATAAAAAATAAATTTTATAATTTAATTAACGTCGGATAAATTCAATTTTATTAAACCAATTATTTTACATGAATTAATGTATATGTTGTATTTTAACTTCGACTCCGGAGATTACTTCTCCACCATCGAGTGTCCTTGATCATCATTTTAGTCTTTGTTTTTAATAAGAGGAAAAAATTAATTAAAAAAAAAAAACCTCTTTTCCGATAATTATTTCAATTCCATTATTCCTCTCAATCCCTCCCACCATTTCCAATTCTTTTTTTTTTTTTTTATAAATTTTATTAAACCAATTATTTTACATTAATTAATGTATACATTGTATTTTTGCTTCGATTCCATCAAGTGTCCTTATTCATCTTTAGTCCTTGTTTTTAATAAGAGGAAAAATCTAATTAGATAAAAAAACCTCTTTTCCGATAATTATTTCAATTCCATAATTCCTCTCAATCCCTCCCACCATTTCCAATTCTTTTTTTATAAATTTTATTAAACCAATTATTTTACATTAATTAATGTATACATTGTATTTTTGCTTCGATTCCATCAAGTGTCCTTATTCATCTTTAGTCCTTGTTTTTAATAAGAGGAAAAATCTAATTAGATAAAAAAACCTCTTTTCCGATAATTATTTCAATTCTATAATTCCTCTCAATCCCTCCCACCATTTCCAATTCTTTTTTTTTTATAAATTTTACTAAACCAATTATTTTACATTAATTAATGTATACATTGTATTTTTGATTCGATTCCATCAAGTGTCCTTATTCATCTTTAGTCCTTGTTTTTAATAAGAGGAAAAATCTAATTAGATAAAAAAACCTCTTTTCCGATAATTATTTCAATTCTATAATTCCTCTCAATCCCTCCCACCATTTCCAATTCTTTTTTTTTTTATAAATTTTATTAAACCAAATATTTTACATTAATTAATGTATACATTGTATTTTTGCTTCGATTCCATCAAGTGTCCTTATTCATCTTTAGTCCTTGTTTTTAATAAGAGGAAAAATCTAATTAGATAAAAAAACCTCTTTTCCGATAATTATTTCAATTCTATAATTCCTCTCAATCCCTCCCACCATTTCCAATTCTTTTTTTTTTTATAAATTTTATTAAACCAATTATTTTACATTAATTAATGTATACATTGTATTTTTGCTTCGATTCCATCAAGTGTCCTTATTCATCTTTAGTCCTTGTTTTTAATAAGAGGAAAAATCTAATTAGATAAAAAAACCTCTTTTCCGATAATTATTTCAATTCTATAATTCCTCTCAATCCCTCCCACCATTTCCAATTCTTTTTTTTTATAAATTTTATTAAACCAATTATTTTACATTAATTAATGTATACATTGTATTTTTGCTTCGATTCCATCAAGTGTCCTTATTCATCTTTAGTCCTTGTTTTTAATAAGAGGAAAAATCTAATTAGATAAAAAAACCTCTTTTCCGATAATTATTTCAATTCTATAATTCCTCTCAATCCCTCCCACCATTTCCAATTCTTTTTTTTTTATAAATTTTATTAAACCAATTATTTTACATTAATTAATGTATACATTGTATTTTTGATTCGATTCCCAGTTACTCTCACCATCAAGTGTCCTTATTCATCTTTAGTCCTTGTTTTTAATAAGAGGAAAAATCTAATTAGATAAAAAAACCTCTTTTCCGATAATTATTTCAATTCCATAATTCCTCTCAATCCCTCCCACCATTTCCAATTCTTTTTTTATATAAATTTTATTAAACCAATTATTTTACATTAATTAATGTATACATTGTATTTTTGCTTTCGATTCCATCGAGTGTCCTTATTCATCTTTAGTCCTTGTTTTTAATAAGAGGAAAAATCTAATTAGATAAAAAAACCTCTTTTCCGATAATTATTTCAATTCATTATTCCCCAATCAAGTCGATTGGTTATCCTCCTCATCCATCTCTCCTCCTCTTCATCCCCCCCCCCCCCATTTCCAATTCAATTGCTTAATAAATTTTAATATTTAATAATATTTAAACTATAAGCGAGATTTAAAATTAATTAATAGAATCTAATTAAATAAAAATTCATGTTTATTTATTTCTGCCTTTATCATAACAACATATTAAAATCTCCGTAAAATTATTTAAAAAAAAACAAAATGCCATATTTTCCGCATTTTAAAACCGGAAATTTTAAAGTAAAGGAAAATGTAGTATTTAGATTTAAATTCATGTCCGAGATAGTTATTTGACTTTAATTCTATAAGGAGAACATCTTAATAGTTATAGAATAATTAATTGAGATTGTGGTGTTGGTGCAAGGTGAAACATCTTTAATAAAGATAAAAGTAAATAAATATTTTATGAAATATTAATTTACTGTTTCAAGTTAAAAATTAAAAAAAAGTAAAAGAGGTAAATTTTTCAATACATATATTTCGGGCTATCAACCCATCTTCAGGAAGTACAGAAAATAACTAAAATTATTGGATAAAAAATACTTGGTAGGTTTCACATTAAGATATAAAAATAAAACGAATTTATTTTTATATCTTAATGTGAAACCTACCAAGTATTTTTTATCCAATAATTTTAACAAATGTTTCACCAAGTACCAACACCAAATTCCTTAAAATCTATAGAAAATAACTAAAAAGTAAGCTACTTATGTATTGAAAAAATTTATCTCTTTTTTTAATTTTTAACTTGAAACAAGTGACCTTGAAAACCCAACTCATAGTAAATTAATATTTCATAAAATATTTATTTACTTTTATAGAGTTATAGAAAGTTTAATCGTGACGATAACCGGGCCCTAAATCCGTCAACCGCTTCCGAGTCACGAACTAACGAAATAGAACATAAGACAAATAAATAAACTTATTAATAGAATAAAATTAAAAAATACAAGTTTATTTATTTATGCAGACCCGGATTTATGTAAGGGCTTGAGCACCCAGGGTCCTGAGATGCCAAAGGGCCCCAAAGTAAAGAAAAAGATTTTTAAAATGTACATATATGTTTGTAAATTATTTTATGATGCAAAATAAAGATATCCATAAATCGTCAGTTAGCCTACGATTAAAACATTAAAGATTGCCGTGGTAAAAATATTAGAAAATTAACTGTCTAATGTGCATAAGTAGATTTTATGAAACTACTGTAAAATAAATAAAAAATTATGTCCATTTTTTTTAAGGTTTCTTTAATTTTCCCCACGGTATTTATGCTTTTATCATAACAACGTCTTAAAATCTCGTTAAAATTATTAAAAAAATATATATTTTTCACATTTTGAAATGAGACGATTTTAAAGTTAAGGAAAACTAGTTTAGTTCAGTCAAATTACGATATTAACAGGAAATAATTCCAGGTAAAGATTTTATTGCTGGAATACCTTTATTGGTACTCCAATATTACTACCCTAAGTCCCCCCCCCAAATCTGTGTTGAGGAAATTTTTCTACGAGCCTTAAAATGAGAAAATTTTCCGAGTTTTTTCAGTTTTTCTTGAATAACTCTAAAACGGCTTATCAAATCAAAAAGATATTCATTAGATAAATTAAAGGTCTTTAAATTACGCATATAATGATAAAAGTTTCATCTATTTATATTCAGTAGAACCGTTACTAGCGCCTGTGAAAAAACAGCCCCTGAGTCACTTTTAAATATCCCTAAAACTAGTACTTTTTTCGATTTTTCCCCATTTTGACCATGAAGGAGTACGTTTTCGACAAAGACCACTCTATACATTTTTAAACAAGATTAAATTTATTACATTTGAAACAAAGTTTTATCTTAATTGAATAATGGTAATGTAAGGTTGAAGTTTTGAAAAAATGCAATTGTTTGCAAAAAATCGCAGTTTTTCCATCATAAAATAAAAACCACTCATACTAGAAACTTGATTCCTATCTCATTGTCTAGAAAATTTTGTTGGCTTGAACGTTTCTTTGGACCTGTTTTTGTTAAAATTCTTATATTTATAGATACGCAGCATTTTCCATGATAGGAAATGATCCATTGTTTCAAGCAATCGCAGTTTTTCCTTCATAAAATAAAAACCACTAATACTAGAAACTTGATTCCTATCTCATTGTCTAGAAAATTTTGTTGGCTTGAACGTTTCTTTGGACCTGTTTTTGTTAAAATTCTTATATTTATAGATACGCAGCATTTTCCATGATAGGAAATGATCCATTGTTTCAAGCAATCGCAGTTTTTCCTTCATAAAATAAAAACCACTAATACTAGAAACTTGATTCCTATCTCATTGTCTAGAAAATTTTGTTTACTTGGACCACTTTTATAGATATTCTACATTTTCCGGACAGGATATGATCCGAATCCTCAAAAGAGTCATGGAAATTGCTAGATATCTATAAATCTAAGAGTTTTATCAAAAAAGTGGTCCAAGTAAACTTTAAAGTCAATAAAATTAGAAAAATAGAAAAATTTCCACAACACAGATTTGGGAGGGGGGGGGTGGAAACTTAGGGAAGTAATATTGGAGTACCAATAAAGGTATTTCAGAAATAAAATCTTTACCGGGAATTATTTCCTGTTTATGCCATTTTTACTTTCCCATTTATATTCTATAGAATATAGTAATGGGAGAGTGTAGCGGCCCGCTGTTGCTTTGGCTACGAGCCTTTAGACACGGCCGCTAGATGACTCAGTCAGATCGTTGCGACACTTTTGCATGACTGATAATATATCAGTCATGCTATAAGTGAAGCAATTCGATCTCGGCTGAGCATCGCATTCGAATCGCATCGAGCATTCGGATCGCATCAATCGCTCGAATGGAAGGAGGGGCCAACCGCCAACTAGTAGCCCCTCTCCCGCTAATTAAGCGGATGGCGCCCATCCCAGCTTTCCATAGGGCAGCAGCTAACGCCCCGAAGCACACACCAGATTGTTGGGACCCCACCGACTTGGTGGGGGGCGCGGACACGCACCACACAGCACTCAGCACTCACGAGCGCCCTAACAATCTGGTGACCCCGACGTGATTGCTAAGCAAGCAGTTCTTGACCCACCAGCTAGGTGGATAGAGCCCACCCCGATTAACTAAGTCGGTAAAGCAATCACCAAAAAAAGGAAAGAAAGGGTGTGATGTAGCGGCCCGCTGTTGCTTTGGCTACGAGCCTTTAGACATGGCCGCTAGATGACTCAGTCAGATCGTTGCGACACTTTTGCATGACTGATAATATATCAGTCATGCTATAAGTGAAGCAATTCGATCTCGGCTGAGCATCGAATCGTATCGAATCGATCGACTGGATCGAATGGAAGGAGGGGCCAACCGCCAACTAGTAGTCCCTCCCCCGCTAACAAAGCGGATGGCGCCCAGCCCGGCTTTCCATCAGGGCACAAACAACGCCCTGCATACACGCAACATTGTTAGGACCCCACCGACTTGGTGGGGGGCGCGGACACGCACCACAAAGCACTCAGCACTCACGAGCGCCCTAACAGAGAGTATTGCGAGGGACTGTCTGGGTCCTGACTCTTTGAGAGCTTGTATCTCAGAGATGAAAAAAGTTAACTTTATTTTGTAACTTCTAGATGGAAGGAATCGATGGCCTTAATAGTTGCAAACCGAATTTAGGACATCAAACCAGAAATTGAACTCCCCAGGGGCCAAAAATGCATTGGTCTGTACATATGTACGTATGTACCCCCCTGCGTTTCGCAACCATAAGTCTCAAAGCTACGAAATTCGAAACTTAAGCTCAATATAGGCTAGAAAGAATACAATGAGTTTTTGGTTGAAATCGGAAAACCGGAAATGAACATTTACATGAAAGATTTTTTTATTTTTTTTATTTTCTCAAAAATAGTTTGAGCCGTTTTTGAGAAAATTAAAAAAAACGAAATAAAGGAAGGGGGTGTAAATTAGTAGTGTCGCGATGATTTCAAATAAATGAAAATGTGAAAGTTTTGTGATGACCACACCAAATGTTATCACGTAATTTGCCTGGACTTGTTCACAATAGAGTTGAGAAATAAATTAAGCGCACTCGCGCTGGTGAACTAATACATTCAATCATGGTACTTAGAATAAAGAAATCCATCCAAATTGCCTGGTTTTGATTTGGTTCCGGTCGTTAATCATTATATGTTCACCCTTATTCGGCTTATTCACCCCCGATTGACCCATCCCCTATAGGTTTCCCAATAACCAATTTGATTTTGACACTGGGTGTCGGTCGGGGCAAGGGCGGCATAAATCACTGGCAGGGCTTATCATCTTCATTTTCTGTTTCAATCACGTTCACCTTGTTTTTGAAACACAACCAACCCCTATACTTTGATTAATTAGGTTTTTCCACTCTCTTTTTAGAAACCGGTGCACGGAAACAAAAACATGGCTAGGATTTGGGGGATTTCTCTCTCTACTGCAATGCATCAAGTTGCAAAGAGAGAGGAAGGGTCGTAAACCGCCAGGCAAGTCAGGGAATGTCTGTTTGTAGTATGTTTGCCTCAAGGGTGGAAGGGAAAGTAAAAGGGAAAGCTATTAACCACTTGAAAGGGAGTGAAGAGGTTTGCACTCGGTGAATAACAATTGGACACAAGGGAGGGGGAGTGAATTATTGGCCCTACCCCCTCCTAGTGCCAAATACTCTTCAGCTTAAGGAGTAGAACCGTGACCTATCCTCTTAACAAAAAGTATTGCTGTTGAACTTTTTACCCAAGTTAAACTGATATTATCGCTTTTTATCTCTCTCTCTCAAAACAAAACCATGAAAATAACGATTTTTTTGAGATTCATAAATATTTTTTACTTTTTCATAAATATTTATAATAATAAAGTACGTTAAAAGGTTACAATATACCCACGGGTACAGCCTAATATAATTAATGAAACTGCAGAAGGACAGATTGGTAGAAGAGGGTCGAATAATGATATTTTTATTTTATTTTTTTATAAGTTTTTTTTATTAAATTTTTACTTAAACATATAAAAATTTAATTTGTAAAGGCAGTTGCCTAGTAAAAAGGGCCTTATAAATTTCTGAAATACATATTTTTTAATTAATTGTTTTTATTTTACCATACAGGGTATGGTCAAGTATTGTAATCGTGCATGAAAAAAGTTGTTTTTTCCTTCTTTTTTTTCAAAATATCTAAAAAACGGCTGAAAGTATTTCGATTAAAAAAATTGAGCGAAACCATAACATTTTGGTCTACAAAAAAGCTCTAATAAGTGAACATCAAAAAAATTATATTTTTCGAGATAATAATTGTTTTGTCAAAATGTCTGTTAGTTAGTTAGTTAGTCTGTGCGTTACCAAATTTGTGGACGAGTTAGCTCAAAAACTAGTGTGAATATCGAAACCAAATTTCACACGTAGTTTTGGTCCATTGAGATTACGAGCTGATTAGATTTTGGTGCATATCGACCCAAAATTAAGAGGGGTCGAGGGGGGGTTAAAAATTAAAAATCTAGGTCGTTTGCGTTTGAGCATACTCAACCAAATTTTGTATACATAATCAGTGGGTACCCAGAAGTCTAAAAATGCAAAAACTATCAGCCCGAAATGGGGGGGGGGCGAAGGGTCAAAAAATGAAAATCTTGGCCATTTACCAAACTAAACCAAATTTTGTATACATAATCAGTGGATCCCCAGAAGTCTAAAAATGCAAAAACTATCAGCCCGAAATGGGGGGGGGGGGCGAAGGGTCAAAAAATGAAAATCTTGGTCATTTACCAAACTAAACCAAATTTTGTATACATAATCAGTGGGTCCCCAGAAGTCTAAAAATGCAAAAACTATCCGCCCGAAATGGGGGGGGGGGCGGAGGGTCAAAAAATGAAAATCTTGGTCATTTACCAAACTAAACCAAATTTTGTATACATAATCAGTGGGTCCCCAGAAGTCTAAAAATGCAAAAACTAACCCCTCCCCCTACATGATTATAATTAATTTTATTAAATATTAAATATAAGTGAGGGGCCAGGATGAATGGTAAGTCAAGTGGCTGGCCACATCAGAACACGTCAGCTTATTTTTTAATGCAATCGAATGCAATAAGGGCAAGCCAGAAAGATGCAGCTCCTATGGATCTCGAAAGACCCTTGCATTACCGAAGAGAAGGAAAAGTTGATTAAGTGAGAGGGTGTAGACGTAGGTGTCTATGTACCCCGGTTTTGAAGGTTTGAAGGTTATAAGTGCTGGGAAAGATGGAAGCTGGGAGGGAGTTCCAGTTCCTTGAAGTCATGGGGATATATGTATTGGCGAATGAAGTGGTCCGGCACTTTTCTAATTTGACCGCGAAAGAGGGTTGGGAGTCGGCAAAACGCGTGCTACGTGCAAAGCCTGCTTTGAGGGGAACTATTGATTTTATCTCATGAGAGCACCTGCTGTGATAGTATCTATAGAAGAGGGAAAGGGCAGAGAAATTTCATTGGTGAGGGTAGAATCGTCAATTAGTCTGATGGCTCTTTACTGAATTGCATCCAGGGTAGCAAGAGAATATTTACAGTCTCCTCTCCATAGATGAGATCCGTATTCGAGACAGGGCCAGATTACTGGTAGTAAATTTTATAAGTTTTCATTTTGATAAAAGTAATTTTTTCTCTCCGACCCACCATTTTTGAGATATATGCAAAAGACCAAAAATCGGGACATTTCCACCCCCACCCCTAAGCCTAGTAGCTAGGACTGGGGACTAATATTTTTACCCAACGACCTCAAGCATATTACATAAGAAAAAAATTCTCTCCTCTTCAATGTTTTCTATAACCAATTCGTTGACTGAACTACGAGTGGATATAGAAAATATTTATTGTTATAGCAAGCTATTAGCCACATAGACGATTGATATTGGTTATCTATTTACTCACAATATTGTAACTTATCCAGCCCTATGTGGAAGAAGTCGTTAGAAAAAGAGCCAACATCCACGTTGGAAAATTGGCATCACACACTAATCAGACCCTCCACTCATTTGTCCGGATCCCCGAAAGACGTCTTTTTTTTTTTTTTTAATGCAATCGAATGCAAGAAGGGGTGCACCAGTAAAGATGTAGCCCCTATGTATCTCGAAAGACCCTTGCATTACCGAAGAGAAGGGAAAGTTGATTAAGTGAGAGGGTGTAGACGTAGGTGTCTATGCACCCTGGTTTTGAAGGTTTGAAGATCATAGGTGTTGGGAAAGATAGAGGCTGGGAAGAGAGTTCCAGTTCCTTGAAGTCATGGGGATATATGTATTCGCGAATGAAGTGGTCCGGCACTTTTCCAATTTGACCGCGAAAGAGTGTTGGGAGTCGGCAAAACGTGTGCTGCGTGCAAAGCATGCTTTGGGGGGAATTATTGATTTTATCTCATCAGAGCACCTGCCGTGATAGTATCTATAGAAAAGGGAAAGGGCAGAGACATCTCTTCGATGAGCCAGCGAGTCGAGGGAGTCGGTGAGGGTAGAATCGTCAATTAGCCTGACGGCTCGTTTCTGAATTGCATCCAGGGTAGCAAGAGAATATTTAGAGGCTCCTCTCCATAGATGAGAGCCGTATTCGAGACAGGGGCGGATTTGGGCCTTGTAGATGGTGAGAAGTTGTGGGGGTTTGTAAAATCGCTTGGACCTGAATAAGAAGCCAATCTTCCTTGCTGCAGATTTCGCCACAGAGGAGATGTGTTCATTCCAAGACAGGTCAGATGCGACAGAGACGCCCAACATGGATAGGCTGTCACACATTTTCTAAAAAGAAGATGGCCACAGGATCTCCACAATCCTGAATAATAACAAATTTATATAATTTTTTTCTTTTCTTTTCATTATCTTGTCTAGTCTCATAGGAGACTACCTTGTAACTATTGTAAATATTTCACATAGAAAATTGGCTCATAGAAATCCTGTAAATATGTAATTTCTGATTGCCTATAATAAATAAAAAAAAATTCCATCCCTGGTTATTCATTTATATAATTTTTAACTGTTTTATTTGACAAAAAAATCACTAGATTGTATCAGGGATATGGAAAAATCGATTTATAGTCATCCACCGAGTCTTGATCAAACCTTAGTGATTTGATCCAATAGCCAATTTAATCATAACTCTGCATATATACAAGAATTGCTCATTTAATAATTAAGTACCTGGGGGTACCGAGCGATGGTCGGTAACTTCTTCCTTCAGTTAAAAGCTTTATTTTAATATTATTTTTAATTTAAAATTCTGATAAAAAGGTCGATTTTTATTTGAGAGTCGCTTTCAAATTAAAAAAAATACAAATATATATATATAGTATTCCACTGTGCCCCCACCCCGCTTGATCCCACCCCCAAAACCTCGCCCTTCATTTTTATTCATCCAATTAATAAATAAAACCTATCAAAATGTGTTGTTTTTTCAGAAAATTGAGGCCTGCTTATGCGAAATATATTTTAAAATAAATTCTTGATTATTTTTTATTCTAGTAAATAAATAAAGTTCTTTATAAAAACAATTATAAAACGTTTATTAATATTTCTAACGTTTAGGGAGAACAAAATATGTTAAAATCCACAATCACAATACTTCTTCAAGGCCTTTTAGAACAATGAATTAAGGCAACCCATTGTCTGCCTGGGTATAAAAGGAAAAGGGAAACGTTTTTTTTAGACACTAAGAATGGGATTTGTCTACCTGAAAATAGTTAATTTGATTACGAAAAAACCCATCAAAATCAATTTTCTCGAAGATGAGACCGTGACAGATCGAATTGTCACCCCAAAAACCCCCTAACTCGTGAATTTCATCAACATCGGTAGAGTCGTTTTCAAAATAGAACCTAGATACAATTATATATACAAACAAATAAATATACAATTATTGCTCGTTTAATAAGAGTAGATATATTTTAAATTATCTTGAGAAATAAATTAATGAATAAAGTTTGTTTGAACATAGACAGAGTGGCTAAAATTACAAATTCGGCTTATAAAGATTTTCTAATTAAGAATTATAATATTTATTTATTTATTATGAAAAGAAATATATTAAAGGCTAATAAACTCTCACAGAAAAGATTTTAAATCAAGTGGGCTGATTTTTATGATTGGTCTGCGAAGGAGGGAAATATTAAAGAAAATAAATTAAGTAAATAAAGTTCATTGGCTCCATCTTTTAATTACTTCCCGAAACATAGCTAAAGTGAATAAACAAATAAACTTCTTACAGGACATTAAAGCCAAACTTGAATTTGGTTTTCTTTTACTTGGAAATGTGACACAATTATTTAAATTAATATTTTAGATAATATTGGAGGAGTATATCAAATTTATGAAAACTAATTACCCGGTACTAATTAACGAGAATAGTAGTGACTTTAGGCGACTGTGGGTCAGTGGGTAGAGTGTCGGGTCACTGACTCGAAGTACGCTGGTTCGAGACTGAGTCTCGGCAGATCAGATCTTTGCAGTCGCCTTCTCTTGGAAAGCAATGGCAACCTACTAAGAGTATAATTGCCTAGTAACCTCTCCAAACTAGCCGTTCGGAACCGGCGTTAAAAAGTAGGTCCCGTATATCTATGTAAAAACAGCTAAACACACTCAGCACAGGTATATGTGGAGAGGAGCCAAAACGTCAGGGAGACCTGATATGGCACTTAATAGAAGTAAGGTAACGGCAGCAGTAGTTGACCGTGCACTAGTAGTTGACCATTTTGAAATAAAACTTTAATTATTAAGGATACAGAAAGAAGGATTCCCTTGAAAAAAATCTATGGACACTAGACAGCAGGACCTGTACATAGATTTTTCCAAGGAATCCTTCCATCTGGATCCTTAATAATTAAAGTTTTATTTCAAAATGGTCAACTACTAGTGCACGGTCAACTACTGCTGCCGTTACCTCAGTGACTTTACGCAAAAATTATCAAACAAATTGTTTTTTGTTAATTGTTTTTAAAAATGTCTCAAATGTGGAGAAAAATAATTTTTAACCATGATTATTTTTCTGTCTTTGTGTCTGGATTCAAATACCTTAAGAAGAAAAAGTCGTAGAAATTTTTTTCTTGTTCAAAATTTTTTCTATTTCTAATTCAAAGAAGTGATTATATATTTTGAGATTTTTATATTTAGAATTTCAGATTCAAAAATTCAAAAAAGATTATTTTTTGAATGATTTTTTTATTGAGATTTTAAGCCGATGTTATGATATAGGTATAAATGAACAATTTAAGCTTATTTTATTGATTATTGATTATTTATAATGACGCTAGCGTGAATAAGTTTTCACTTTTTTTATTTATTTTTTTTTTTAATAAATGTGCGAGTGATTCTTTCTTTAGAATCTAATCGAAGAAAATAACTAAAAAGGGTGCGGGTAGAATCTCTTCCTTTAGAACTAAGTCATCCCAAGGATGGCAAAATACAAGTCCAAACCTGTTTCCTTGTATTAGAGATTAATTTGGATTCAAAACGTCTTCTATGATTTTTTTAATGTGTAAGTCGTATGGTGCCCACACAAGTTGATTTTTTTTTGCAAAAAATTCTATTTTTTTTTTTATAAAATAATAATAATTAGTTATAAAACAGTCAAAACGTTAGAATTAACATTTTTTTAATTTATTTCTTTTTCTTTTTCTTTCTCTCTCTCTTGATTTAAAATACTTCTTATTTAAATATTTATTTATTTAATTTTTCTAAATACACAATTCTCATGAAAAGTTAATATTCTATAAACTTTCTTATATTGCTACAATTTATTTTTATTTTTTTATCATTCAAATATTTTAATAAATACTTAAATAAAAAATGTAAAAAATCTCTCATCCTCTTTAAAAGAATTTTCAATTTTTTTTTTTTTTTACAATCTTCTTTTCTTTATCTCTCTCTCTTATTTTCATTGATTTTTTTTTTTTTTTTTTTGAAGAATTTTTAACTTTTTTTCTTGAAATATTGCAAGTGAATGATGATGACAAAACGTAGAGAAGGGGGTGGGTGGGATTGAATTGGAATTGAAATTGCGGGTGTGGATGGTAAGTAGAATTTGAATATTAATAAGTTACATGAATGAATTATTTTTTTCTCTTTTTTTTTGTTTTATCCATGAATAATAATTAATTAACATTCTCTAGCCCTTTCAGCCTATTTTTTCTTTTCTTCTAAGTAATAGATAAACAAGAAAGAATAAAAATAAAATTAACATTGCAAGAAATTTATTTAAGTATTCATTTTTCGTTAATTATTATTTTTGAAAAAATTTTTAAGAATATTTTCTGAGAATGAGATAGGGTTTAATCTACCCTTGCTTTATTTATTTATTTTCTTTGCTTGTTCACTTAATAACTCTCCATTCATAATCAGCCAATCTAATTTTAGAATTAGTACCTGGAACACCGAGTGAAACTCGGTAATTTTATGGTTCAGTTAAAAGCGATATATTAATATTATTATTATCATTTCCGTCCATAATTTGTATTAATTTGAAAGTTTATAATAGGAAAATAAGGACACGTTTTTTTGTGTGACTTTTTTATTTATCCACCAACGTTTCGTCGACTTTGCCGACTTCTTCAGGGCTTCAAATAGTCATGTCACACATTCGTCTAAATTTTCTTATTACCCTCATTACCATTGAAGGCCATCAGAACACAAATTTCAAAAAAGTCGATTCCTCTATGTCTTAAGCAAAGGTAACGGATAAGAAAACAACGCAGTTGCTATGGTTACTTATAAAATTTCCTCCCAAATTTTTAGCATTTCACAGAGAGAAGCCTATCCATTCTTACTTAAGCAAGGTTAAATGAGCTATATTAAAACGATCCAATGAATAAATTTTAAACAATTTAAAATTAAAAATTAAAAAAAAGGTACTATCTTACTCTAGAGTAAAGTACTTTAAAATATAATTTTACTAAAAACTTTATCTAACCTTTTTTTGTGGTCCCCAAGGTACTTAATTAGGATATTAAATTTCATCAAAATTGGTTAAGTCATTTTCAAGATATTTAGAAAAGATATTTAAAAAAGTACTGAAAAAAGTACTAATGTTTGTTTGCCGATATGTACCAAAAACTAATCAGCGCTTTATTTTGTTAAAAGAATGCTAGGTTTTCAATTTCATTTCATTCGGTGCAACGGTGTGGAAAAAATCGTGGGCCAAAAAAACGATAACATCCATCCATCCATCCATCCTCACGCACTAAATGAAAAAATCGCACTTTTTGGCCTCTCGACGAGACCCCATGTAATTTTTGGCAAAATTGTCACGTGCTAAAATTCAACCTAATTGAATACTACAATTTGTGACTTTAATTGAGACCATGGGTTCCGTAGTCTTTGCCTGAGGACCCTTTGAAGCCACGCTTGCCTCGAGACCGATTACAATACTTTCCCCATGCTTCGCATTGTATAAAGTAAAAATATTTGCCACATTCACAAAAAACAATTTGTCTTTCTTTTCTTTTTATATTAACAAATATATTAGATATAAAACAGAAATAACATATATAGAATGAGGCAACACTGTTTTTAAAACCAGAATAGAATATTTTTTCTCCGTTTGATCCTTACATAAAGAAATCTCAAATTCAAATAATTATTTACAACGGAGAAAAAATATTGAAGGAGACAATAAAGAGTGTGTCTTCTGCTGGAATTAGTAAATTTTATTTATTTATAACGAGACTATAGCTTTCTTTATGAATTCATAAATTAATTCCTGTAAATACATTGTAATAGACTGATCAAGAGGGCAAGCCCTCGAAACTATAGTCTCGTTATAAATAAATAAAATTTATAATTCCAGCAGAAGACACACTCTTTTATTGTCTCCTTCAATATATAAAAATTCTGCTACTCTCGGCAAAAACTTTCAATTTAAGGAGAAAAAATATTCTATTCTGGCTTCAAAAACAGTGCTGCCTCATTCTATATATGTGATTTCTGTTTTATTTCTAATAAAATTGTTAATATAAAAAGAAAAGAAAGAAAAATTGTGTTTTTTTGTGAATTTGCCAAATATTTTTTGAAATTTGTGTTCTGACGGCCTTCAATGGTAACGAAGGTAATAAGAAAATTTAGACGAATGTGTGACATGACTATTTGAAACCCTGAAGAAGTCGGCAAAGTCGACGAAACGTTGGTGAATAAATAAAAAAGTCACACAAAATAAAACTTATCCTTATTTTTCTAATATAAACTTTCAAATTAATTAATTTTATTTTTAATTTTAAATTCAAGTAAAAGGGTCGTTTTTATTCGCAGCCAAAATACAAAAAAAAAAATTGAAATAAAACTTCATTTATATTTTTACCAACGTTTACACCCGCTATGGCCATTATCGAGACGTATCACTGACCACAAAGTTTAAAATGTAATTGCAATTAAAAATAAAATTAATATACACCGAGGTTTTTTCGTTGACCCTTTTAAATCCCTAAAAAGGAGGAACGATATTTCGAATTGTCGAATTTTTTAAGAGAATGAAATTGATATTCTAATAAATTATTTTATAGAAAAATAGCTTTAACTAATTAAATAAATTTATTAAACCAATTATTTTACATTAAATAATGTATACATTATATTTGAGCTTCGACTCCGGAGATTACTTCTCCACCATCGACTGTCCTTTTTTATATCCTTGTTTTTTATAAGAGGAAAAAACTAATTAAATAAAAAACCTCTTTTCCGATAATTATTCCAATTCCATTATTAATTCAATCTAATTAATTAAATTTTTTTTTTTTTTTATAAATTTATTAAACCAATTATTTTACATTAATTAATTTATACATTGTATTTTTGCTTCGATTCCGTAGATTACTTCTCCACCATCGAGTGTCCTTATTCAACTTTAATCCTTGTTTTTAATAAGAGGAAAAATCTAATTAGATAAAAAAACCTCTTTTCCGATAATTATTTCAATTCCATTGTTCCCCAATCAAGTCGATTGGTCTTCCCCACCTCATCACCCCCCTAATTAATTAATTAAATTGCCCAATTTTTAATATGTAATAATAATTGTAATAATCTTATTGTGGGATATAAAATTTAAAAAAAACAACAATTATTTATTAAAAGTAAATTAAATAGAATGTAATTATACATTTTTATCAAGACAACCACCTATGAATAATTATTTCAATTAACAAAAAACCCATCAAAAACAACTTAGCCGAAGATGAGACCTTGACAGATCGAATTGTCAACACAAAAACCCCATAACCCGTGAATTCTTCCAAATCTATTATATATACAAGAATTGGTCGTTTAATATAATAAGATTTTTGATGATCATTCTTTAGGGGATTCACCTCTTTGGTGTAACTCCTTCTCTCATCAATTTTATTTTAAAAAAATTCTAGGATTTCTGCGGTATTGTCTTAGAGTTCTAGTTGAATTCGATCAGTTTTAATTTAATGAGAATTACAATAAAATAATCAAAAACATTCCTAGAAGTAAAAGTGTGAAGCGCTGATTAAGTTACAAAGAATATAACTATCGCTTCACACTTTTAATTTTAGGAATGTTTTTGATTATTTTATTGTAATTCCCAGCATTAATTTAAAACTGAGCGAATTCAACTATAACAGTAAGAGAAATCATAAAATTTATTTGCTGCTTTTTAGTAGGGTTCTGTGATTGAAAAGTGTAATTTTTAAAAATCTTTTTTAATGAATTTTTTTTTATTTAATACTTTTTGGTCATAATGGAAATTTTATAAAAGGAAAAGTGTATAAAAAACTCAATGATTTGTCTTAATTTTTAGTTTACCATACAGGGTATGGTCAAGTATTGTAATCGTGAAAAAAGTGTTTTTTTTTAGAAATATCTCAAAAACAGCTAAAACTATTTTGATTAAAAAAATTGAGCGAAACCATGGCATTTCGCTCTACAAAAAAGCTCTAATAAGTAAACATTGAAAATTTTATATTTTTTGAGATAATAATTGCTTTGTCAAAATGTCTGTTAGTCTGTCTGTCCGTTGTCAAATTTTTGTCGACGAGCTAGCTCAAAAACTAGTGTGAATATCGAAACCGAATTTCACACGTAGTTTTGGTTCAGTAAGATTAAGAGCTGATTAGATTTTGGTGCATATCGACCCAAAATTAAGGGGGGGAGAGGGGTTAAAAATTAAAAATCTAGGCTATTTGAGCAAACTCAACCAAATTTTGTATATCTAATCAGTGGGACCCCAGAAGTCTAAAAATGCAAAAACTAACAGCCCAAAATGGGGGGGGGTATGGTCAAAAAATGAAAATATAGGCTCTTGTACCACACTCAACCAAATTTTGTATACATATTAAATTGAAGGTTTTATTTATTTATAAAGAGGGCTTAGCCTCGAAACTATAGTCTCTGTTATAAATAAATTTTTTTTTTTTTTTTTTTTTTTTATTAGACTCCATAGTATACATCGGCAATCTGCCCTTGCGGGCAATAAGCTTATTTACAGACAATAAATGAAAAAATGACATGGTTAGTATTAACAATATTTGAGGTAGAATAATGAGAGCTCCATTGAGCTTTACATTAAGGTGTGAATTTTGTATTTAAACTATGATTAAAAATAAATTAGAACTAAACTAAAAATATAAAAAGAAAGAAAAGGTTTGGCGTGATCACGTGAAGCGCTGCGGTAGGTCGATTGGTCTGTGTTTTTTTAATCTTGTTGGTGGTAGTGTTGATATTATGTCTTGAGCATACTCATTGGGGTGGTGAGTCAGTTTGTTTAGGTACGTGTGGCTGTGATGTCTTATTTCGTCTTTGACTGAGGGGATTTCTATGTCTTTTAGTATTGTGCAGTTTGGTACCCAGCTCGGGGCATCAGCGATTGCTCTCAGCACTTTGTTTTGAAATCTTTGAATAATTTCTATGTTGGATTCGGCTGCTGAGCCCCAGAGTTGTATACCATATGTCCATATTGGTTTTAATATTGTTTTGTAGATAAGTATTTTGTTGCTTTTAGTCATTTGTGAGCGTCTTCCAATTAGCCAGTATGATTTTTGGAGTTTAAGTCCCAGATGTTTACGTTTTGTCTTGAATAAATAAATAAAATGTATAATTCCAGCAGAAGACACACTCTTTTATTGTCTCCTTCAATTTGTATACATAATCGGTGGGCCTCCAAGATTTTAAAAATGGAACCCGCCTCCCCTACATTATTATAAATAATTTTATTAAATATTAAATATAAGTGAGGTGCCAGGTTGTATGGTAAAGTCAAGTGGATGGCCACATCAGAACACGTCAGCTTATTTTCTTTTATATGATTTGACCCATTTCGAATTCGGGTCCTAATAGCGAATATCATTTTCATAAATCGCATAATTTTGGATTCAAAATAGAAAAAGAAAAACATATTTTTTTTTGTCTTCGAATTAATCGGTAAATTTTTTCGGACATTAAACTTTCACGACTTGTCGAGAAAGTTTTTGGAATAAAATCGTTAAAGTATTTTTTTTTTTTTCGTGTTGGTATAGTAATGGAAATAAAATGAACCATTTCAATTCGATATTACATAATATGATTTTAATCCGATTATTTTGAGATTTTTTTTGTTTTTTTTTTTTGTTTGTGTTCTCCCAAAGGGGATATGATATTTCAGGTGTAAAAGGATTTGCATAAATGGAAGTGGAAAAGGGAGAAGGATTACACACACACACATACACACAGGGGTTGGTTATAATGAACATGAGAGTGGGAAAGAGAGAGGTTCAGATGAGCCGTACCGTAGGTACTCCAAATCCGCCACCTTCTCTTCTAGGACAAGATTAGAGCACACGGGGGCTAATTTTATCATCAGCCACGACCACGACGACGACGATGAGAACGGAACCTTGTCAAAGAGAGATAAGGGAGCTGGATTATTCACACCCCCCACCCCCACCACACCCCTGTACTTTACCACCCCAGTCTAACCACCCACATATTGATTTTCGCGAAAGGATAAAAAATTAATATAAAAAATCCGCAACGATTGTTGGAAAAGATATTCCTAACGATAAATACCATATGCTTCCTTCAATGATCTTTTTGAACCCTGAAGAAGAAGGGAAGATCCTACGAAACGTCGGTTTTCAAAAAGAATCATAAAAATAAATAAATTGACACGTTCTGATGTGGCCATCCACTTGACTTTATCAAACACTTCTGGTTGAGTTTGGGCCAAGGGCCTAGGTTTTCATTTTTTGACCACGCCCCCCATTTTGGGTGGTTTGTTTTTGAATTTATAGTGTTCTGGGGTGATTATGTGATAGCGAGTATACGCCAGCGGAATTGGTATAAATGAATATAACACACGTTTAGGAGAAGTAATTTAATATTTAATATAAATAGTTAATAAAGAGAATGTACACGTTGCAATATAAGAGTTGTATTATGTCAGAACAAAGGATATTCATAGAAGTAATATAAAAAGATAGGACAGACAGACGGACTGGCTCTTCTGCATGCCTACGCCATCTCGCGGATTGCCGGATAAGTTCCATCATTATGTATACAAAATTTCGTTGAGCTTGCTCAAATGGCCTAGATATTAATTTTTTGACAGCCCCCCCCCCCCCCCCCCCCCCAATTTTGGCCCCAGAAAAAAATATTTTCGTTATTATAGGTTCATTTTATAGTATTATTTCATTTTTCTTGTTTTTTACTTTATCCAATGCGAAGCATGGGGAAAGTATTGTAATCGGTCTCGCGGCAAGCGCGACTTCAAAGGGTCCTCAGGTAAAGCCTACGGAACCCATGAACTCAATTAAAATCACAAATTGTAGTATTCAATTAGGTTGAATTTTAGCACGTGACAGTTTTGCTAAACATTGCATGGCATCCCTTCGAGAGGCCAAAAAGTGCAATTTTTTCATTTAGTTCGTGCGGATGGATGGATGGATGTTATCGTTTTTTTGGCCTACGATTTTTTCCACACCGTTGTACCGATTGAAATGAAATTGAAAACCTACCATTAGTTTAACAAAATGAAGATCGCGTCTCATCTAATATTCGAGGAATAACAATTCTACATGAGGTTTCGATTATTATTGGTAACAATTGCGGAAGACATGGAGGAATCGGCTTAAAATCAAAAATAACGTTCGATTCTTATCTAATACTAGAGGAACAACCTTATTGCATTCCATTTTCAAGCCTGAGTTGTTTACCAAAAAAGAATTTAGTCTTTTTGATTTTAAGTCGATTCTTCCACGTTTTCAGTAGAGGTTGTCATTAATAGTCAAAACATCAAAAATGGAATGCAATAAGGTTATTCCTCTAGTAGTAGATAAGAATTGATCGTTATTTTTTATTTTAAGCCGATTCCTCTATGTCTTCAGCAATGGTTACCATTAAAATCCGAAACTTCAAAAATCCAATGTAGAATGGTTATTCCTCGACTGTTAAATGAGAATCAATCATAATTTTTGAATTAAAGGCAACATGAGCTGCAAATCACAATTGATGTCTGATTAATAATAAAGGAATAAACATATTGATATTTAAAATGAATTTGGATAAAGTTTAGCAACGACCCGTTGCAGTTTATTTAGTTTGAAAATATTATAATTTTAAATCCCTCCCTCCCTCTTAATTTTGGGTCAATATGCACCAAAATCTAATTAGCTCTTAATCTCAATGCAATGTGAAATTTGGTTTTGATATTAAGACTAGTTTTTGAGCTAGCTCGTCCACAATATTTGGTAATGCACAGAATAACAGACTAACAGACATTTTGACAAAACAGTTATTATCTCGAAAAATATAATCTTTTCAATGTTCACTTATTAGGGCTTTTTTGTAGACCTAAATGCCATGGTTTCGCTCAATTTTTTTAATCAAAATACTTTTAGCCGTTTTTGAGATATTTCGAAAAAAATAAGGAAAAAACCACTTTTTTCATGCACGATTACAATACTTGACCATACCCTGTATGATAAAGTAAAAATTCAAATACTTAACACTCTTTTATTGAAAATAAATTTAAAAAGTAAATTGCATCCATTTTTCAAAAATAAACTAGTGTGCTCACCGCACGACTTTCAAATTAGTTTTCCCAATATTTGAAATAATTATACCAATTTTCTTCATTCAAATTACTTCAATTTGTGTTTCCCCCAAGCCGTTTTGAGAAAGCCGAAAAAAAGACAAATTGGAAAAATACCAAAAATCTTCAAGTAAATATGTACTTCTAGTTCTTCGATTTTAGCCAAAATCTTGAGGTATTTCTTTGAGCCTCTAGGCAGCTTAAGTTTCAAGTCCTAAAGCTCTGCGACTTACCGTAGACGAGATATGAACGATTAAAATCTTGAATTTGCGGCACTCTTAATTGAAACCCTCTTCCATTATTTAAATCGGATTAAAATAAACGACTTGCAACTTATGACACACAAGTAGGTACACCATTTTTAAAGAAAATCGTTAGAGCCGCTTTTGACAAAATATCTTTAATATAAATGTCTACTTCCGGTGTTACGATTTCAATCAAAAGCCTGATGTATTCCTTCTAGCTTATATTGAGCTTAAGTTTCAAATATCGTAGCTCTGAGACTTATGGTTTCGAATCTCAGGGGGTATTTACCTATGTACGTATGTACATAAGTACACACTGACAAATGGATTGTTGGTCATTTTTTATTCTCTGGGGACCACAATTTCCGGATTTATACAAATTCCTAATAAAATAATTTCTTAAAACGACATTTTCATCCTCTTAAAAAAACCGAACGTTTCCGAGGATTGTCCTCCTTCTTCAGAGTTTAAAAGGGCCAACGGAGGAACCTCTGTGAATATTAATATTATTTTTAATTGAAATAAATTGTAAAAAACCTTTTATTTAAATCTGGCTGCAAATGAAAATCGACCTTTTTAACCTGAATTTATAATTAAAAATAATATTAAATTATAGCTTTTAATTAGAGAAAAAAAATTGCCGATCAGGTAGTTATATTTAATATTATAAGTTATATCAAAAGAAATATAATAACAAGTTCAACCAGATACTCATCTACACTGAGGTAAAAAAATCGAGCCACACCAATAAATACTTTATAGTATATATTTTATTTATTTATTTTGGACTGAAGAACGGCTTATTGCAAGTGTACTTGCCACTTGTTGTTGACATAGCCCTTGATTAATTAGGCACACAATTTGAACTGCTTGAACTTCAGAAATATCAATTTTGTATATTTTATCTTTCTATCAATGATTCATTAATTCAAAATTATTCATTTTATTGATATTTCAAATGGAATTTGATCTTTTATTAAAACTTTATATAAATATAAAGTGATATTGAGAAAGTATGGTAATTTGTAATTGTATCTTTTAATTTAATTCACTTATTTTTTTTTATAAAATTCAAAAATTATCAACAATATTTATTGAATATGTTAGTTTAAGAGTTAATAGAACAAATTATATGAATATTGGTAAAAATTTTATAAATAATTTGCTATTTAATAAAGTTTTTATTGGTTGGTCGATTTTAATGCACCGCAGTATATGTTTGAATAAGAACATCTTAGCAGAAGAAGATCTAACTTTTAGAAAAACCCTAGCTCTAATTGAACCACTTCCCACTCAAACAGACAAAATTTATAGAAAACTTCCCTTCATCTCTGATCAATTTAATAGAGCAATAGTCACTTTCCTACACAAACAAGGTATCACCAGCACTATATAACAACTTTAACCTGTCATCTATATTAGTTAATAATAAACTTGATAAAGTTGACCAAAAGGAGAAATCTGGTGTTTATAAACTTGAATGTGAAGACTGCGACTCGTTTTATATTGGTCAGACGGGCAGAACTTTCAAAACCTGGTATAAAGAACATATGAGTTCGCTAAGAAAGTTGCAGTCAGTCACCACACCGAGTGATCTAACCTCCGCCTTCGAAGATCACCTTGTTGAAAAACAATCACTCACCTTCATCCTAGAATCCTATACCACTACACTTCGCCTCTAAAAGCCGAAAATTAGACCTACTAGAATCAACCGAAATTAAGAAAAAGATAAAATTCTCAATAACCAGCAGGAAATTAGAAATTCCACAATAATATATCTATTAATTAACAAAAATTAAAAAACTTAACACTCTTAACCTCATTCTTTCTCAACTATATACTATTTCCCAAATTACAATCAAAATTAAATTCAAACCACGCACCCTCAGCCTTCTAAAATAAATGACATACTGATATATGAGATAACCACAAAATTATTGTATATTGTAATTTATCTCATCTAATTTATCTCTATTATGTTTTATTTTAATCTTTATCTCTATATGTGATTTATGCTTATTTGTAAATTGATATTTATAATTAATTTTGTGTCTATGACTTAAATTTGTAATTTTATTTTCTAATTTAGTTCTCAAAAGACTTTATATTTATACTTGTAATTTTTATTTATATTAATACTCATATTTACTTAGATTTCTTATATTTATATATTTTTATATTTAAAAAAAGAAAAATCTTTGTAAAACAATTTTTTAAATTTTAATTTTAATGATGTTTTTCTTGTGTTATGTTGGTATGTAAGATTTGAATGTTATATTTTGTTATATTGATACATATGATTTAGATGTTAAAAATTATTATTAGTTTTAACTTGTAAACTCCTGATGATGGACTAATAATCCGAAATATATTGAGTTGGTATAAACCTCTTTGAGTTTTATTTCATTCACTGTGAAACTACACACCCTTTACTTTATTAATTAATATCATGTTTCACCTAAAACCTACACCAATTTCCCTAAGTAAAAAAAAAAAAAGAAGGCTTTTCATCTTAATCTGGACCATCATTAGAGATATTTAGTAATTTTAAAAATAATCAATTGTGAATAAATTAAACGTTATCGGAACAAAAAATGAACCCCCCTCCATTAAAAACCACCCCCCTCACAAATAAAAATAAACCAATCACAAGCGACCCTAGTAGAGAGCTCTTCAAAATGATAATTACATACAGCTAGTGGAAATCCAAGCGCAAAAGACTAATTGGGCATTCAAGTGGGACACTCTCGTGCCTGCCAGGTACAAACACAAATTATGGTCTCGTTATTTGTTTCGATATATCCACATGAACAAACGTGCTCTTTATTTTTGCTTAATTGATCCCTCTTGAATTCATCTTAGCCGATATTTGGCAGCGCTCTCTCCTGGCGGCTTGTTGATTTAGAGAGATCAAAGAGAAGTAAAACGCTGATGAAGGGCCGTAGGAAAGGCCGAAACCCTCCACTCGCTCTCCATCTTAATTGAAAGGAAATTGGCTCGTCACTTAGTAAATGGCAAAGGAAATTGCCCTTCTTGAAGGGGTATGAGCGGGGGGTATGGCGTGTGGTATTCACTCAGCCGATCCGCCCACGCAATCCCAGTTGATGAAATAGATACAGAGAAAACCAATTCATTCCAGCCACTTGATGATGGTAATAATAGCAACAGTATTAAATACATTGTCAAGTGGTCAACATTTATGAGGAATTTGCAATTTAAGCGAGCAACCCTGGCGGATAATTTGCATACTAATTTAAGCAGCCAACTATTATTAGTAGCCATGCGCAATTTTAGTTTCTTCTTCGAAGCGGTCTCTTTGGTTCAATTAAAGGGAAGAGTGTGGGTGGAAATTTCAGGATTTGAGGGGATTAGAACATAATTCCCATGCGGTTAGAATGTGGCTGGAAACAGCTGATCACGTGGACACTGTGTTGAGACCTAGAGGATGTAAAGTTCTCCTTTAAATGATGGATCGGAGTGGGCAATTTTGTACTCTTATTTTTAACCGACTTTGATAAAAGGAGGAGGTTATCAATTCAACGGAATGGCTGTTTTTTTTTTTTTTTTTTTTTTTACATAGGTATTGGGCCCTTTTTGTTATGTATGTTCACGCATAATTACTTTGTTTATGGACCTATTTCAATGATTTTTCTTTTATTGGAAAGGAGGTACCTTAGGGGTGGTCCCATATTAATTTAGTCAAATTCTGATGAAATGATCAATGACAAAATAACGGAAATATTCGAAATTATAATAAATAAAATCTTTAAAAAAAAAAAAATTCTTAAAATGTTCATTTAAAACCCGCTAACGTTTCGAGATAATTTCTCTATTTATGAATTGAATTTTATTATCAATTTCTGATTCCTTCGTCCGAATCTTTCTCTTACGAGTTGCATGCAAGGTATTATCTTAAGTCACTATTAATAACATCACTAAAAAGAGAAAAATAAAAATAAATTTAAAAAAAACCGACTTCAAAAAAATTAAATGCAACAAATAAAATATTAAGAACTCAAAAATCAAATAAAAGGTATAAAATAATGATCTTATTTAGTTACAATTAAACGATGAAATTGTTGTCAATTTTTGAAGTCGGTGCCAAACAAACTATATAAGTGAGATGTTGTCTTCATTAGCCGCCAAACGTACTAAGTAAGATCCGTCGAGTGCGATTCATAAAATGTATATGTTTGGCACCGACTTCAAAAAGTGATCTCATGTAACAACTAAATAAGATAATAATTATTTTATACCTTTTAGTGCATTTTATTTTATTTTTGAGTACTTATGATTTTATTTGTTGCATTTAATTTTTTTGAAGTCGGTTTTTTTCTAATATAATCAATTTATAAACAATGTCAATAAATTTTATTTATTATTATAACAATTAAATAAAACAATTAGAAATTAGATCTCATAAATAATATATTATGTTTTGATTCAACCACATGATTTGATATAAAACATTAAATAAAAATTAAAAAAATATATTTATAGTATTTTTGGAATTGATAAGTCGGCTAAAAGACCTGCAAAACCAACCCACAATACCTCGCCAAGATCTTAGCTACTTAAATATATAATTTTTCATCAGTAGAAAAAATCAAATTCGTGTTTTGAATTAGCCCAAGTGTCAAAGGTTAATAGGGTGGAGAATTATCCTTATTTATTTTTAGAATTTTTTTTTTGATTTATGGAGATTAAATATAGATAGGGGAAGGTGTATGTGTGTGTGTGTGTGTGTGTGTGTGCGATTGGTTATCATGGGTGGGAAAAGAAAAACGGAATTATAATTTTAGAAATTTATAAAGTCATGAAAGCAGAGGACGAAAGGGGTGGGCGGAATTGGTCCAGGAGGGGGCGGAAGTGACAGAAAAAATTGATCAGAGGAAAAAATAAATCACGGGGGTGGTATAAATCTTTTTCCGGGTAAAAGACGCCAGAGGGTGAGTCAATGAACGGGGGTTTAGTGTTTTTTTTATTTAGGAAGCAGCAATAGCAGTAGCAGCAGCTGTCCTCCACCTATTATGTGGAGTAATTACAAAAGAAAATGAACTAAATTATAATATAGCGAATAAAAAAACCAAATTGTTCAAAACGTGGTTTTACAGGAATCTACTCTTATTAAATGAGCAAAAATTGTATATATATATTTATATATTTGTATCTTAGTTCTATTTTGAAAACGGCTCTACCGATTTTGATGAAACCAACTCTATTAACAAGTTTTGAGGATGAGAAAACGATCTGGCTAGGTCTGGACCTCGACAAATTTCAATCTTAATTGATCTTTTCTTAATTAAAGTAATTATTGATAGATGAAAATCTCAATAAAAAAGTTTGTTTACATTTTTTTTCAATTATCTTTTATTTATTAATTGGTTTTTTAATTTTAAAACCCTCTAATAGGTTATAACCGAATATTGCTATATATTAGAATTTGCCAATTTAATTGATTAAAATTCCTCTTATTAAAAAACAGGGGCTAAAAAGAAATTTATAAAGTCATGAAAGCAGAGGACGTAAGGGGTGGGCGGAATTGGTCCAGCAGGGGGCGGAAGTGATAGAAAAAATTGATCAGAGGAAAAAATAAATCGCGGGGGTGGCATAAATTCTTTTTCCGGGTAAAAGACGCCAGAGGGTGAGTCAATGAACGGGGCTTTAGTGTTTTTTTTTATTTAGGAAGTAGCAATAGCAGCAGTAGCAGCTGTCGTCCAATTATTCGCATCTGCATTCATTTTTTACCCCCCTTTGAAAAAGATACTCTCTCTTTCTCCATCTGATAGCTAAACTATACCCATCCATTTACGTATATCTCTTTCTACCTATACGATTTCATGTTTGTTTTACTTAGTTTTTTTGTTGTTGTATTATCTAAAATTTACAATAGATAAACAAAAACTAAAATATGAAACTCGAGAAGAAATACGATATAATCAACAATAATAGAATAATTGAAAAGATTTTGTTTTGCCAAGAGTAGCTGAGTTAGTTGATGGATCGTTCATTACGAGAAATCAATGAGATTGTCCTTCCTCTCTGTTTTGTTTGAGGCAAATAAACATATACATATACCGGGTGAGTTTTTTTATCTTGAGACAGTCTTATAACTCAAAAACAGTGCATTATATGAAAAAAGTTTCAAATTAAAGTTTATTTATATGGAGGGGGAAACTAAACTACACTATTGTTTGTTTACCTACACAAGCTTTCAAGGGTATTTCAAGGTCAAGTTCTGTTTTTTAAATAGAAACCCATATATTTGTTTAGATATTCTGAATCTACACAAAAAACTGAACAGCTTTCATAAGAACTATTTTTGTATTCGACATCAAATAAAAAAATATTAAATCAATTAGATCTCAGAAAAAACCTAATAATTATTTTTAACAATTATTCAGCTCAATTATCAAATAATAATGATCAAATAATTAATTATTAAATAAATAATTATTAAATCGAAAAGTGTTTATAATGATCTTAAAACTTCATAATACACAGATTTAAGAGATGATTTTCTACTTATTAGAACAACTTAAAATTCTTGAGTTTAAAAAAGTTTATTTCTCGTGTCAATCCAGTAGATAGTTATATTGTATTACCATAATAAAAATGGATCATTTTTTATTGAAGACAGAATTAAAATGGTCATAATTTATGGTGAATATGGAAAGATAAGAATGTGTTATGGGGCTGCCATTGAAATGGATGGCGAGCGTTTTCCTGATATGAATACGCCCTTACAAGCTTCATTTCATCGTGTTGAAAATTTGTTAAAAAAACATCAGGAAATGTAAAGGGTACGAAGAAACTGAAACATGCCAAAATAACGAAATTGAAACTGGAATTCATCCAGAAAACTTGCAATACACTCTGGAATATCACAGAACAGTGTGGAAAATTTATTAGATTATTAATTATTATTAAATTATTTATTTAATAATTAAATATTTGATCATTATTATATGATAATTAAGTTGAATAATTGTTAAAAATAATTATTAGGTTTTTTTCTGAGATCTAATTGATTTAATATTTTTTTCATTTGATGTAGAATACAAAAATAGTTCTTATGAAAGTTGTTCAGTTCCTTGTGTAGATTCAGAATATGTAAAGAAATATATAGGTTTCCATTTAAAAAACAGAACTTGACATTGAAACACCCTTGAAAGCTTGTTGTAGGTAAACAAACAATAGAATAGAATAGAATAGAATATTTATTTGCAAAAAAATAAGTAAATACATTGTAGGTATATGTAAAAAAAAATTTAAACTAATTAAAGACAATAAAATAAATCAAATTTAACAATTATTGCAACACCCCTCATTAAGCAAAGCTTGTGTGGAGGGGTGGTTTAGTTAGCGTAATCGTTAGCGTTATAGCGTAGTTTAGTTTCCCTCCATATAAATAAACTTTTATTTGAAACTTTTTTTCATATAATGAACTGTTTTTGAGTTATAAGACTGTCTCAAGATAAAAAAACTCACCCGGTATATGAGAATATTCCCTAAACAAATAATAATTTCAAACAAAACCTTTTTGTCAAAATACTTCTTGGCAAATAACTTTTTACTTTATTTATCGTCGTTCTGTCAATTTTTAACCGTCTTCAAAAAAAAGGAGGAGGTTATCAATTCTACGGAATGTGGACCGATTTCGATGAATTTTTTGCATTGCGTTCAGTCTAGTTCCCGTTTGGTCCCGTTTTTTTTTCATTGGATTTGGACCTTTTTTGTTTATTTACCGATTTCGATGATTCTTTTTTTATTGGAAAGGGGGTACCTTAGAGATGGTCCCATATCAATTTGGTCAAGTTCTGATGATATGATTAATGACAAAATAACAGAAATCTCCAATTCTTATGTGCAAATAATTGAAATTATAATAATTAATAACTTTTATAAAAAAAATCTTAAAATGTTCATTTAAAACCCGCTAACGTTTCGAGATAATTTCTATATTTATGAATTGAATTTTATTATCATTTTCTGATGAGGAGAAGGGGGAATAATGGAATTGAAATAATTATCGGAAAAGAGGTTTTTTTATCTAATTAGATTTTTCCTCTTATTAAAAACAAGGACTAAATATGAATAAGGACACTCGATGGTGGAGAAGCAATCTCCGAAATCGAAGCTAAAATACAAGGTATACATTAATTAATGTAAAATAATTGGTTTAATAAATTTATCATTTTCTGATGAGGGGAAAGATCGGATCGATCGAGGATTGATATCGGATGGAAACTAAATCGGAACAGAGGTTTTTTTGATTTAATTAGTTTTTTCCTCTTATTAAAAACAAGGACTAAAAAGATGATCAAGGACAGTCGATGGTGGAGAAGTAATCTCCGGAGTCGAAGCTCAAATACAATGTATGCTTAATGTAAAATAATTGGTTGATTAAAATTATCATTTTCTGATTCCTTCGCCCGAATTTTTCTCTTACGAGATGCATGCAAGGTATTATCATAAGTTGGTTGGTATTCTTAACATCAGTAAAAAGAGAAAAATAAAAATAGTTTTTTTTTAAAAAAAGACCGACTTCAAAAAAATTAAATGCAACAAATAAAATAATAATAACTTAAAAATCAAATAAAATGCGCTAAAAGGTATAAAATAATTATCTTATTTAGTTACAACTAAACCATAAAATTATTACATGGAATTACTTTTTGAAGTCGGTGCCAAACAAACTATATAAGCGAGCTTACGCAATGTTGCCTTCGTTACTCCATTAATCCTGATGACGGGCTAAAAGCCCAAAATATGTTTAAAGTATTTAAAATATTTAAAATAAAACTCCAAAAAAATAATTAAAATAATTTTTTAATTTTTATTTTTACTTGTGAAACACCACTATAACCCGTTAAATAAACTCCTGTGTTTAAATGTTTCACTATAAACCAACACATCTTTCTCTAAATGTTAAAAGGTATACGTTTATTTGCAAGAAGCAGAGGACAGCCTCATTGATTTTTCCCGAGGGGTGAACCGCGATTGGAATTAGGTGTACACCGTCTTTGGAATTATGTGGAATTATTTTGGAATTCCTTAGATAATGCCCCAAAATCTATTGTCTTCTACTTGGAAATGAAAGTAGGTGTACACGATATTAGGTCGCGGTTCACCCCTCGATTTTTCCTTAAGAATCATTAACTCTACTACTCTTGGTCCCCTCAAAAAATTGAATTCTAGCTAAAAAGTTTAAAATATTTATCTTCCAATAATAATCATAATTTTTTGACCAAGATAATTGTCGCCTGTGGACGAAGCCATCATGCACCATCTATATATATATATAAAAGCCATTGTCAGACAGTACCCGTGGCGCAGCAAGGTGAACATGTGGGAGAAAAAGCAACTAATATTCAATGACAGTTGTTATATTGTCAAATTTTACAAATAAAACATCTCTATTCTCTATATTATATATCTATAATATCTCTATATATTAATATATTCCTCTATATAGCTTAGAATATTAGATTTACGGCGTGTCTCATTTGAAATTTTAGTAGACAAATTTATTAATTTTAAATATATTATATATTAATATATATTTAATTTTTGGAAATAATTCATACCGCGAAAATTAATTTTTTTTTTTGAATTTAAGAAAAATATAAATTCTTAAAATTTTAGTAGACAAATTAATTTTAAAATATATATATATTATATATATTTAATTTATAATATAAGTTTTAATGAGATATGATTTAATGGGATAATGAGATTAATTCTTAATTTATTACTGCGCTCTTCATTTGAAATTTTAGTAGATAAATTAATTTTAAAATTATTATATATAATTAATTTAGAGACACTTTTCAGATAAAGTTAAATATTGAAATGTATTATTAAAAAAGAAATAGTTTTCCAACCGATCGGGAACTTCGAGAGAAATGGTTGCATGCTCTAATAAAAGTATTTATAAAGCATTTAATGATATTTTTTCATCTTTCTTTGATCAATATTCATTATTCAAAAAAATATTTTTTTCAAAACATATAATTACGGACAGCTAATAATCACATCTCGAGACGCTGAAGACTCGCCAGGGCCACCAGCCCGGAGGGCCGAGTGGTGCCGGTGTGTGCTGTAGGCACGCCAGGTACTGCTCGTTTATTTATAAACATATCTTCTTTTTTCGAGAAAATCTCTTATTTATGGTAAAAACTAGCCAGTCTTGTGGGCGTCCTCCTATTCGATTAATCCATCATTCAATGAGGCTAATTTCGAAATGGTCTTTTAGAGAACGAAATACCTGCCCACTTTCTCTTATTCCAATAGTAGTTACTTTCCAATTGAAATTGTTTTTTTTTCCTTAAAATATTCCCTAAATCAATAAAATGGATTTATTCTCTGATTGATTGTCTTGATTATTATCTCTATGGATGATGTCAGAGAGGTAAATAAAATATTTTATTCTCTTTGTACAGAGAGAGAGTGTGAAAGAGATAGGAGATTCTCACTCGTTTTGTTTCACCTTAATTGCAATGCTAGGTTCACGGCACTCTCAGAATATAATACCTACACATATATACCGTGATTCTGCACAACGAAACTAATTACCACGACACTCAACAAAACCAAAGAAATATATATATATATACATATATAAAAGAAAGAAAGAATTTATAAAAATAGAAATGAGATTCAACTTTTTATTCATAAGGGGTTGAAAGACAAAGAGCGAAACATGGTTGATTGCATAAAATTAATTAAACAAGCAACAAATAAATAAATAAATCAGAAATTTAGGTAGTTATTTAAATTGTTTATTAAAGTAAGTTTTTATTTAATAAAAAACCATATTTCCATTGAATTTCTAGAATGAATAGTTTAAAAATAGCGACTTTTCTGCAAAATACATCTGATGATACCCATTTTCCGAAATTGTATTATTTTTTTTTTATAAATTTAAACTTTTTAATAATTGGGAAATTTTTTTTTTCAAAAATTTTCAAGTATGATGTTTGTGAAAAGCACAAAATCTAATCAGTCCTCTACATATTTAAGATAGAAAGATTTTAGCACAAGAACGAACTTTCTTCGACTTTTCGTTCGTAAGCCTCTTGGCTATTTAAATCCAGAAAGATAAAAAATGATTTTTCCACTCATTTCAGACATTGATTAATACAAGTATTTGGAGCCACCGAGCGATGCACGGTATACAAATTAAAAAAAGACAAATATATATAGTACACGCCCCCTGGACCCCCCGCCCCCGAAACCCCACACCTCGCTTCACCCTGGAACCCCCACAACTGCACACCACCTCCTGCACCCCCACATACATCCCCACCCCGCACCCAGTTTTTGCATTTCTAGCATTCTAGTGGTCCACAGATTATGTGTATATATATATAAATAAATTCCGTATAATTTTTTTTTTTAATTAAATAACAATTTATCGAGTTTTTTAATCAATTAAATAAATAATAATTTTATTTAAGCAATTTTTTACATGAAATAATGTATACATTGTATTTGAGGCTTCGATTTTGGAGATTACTTGCTCACCATCGACTGTACTTGATCTAGCTTGCGATAATATTTTTAGTCCATGTTTTTTAATAAAAGGAATTTTAATCAATTAAATTGGCAAATTCTAATATATAACAAAATTCGGTATAACCTATTAGTGGGTTTTAAAATTAAAAAACTAATTAATAAATAAAAGATAATTGAAAAAAAATGTAAACAAACTTTTTATTGAGATTTTCATCCATCAATAATTACTTTAATTAAGAAAAGATCAATTAAGATGAAATTCTGTCGAGGTCCAGACCTAGCCAGATCGTTTTCTCATCCTCAAAACTTAATAGAGTTTGTTTCATCAAAATCAACTTTATTTATGAGTAACATAATAATTGGTTGATTAAATAAACAATAATTAAAAGCTCAGTCTTTCAGAAACGTTAGATTAATGTAGAAAAAAAATGAATCGTTTTTGAATAGGGGGGGGGGTAATATATATTATAATATCTAACGAGAAACAAATACCCCCCCCATAGTCATTTGCATATTCAGCTGAATTCTTCTTTCAATTAATGTAAATATTATAAACAGGTGTATGAGAGAATAATTTTGGATACACTAATTAAGGTACATCACTAGGGATTATGGGTTTTTTTTTATTTAACTGTTTCGCAAATATAAAATATTTAATTTTATTCACTCGGATGGAAAATGAAATTAGCGATCAACCGTGACGCAAGGGTAGCGTGGGTGTTTAGGGGGTGGGGGGGGGCTAGGGGACCAGGGGGCAGTGTGGAAGTTCCAACGCGTTCTCTAATAGCCATATTGGACTCTCTTTCTCTCTCTTTCTGGGTATTTATTAGAAGAGAAATGAAATATTGCCGGGGGGGATAATAAAAGAAATAAACAAAAAGAAGGGCCATGAATCTTGATAAGGACCCCCCGCCCCTGCACCCCCATTTCACGCCTCGAAAAAACGAAAGGGATTTGTTGATTCAGAGTTGAAGGGTTTGGTTTATGGTAATATCAAATGGAATGAAATAGGTATATTTAAGAAAACAATAAACCTCAGGGTATTATTTTTCATTGCTTTTTAGAATTCCGTTTAAAAAATAAAATGAGATCCTATTAGACCGAGAGTAATCATTTTGAACGATTAAACTGTAACCAAAATAAATTTGGTGCGGTTATGCCCCGGGAGCCTGGTGTGTCTACACAGAGCTTTCTACTCGAAAGAAAGTGAGTTGGAAACTTATTCGGACACGTGGAGGCTTGAGAATAAGAATGATATCTGGCATATGTGGCAAGGTGGTAAGATGGTGAAGTGAAGAAGAGTATATATGCTCTGTTTCGTTGTTGTTATCGTTTACTGTTTACCGTTTTATTATTATTTATCGATTATCGTTTCGTGTGATTAAGTGTCGTTGTTGTTGAGAGTAATCAACAACAGAATCAACAATAATTTATATATATATCTTACATTTTAAATATCAATAAATATTTAATTTTATTCATTCAAAGAAATGGCTCAGTGCCGAATTAAAATAACAAAAATAATGTTTAAATAATATCAAAAATGAAAGTTTTTGCCGAGAGTAGCAGAATTTTTATATATTGAAGGAGACAATAAAAGAGTGTCTTCTGCTGGAATTATAAATTTTATTTATTTATAACGAGACTATAGTTTCGAAGGCTTTGCCCTCTTCATCAGTCTATTACAATGGATTCACAGGAATTAATTTATGAATGAAAGGTTATAAATCTTTCATGTGGTTAGGTAAAGAAATTATACAGGGTGGGCAAGTTAAGAATTGAAATTTATACTTATTTTTTTATTTTGGCTGTAGGTGGCGTTCGTGAAGTTTATATTTTAGCGGCTATTTTTAAAATAGCCGCTAAAATATAATATAATTATTGTATGATTTTAAAATTTCTAACGATTCGAAAATTAGTATTTTAATACCAAACCCGCACCATTTCAAATAAAATATATTATTTAAATTCCCTAGGACCTCCTGATCCCAAATATACTAAAATTTCTATAATTTGAATATTTTAAATTTTTAGTGAAAATCAGAAATTTCACAAGGCTATAATATATAGCCTTGTCTTTTTTTCGATTTTCGGTAAAATATTTTTTTCGAGATATTTCAAATAAAATATGTTATTTCAATTCTCTAGGACTGCCAAACGTACTAAGTAAGATCCGTCGAGTTCGATTCATAAAATGTATATGTTTGGCACCGACTTCAAAAAGTAATTTCATGTTAATATTTTGTCATTTATTTGTAACTAAATTAAATAATTATTTTATACCTTTGAGTGCATTTTATTTTATTTTTGAGTTCTTATTATTTTATTTGTTTTATTTAATTTTTTTGAAGTCGGTTTTTTTTTTCTAATATAATCAATTTATAAACAATGTCAATAAATGTTGTTTATTATTAAAACAATTAAATAAAACAATTAGAAATTAGATCTCATATATAATATATTATGTTTTGATTCAACCACATGATTTGCTATAAAACATTTAATAAAAATTTAGTTGTAACTAAATAAGATAATAATTATTTTATAACTTTTAGTGTATTTTATTTGTTGCATTTAATTTTTTTGAAGTCGGTTTTAATTTTATTTTTTATAAAAATTATTTTTTCTTAGAATAATACAATGTCCCCCTAAACAATCCTCTCTTACGATAGAGTGCCGTATTATTTTTTAGAAAAACAGAACACTACAAAGTCAAATAATTTGTAGATTTTAATCTACTCTTATTAAACGAGCAAAAATTGTATATTTATTTGTATATATATTTGTTTGTATATTTGTATCTTGGTTCTATTTTGAAAACGACTGTACCGATTTTGATGAAATTCACGAATTAGGGGGTTTTTGGGGTGACAATTCGATCTGTCACGGTCTCATCTTCGACAAAATTGTTTTTGATGGCTTTTTTCGTAATCAAATTAATTATTCTCAGGTAGACAAATCCCATTCTTAGGGTTTAAAAAAAGGTTTCCCTTTTCCTTTTGTGCTCAGGCAGACAATGGGTCGGGTAAATCCTTTATTCTCAAAGGCCTTGAAGAAGTATTGTGATTGTGGTTTTAACATATTTTGTTCAACCTAAACGTTAGAAATATTAATAAACGTTTTATAATTGTTTTTATAAAGAATTTTATTTATTTAATAGAATAAAAAATAATCAAGAATTTATTTAAAAATATATTTCGCATAAGCAGGTCTCAATTTTCTGAAAAAACAACACATTTTGATAGGTTTTATTTATTAACAATTGGATGAATAAAAAATGAATTATATGGTTGAATCAAAACAGGTGCAGGAGGTGGGGTGCAGTGGTG
Source organism: Forficula auricularia (assembly GCA_024734495.1). Lineage (NCBI taxonomy): Eukaryota > Metazoa > Arthropoda > Insecta > Dermaptera > Forficulidae > Forficula > Forficula auricularia. The sequence continues at coordinate 121,676 of JALMQS010000089.1, forward strand.
GGTGATCCGGGGCTAGGAGCGAGGTTTCGGGGGTGGGGTCAAGCGGGGTGGTGGGGTACAGTGGGCGAATACTATAATATATTTGTATTTTTTTTAATTTGAAAACGGCTCTCAAATAAAAATCGACTTTTTTATCAGAATTTTAAATTAAAAATAATATTTAAATAAAGGTTTTAACTTAAGGAAGAAGTTACCGAGCATCGCTCGGTGCCTCCAGGTACTAATATTTTAAATTAGTTATAGAAAAAGAGATGGTGGTGGTGGGGGGTGTCTAAGTATTTGATCAATTTCCCTTCTCGTCCTTTGTAATCCCCTTTTATTTGTTTTTGTTTGCCGTGGATGGTTGGCTGGATCTCTGGATCTAGCTAGCTCAATCGGTTCACCTTTAAATCCTTTGATTTTTTGCCCTGCCCTCCCTTGCTACCGCACTCTGCGGGTTGCAATAAAATATGAATGCCAAGTGGTTTGCCCTTTCTCCTTTCCCTTTCTCCCTATGTTTGTGTGTTTGTCTGTTTGTTTGCTTAGTAAAGAGAAAAGAGAGGCCATCATGTCTGCACTCGGCACTTGAGTGGATCCCCCACCCCCCACCACCACTATCCTGACCCTCATTTTAAGGACACTGGATCTTCCTTTCTTTTTATGGTAAACCTACCTTCTTACTTTCTAATATTATACTTAGAGATAGTACAAAGGGAGATGTAATTTAATATTTGATAACAACCAACTAATTATACAAGTCTTATCTCAAAACACAAGAGACTGTCTAATATGTCAATAACAAGTTCTCCAAATTATATTCTAAATAGGTTTGATAGTGTATGTAAGATTATACAAAGTTGGGGGAGAGACAAATATATGGCTAATTAGTGCTGACATATGGGGGTTATTCAGTGGGGTACCTAGAACTTTTTCCGCCCTGGGCAGACTCCAATTTGCCGCCCTTTCTAAGTCAATCAAATGGTTGTTTATAACCGACTTCAAAAAAGGAGGAGGTTCTCTATTCGACTGAATTTTTTTTTGTGTGTCTATGTTACCTGATATCTCCGCCCATTGTGACCGATTTTGATGTGTTTTTTGCATTAGGTTCAGTCTAGCTTCCGATTGGTCCCGTTTTTGAAGCTTTGCTTGTTTAAGCGCGCTGGGCAGGGTCGGAATGAGAAAAAGCGACCCCTTAAGATTCCCATTCCGCTACGATTCTGGCCTGCTGGTAGGGGAAGTGAGAGAGGGCGGGTGAAGGGTGAGGCCAGAGGTAAAGCTGTTGATGGCATACATACATATATTAAAGTTTATTAAGTTTTGATTTATATTTTTATTCATTTTATTGTTTTTTATTAAATATCTACATACATATACGAGCCCCGTCCCATCTAAATTGGCCCACCAATATTTTTTCTTTTTTAATAAAATTATGCTAATTCACGGTAAATTTAATTTAAATATTTATTTTTATTATCATTTGGAACAACATTTTAAACAATTTAAAACATTTTATTGTAACATTTAACTTAAAATTATTTTTTAATTTTTAAAAACAAGGAAAACGTACAAAATAAACCTTTACCACTGTGTGACGTCGCCTTTATTTTAATTACGGCTTGAATTCTTTTGGGCAACGTACTTATTAAGTTTTGACACTTATCTTGAGTGAAAGTATCCCAAATATTTTGAAGTTTGTGTTTTAATTCGACTCCGTTTCTAGCTGGTTGTATTCGTAATAGCTTTTTCATTGTGTGCCAAAGAGTGACAAGTCGGGACTCTTTGCCACCCACTCCAAAAGTGGAATATTATGATCAGAAAGCCATTTTAAAGATTTTCTTGGCAGGCCGCCCCGTCTTGTTGGAACACAAAATTATTATTATTCTGCAATGCATCTGTCATTGTTGGAAGTAACGATTTTTTTTTAAATCTCTAAATATTTATTGGTGTTTACAATTCCATCAATGAAGTGAAGTTTTCCAACACCTCTAGCAGACATTGAACCCCATACCATAACTGAAGCAGGAAATTTTACTTTCTTTTTTAAACAATCTGAATTGAAAGCTTCATTTTTCTGACGAATAACTCTGCTTCGATTGTCCCCAACACAAACTTCAAAACGAGACTCATCACTCCAATGGACACTATTTCATTCATCACTCGTCCAATTACTGTGACTTTAAGCCCATTTAAGCCGGTTTTTCTTTTGTTTTAATGTCAAGAGTGGTTTTTCTTTCTCCTAAAAATAATTAGTAAAATTGGAATAAGTTGCAATAAAATTACCTTGTAAGCAAACTAGCCGGCTAACTTGAAAATTTTCTGAAAAAGTTCCGTGTGAACCCAATAGGCGAAAAATCAGCCTGACGGAACTAGCTTAAAATTGAAAATAGGGCGAACAAGTTAGGAACAAGTAGCAGAAAAAGCCTCGTGTGCACCAGGCTTTATTCTGCAAAACATTTTGAAAAAGTTTTTTATTGTCTTTAGTTAAAATGTTAATGGGGAATAAATGAAAGGGAAAGTAAGTGAAAGTCGTGTTATATATATATGAATGGACCAGATGATTTTCTGCTTGATGGGCATCTCTTTGTTTGTATTGCAAGTGTGTAACTGTGTAGGCATGGCAGTGGGGATTGGGGACGTCCGAGGGGGTAGATGAGGGATGGGGGTGTACACCTACCCCCGCCACCCCCGCTCGGAGACCAAGCCTGGAGGCCCCCGGGAATCGCACTCTGCACCCTGGTTCCCTGGGCAGAAGCCAGAAGGGCACAAGCAAGCAACGATATACTTACAGCCCCTCCGGTAAATTCCAAGTCAATAAGTCTCTCTCGCTCTCTCTCCCGGGGGTGGAATCCTTCAACCACCCCCTCTGTCTTCAAGAGCGGCAACTGAATCATTCATTTATCATTCGTCACACTAATGGACACACCAAAACGAAAAGGATTTACTATAGACGGAAAAAAATGGGGTATTTGGTGTCATCTTTTAATCTTTTGACATTGGTAAATTCTGCCCTTTCAATCATCAACGCTTTTATGATATGGCCGAATGATAACAAAGACATAGACATACAAACAGACACGTGTCATTCAAAAATAATAATAATAATAATAATAATAGAATATTAGGGAATTATGAGATATTTATAATACATTATTTAATAGCTGTCAAAATCAGAAATGGGTTATCAGACGAATAAATATTTCTTTAAGTAAAATAAGCTGATATGACGATGTGGCCATGACTTTACCATACACCTGGGCCCCATTTATTTATTTATTTATAGCCTTTTTTGGCTTTATACATAATACGTATTATACAGTGTGTCAATTTGAAAACTTTCCACCCCCTAATTTGGCTAAACTGGGAAATTATTTCAAAAACCCCTTCCCCGCAGAACCACCCCCAAAAAAATCTTAAATGGGAAAGGGGGTCGAATGTGACATGATTTTGAAGGGCTTTTTATTCTCTACATTTTAGGGTGCCGTTTTTAAAATTTGACTGCTGCGTTACCAAATGATTAACAAAACAAAATTGAAAACACCAAAACTAAATAAACAATTTTGACTTTATTTTAAAAGAGAAAGAATTCAATCAATCTTTTTCGGACAAATTCTAAGATTTTAGTAGAAATATTATTAGAGAGAGGTTTTTGTCTCAAGGGTGTGAGCTAACTGCCCGGACAGGTTCGACTCCTAGGGGGGGGGCTGAATCCGCCTCTGATATCGCAATACTATATATATTTGTCTAGATTAATTTGTAACAACGCTGAGAGAATTTTCTTTAAAAAAATTACGCTCTTGCCTAGAATCGAACCGACGAACTCTTGAACTATGGGCATCAGCTCTAGCGATTACACCAATGCAACATTAATATTTGTATCTTGATTTCTGTTACTAAAACTATATATTTTTGATTTGGACTTTGTGTCGAGATAATATTGTATTCATTTGAACTCGAATGAAAATGAAAAAACACCAATAGATTTTAAATTAAGAAACATTAAATATATATTAATTAACGAGGCAAATTTGAAATATAATTCTAATTTGGACTCGAATTTTGAAATGAAAGACTCCAATTCATTTTAAATTAAGAAACATTAAATATATTGATCATTATTCCTCCCCCCCCCCCCTCGCCACTCAAAAGTTAAAGAGGCGAAACTTTTAAGAGACGATGTATTTTCGGTAGTTTACCGGTATACATTTGGAGTGTGGTTTTTTAAGAGGAATAAAATTTTTGGACCGAAACGCTGCCCGCCAGGGCACCAGCTCGTTTAATAATATTTCTACTAAAATCCTAGAACTTGTCCGAAAAAGATTGATTGAATTCCTTCTCTTTTAAAATACATCTTGGTTAATCTGAACCCGAGCTGATTTTTTGAAAAAATTACAAACTATTTCCAAAAAAAGATGCTCAAAACTTTAATTATACATTTGGCTTTATTGTTTTCAATTTTGTTTTGTTAATCATTTGCAAAATAAAAAGAATAAAAACGCGTTCTAATTTGTTTGTGGTTTACGTTAATCTAGTATAGGTATGATGCTACTTTATCTGTAAAAATTGATTTATTAAAACAACATACCACCTTCAAAACCTGTTTTAATGAGAATTTATAAGTTTAATGTATCACACAAATAATTACAAAAATTCAATTTTGCAATATTCAAAGTCGCCTAACTTGGCAACGCAGCACTCAAATTTAAAAAACGGCACATGTAGAGAATAAAATGCCCTTCAAAATGACGTCTCACCTGACTTCCTTTTTAAGATTTTTGGGGGACGGGGGTGGCTCTGGGCGGCAGGGGAGTGAAGGCGGCGATCTAATTTATACTTCAAAATTCATCCCCCTCGAATACAAATTTGACGTGTCTCAGCGATTTTTAAAATAATTTGCCATTTTATCGATACTAGGGGTGGGAAGTTTTCAAATTGACACACTGTATACATAATTATTCATTGTTTTTATTGTAGCAGGCCCATTAGGGCATATGCCTTTCCCAAATTTGTTTACACTATTCTCTGCCTTGCCACTCATAGAGCCATGCTAAAATCCATTTTGGGAATAAGAAGGAGGGATAAAATCATATCCGAAGATACAGGGTGTCTCAAAAGTCAAGGATCAAACGTGAACACGAGATAGGTGAGTTCAGGATTGTCCAAAATAAAAAAAAAATTAAATAAAACTGTCTTAGTTTTCGAGTTATGGGCATTTTTCGAAAACCGTGATAATCGCTACCCTGTCTCTAAATATTTGAATGCTGTGGCTACGAATTTTCATATTTTATAAATTCTAATTTTTGTTACGGAATCCTGAATAATGTCAGATCATAAAACAGAAAATAACCAAGAGTATTTATACTTTTTGAGAAAAAAAATATTTTTGTCAGATTCATGTGTCAAAAAATTTTAATCAGCTAACTTTGACTCTGATATCTTAAAAAACTGTGTCAAACAATAATGGCAAATTATCTAAAAAAATTGACACATTTAATCAAGATTTCAAAATAGTAAAAAACATTACCACTTTAAAAAACAACAAATAATATTTACATTTTTATGAGTTAGACAATTGATTGGAATGCGGTAGAATTTAACATGAAAACAGATATCAAATAATTTTAATTTTAATTTGTAATTTTAAATATTATTAGATATTGAATATAAAAACAATTATTATTTTGAACATTTACTTTAATTGAATAAAAATATTTTAATAAATTAAATTAGTTTTCATGTTAAATTCTACCCTTTAGCCAATTACGAATTGTGTTTTGAAATTAGTTTCTTTCGCATAAAAATGCAAATATTATTTTTTGTTTTTTAAAAAAGTGGAATGTTTTATACCATTTTGAAATCTTGATTAAATGCGTCAATTTTTTAGATAATTTGCCATTATTGTTTGACACAGTTTTTTTTAAGATATCAAGAGTCAAAGTTAGCTGATTAAAATTTTTTGACACATGAATCTGACAAAAATATTTTTTTTCTCAAAAAGTATAATACTCTTAGTTATTTTCTGTTTTGTGATCGATAGCAGTATTATTCAGGATTCCGTAACAAAAATTAGAATTATAAAATATGAAAATTCGTAGCCACAGCATTCAAATATTTAGAGCAGGGTAGCGATTTTCACGGTTTTCAAAAAAATGCCTATAACTCGAAAACTAAGAGAGTTTTATTTAATTTTATTTTTTTTATTTTGGACAATCCTGAACTCACCTATCTCGTGTTCACGTTTGATCCTTGACTTTTGGGACACCCGATAGTTGCTTTATATTCATTTTTCCAAACAAAATCTTTAATATCGTTTTTTTTTTCAAAAATGATTTATAAAATAAAACTTTGCTCTCAATTTTGCTCTAATTTATATTTTAAGCTTTAGATGAGATTGATTACTTAATCAGACATTTCTTAATCCGATTTTAATAAATATACCTAAAGAGAAGTAGAGGAAAAGTATCATCAACAGAGAGTCTGCAAAAGCGTCCATTTCCATTGATTCGTTAAAAAAAAAAACTTGTATAAATATTGCAGAAAGGAAAAAGAAATTCTTTGATCATGGATTTCTTTCAATATAGAAGTCGAAAGGATGGATGGATGGATGATTCCCTCGTTCTGGAGTAGAGGCAAAAGATTTGAAAAATAGGGGGGAAGATGCTGTGCAGAAAACCGGAACAACCTTTAAAAAAAACATCCCTTAGGTTAAGGTAAAGACGGCCAAGAAAGTGATCTCCAAATGAAAAAAACAAGGGAAAAAACAACTGGTTTGAAAACCATACGACTTTCACACTTGTTTCACCCTTAATTTAAAGTACCTGGATGCACCGAACGATGCTCGGTAACTTCTTCCTTCAGTTAAAACCTTTATTTTAATATTATTTTTAATTTAAAATTCTGATAAAAAGGTCGATTTTTATTTGAGAGCCGTTTTCAAATTAAAAAAAAATTCAAATATATATTATTCGCCCACTGTACCCCCCCCCCCCCCCCGCCCCGCTTGATCCCACCCCCGAAACCTCGCCCTACCCCCGGATCCCCCACCACTGCACCTGTTTTGATTCAACCATATGATTCATTTTTATTCATCCAATTGTTAATAAATAAAACCTATCAAAATGTGTTGTTTTTTCGGAAAATTGAGACCTGCTTATGCGAAATATATTTTTAAATAAATTCTTGATTATTTTTTATTCTATTAAATAAATAAAGTTCTTTATAAAAACAATTATAAAACGTTTATTAATATTTCTAACGTTTATGGAGAACAAAATATGTTAAAATCCACAATCACAATATTTCTTCAAGGCCTTTTAGAACAATGAATTAAGGCAACCCATTGTCTGCCTGGGTACAAAAGGAAAAGAGAAACCTTTTTTAAAACCATAAGAATGGGATTTGTCTACCTGAGAATAATTAATTTGATTACGAAAAAACCCATCAAAAACAATTTTGTCGAAGATGAGACCGTGACAGATCGAATTGTCACCCCAAAAACCCCTAACCCGTGAATTTCATCAAAATCGGTAGAGTCGTTTTCAAAATAGAACCAAGATACAAATATATATACAAACATATATATACAAATAAATATACAATTTTTGCTCGTTTAATAAGAGTAGATAATCAAATAGTCCAATCCAATTGTTCTCAAATGGGCCCCTATGGGGAAAGTTTTGGGGTAGTTCTGATTTTTTGCATATATATGTTTTTTGGGGCGCTGAATCCAAATCTGAGGTCCCCCACCAAATTTTCGTGAAGCAACATTGTAGAAAATGCAAAAAAAGGTGAAAATTTCCATTTTTTGGCGGTTTTTCGCTTATAACTCGAAAACTATCAACTTTTCGTAAATAACCTTTCCTATTTGAAATGAAAGTTCATAAAATTTCCTACAAATTTCATTATTCAGGTTTTTTCTCTGACCAACCGTTCGGGCTCAAGAGCAAAATCCAAGTTTTCGACCTCGGCAGCCCCCGGATCACCCAAAAACTCGCACTTTTTTCGATATTTTCCCATTTTGACCATGAAGGAGCACGTTTTCGACAAAGACCACTCAATACATTTTTAAACTATATTAAATTTGCTACAATTAAAACAAAGTTTCATCTTAATTGGATAAATGGTAATCCGTGCCGCAATGAGGTTGAAGTTTTGAAAAACTGCAATTTTTTGCAAATAATCGCAATTTTTCATTCATAAAATGAAAACCACTCATCCTAGAAACTTGATTCCTATCTCATTCTCTAGGAAATTTTGTTTACTTGAACGTTTACTTGTACCACTTTTTTGATAAAACTCTTAGATTTATAGATATTCAGCATTTTCCATGACAGGTTATGAGCCGATTCCGATCATATCCTGTCATGGAAAATGCTGGATATCTATAAATCTAAGAGTTTTAACAAAAAAGTGGTCCAAGTAAACGTTCAAGTCAATAAAATTTCCTAGACAATGAGATAGGAATCAAGTTTCTAGGATGAGTGGTTTTCATTTTATGAAGGAAAAACTGCGATTTTTTGCAAAAAATTGCAGTTTTTCAAAACTTCAACCTCATTGCGGCACGGATTACCATTTATCCAATTAAGATGAAACTTTGTTTGAATTGTAGCAAATTTAATCTAGTTTAAAAATGTATAGAGTGGTCTTTGTCGAAAACGTGCTCCTTCATGGTCAAAATGGGAAAATATCGAAAAAAGTGCGAGTTTTTGGGTGATCCGGGAGCTGCCGAGGTCGAAAACTTGGATTTTGCGCTTGAGCCCGAACGGTTGGTCGGAGAAAAAAACCTAAATAATGAAATTTGTAGGAAATTTTATGAACTTTCATTTTGAATAGGAAGGTTATTTACGAAAAGTTGATAGTTTTCGAGTTATAAGCAAAAAACCGCCAAAAAATGGAAATTTTCACCTTTTTTTTTGCATTTTCTACAATGTTGCGTCACGAAATTTTGGTGGGAGACCTCAGATTTGGATTCAGCGCCCCAAAAAACATATATATGCAAAAAATCAGAACTACCCCAAAACTTTCCTAATAAAAACACAATTTGACTGGACTATACTTAATGATATATGAATTGTTTTTTAGAATTTTGAATCAATAGAATGACGTCAGAGGTCTGTCTACTAGGACTCTTTTATCTTATTTGAAATGTTCATTAAATAATTGCTCTATCAGCTATCAAAATACATATATTACATCATTAAAATGTCGTTGAATATACAATAAAATTCATGTTCATTATTTTATTTAGCGTTAATAGGAAAGTACCTGGAGGCACCGAGCGATGCTCGGTAACTTCTTCCTTCAGTTAAAAACTTTATTTTAATATTATTTTTAATTTAAAATTCTGATAAAAAGGTCGATTTTTATTTGAGAGCCGTTTTCAAATTAAAAAATACAAATATATCTATATAGTATTCGACCACTGTACCCCCCACCTCCACCCTGCTCGACCCCACCCCCGAAACCTCGCCCTACCCCCGGATCCCCCACCTTCTGCACCCCCCACATCCACCCCCGCTCCGCATCAAGATCGCTTTCTCATCCTCAAAACTTGTTAATAGAGTTTGTTTCATCAAAATCGTTAGAGCCGTTTTTAAAATAAAAATAATAAAAAATACAAATATATATATACCTTGAAGACCGAGCTTTGTTCGGGTTTAGTTAATGCTTGACAACAACACGCCACAATCACAATAGTTTTACAAGGCCTTTGAGAACAATCAGCCCAACCCATTGTCTGTCTGGGTACAATAGTAAAAGGAAAACCTTTTTTAAACTCCAAGATTTGGATCTGTCTACCCGAGAATAATTAATTTGATTACGAAAAAACCCATCAAAAACAATTTTGTCTAAGATGAGACCGTGACAGATCGAATTGTCATCCCAAAAACCCCCTAAGCCGTGTATTTAATCAAAATCGGTAGAACCGTTTTCAAAATAGAACTAATAGAACTAAGATACAAATATATATTATATACTATATATGTTTGTCTATATTAATTTGTAACAACGCTAAGAGAAATTTCTCTAAAAAAATCTCCCTCTTGCCTAGAATCGAACCTACGAACTCTTGAACTAAGGTCATTAGGTTTAACCACTAGACCAATCTGACATTAATATTTATATCATGATTTCAGTTACTAAAACTATAAATTTTTGATTTAGAGTTTGTGTCGAGATAATATTGTATTCATTTGAACTCGAATGAAAATTAAAAAACACCAATTGATTTTAAATTAAAAAACATTAAATATAAATTAATTAACGAGGCAAATTTGAAATATAATATAGGATTTTAATCTGACAGCTCCAATTGATTTTCATTAACCAGGCAAATTTGAAATATAATTTTAATTTGCACTCGAATTTTGAAATGAAAGACCCCAATTCATTTTAAATTAAGAAACATTAAATATATTTTTTGTAATTAATTAAATTAATTGAACCGCGTAAATTTGAATAATTTCCATGATTCAGCCTGCGAATTTTTTGCACGAAAAGCTCGTATAGTAAATAACAACAAATATACAATTTTTGCTCGTTTAATAAGAGTAGATACTCTAAATGATCAATCAATCAATCCAATCGAAAACGTCACCGAAATTGCCTTGTTTGCCATTCTTTAATTAGGGAATATTTATAATTACATTGTTTAATCAAACAATCAGGATATCAATTAACCATTATAATTATCTACTACCAAATAATTAAAATATGAACATAATAATGAAATGTTATTCAATTTGATATTTTATTACATTTTATGCCTCGGTATCATTTTCAAAGGCACATGCCTACCTAATACACCTATTTACAAATATATTTATCTATATATACAGAGAGAGTTGACAATAGAATCTCCAGCCCATTGGATTTTGGTTCTGAAAGAGTGACCCTGGCTGACAGGGTGGATTCTATTCAAAAGTACTGATCGTACGATTTATTCGGGATGCGACTAAAGGCGAGAAATTGCTTTTATTCATCCGGTTATTTGTGATATTACATCATCAAAATGTCAAAATAATAACACAAAAATAAAATATAAATAATGATCATAAATAAAAACAAATTGTATTTTTTAAATTTATATTGAAGATACTACTAGTTTCGCCTAGCAGGGAAGCTTCACGTGTTTTTAAATATTGTTTATTAGATCAACCACTTGTTTAGTTTTGATTCAACCACCTGTAAATAACTAAGTTTAATTAAAAAACTTATTTTAATGTTTTTCCCCGAAATTGATACCAGGACCGAGCGTAGTTTAAAAAAGGGATAAATTAATATTATTTCTAATTTTAAATTTCAGTAAAAATTGCAGCCAGAATAAATTGACGATACGTTGCGATTGGATAATAAAACGATAAAATTCATGACTGTTTGGTCTTTATCCCCCGATTCTCATAGTGAGATACAGGGACGCGTCTTCCATGTGTGCATGGTTTTTGTCTTAAAGGCGCCGACAGGCAACCATTGACCATAATGTATATTACTATATACAGATAAAATGAATGAATTTTAAATCTTACTCTAGGGCAGTTGATTCTCAACCTGGGTTCCGCGGAACCCAAGAGTTCCACAAAGGGAGGTTTGGGGTTCCCCGCGCCTAGAGATCAATAAAAGGAAAAAGAGAAAAACAAAAATAGTAGTTAATATATTTGTATCTTGGTTCTATTTTGAAAACGGCTCTACCGATTTTGATGAAACAAATTCTATTAACAAGTTTCGATGATGAGAAAGCGATCTGGCTAGGTCTGGACCTCATCGAAATTCATCTTAACTGGTCTTTTCTTAAATAAAGTAATTATTTATAGATGAAAATGTCAATAAAAAAGTTTGTTTACATTTTTTTTCAATTATCTTTTATTTATTAATTGGTTTTTTAATTTTAAAACCCACGAATACTTTCTAACAAATATTATTATATATTAAAATGAGAAAATTTTTATTTATTTAGCTTCGGCAAGATGCCCATTTAGCCAATCGATCATAATTATTATTTATAGAAAGTGGGAACGGAGAGAATAATGGAATTGAAATAATTATCGGAAAAGAGGTTTTTTTCTTTAATTAGTTTTTCCTCTTATTAAAAACAAGGACTAAAAGATGAACAAGGACAGTCGATGGTGGAGAAGTAATCTCCGGAATCGAAGCTCAAATATAATGTATACATTAATGTAGAATAATTGGTTTAATAAAATTTATAAAAAAAAAAAAAAAAATTATTATTTATTATATTTTGAAATTTTATAGTGTTATCTCCTTGGTTTTTAAAGTTTAGCATTCAATTTTGGTACATAGGTTAAATGATGAAATATCTCGAAATTGTTTTTTTAATTTTTTCCAAAATTTGACCAGTAAACCCAAATGAGATTTTTTTTTATTTCAGGACCTTAAACACTAAAGGCTTCGTAACTTCCTGAAATTCTCCACCCATTAGAAAGTACATATTATCCAGGTATTAATAGAAAAAGTTCCACTTTTTCGAAGATGGATTTCATGAACATTTTTTTTTTACTTAATTTATTAATCCAAATAAAAATTGATCTTTTTACCTGAATTTTAAATTAAAAATAATAATAATATATAGCTTTTAACTGAAGCATACTCGGTGGCTTCAGGTTCTATAATGTTAAATGTGAAAAATAACGAAAAATTCAATGACCTTTTTATCCATTATTTTTATAAAATGAGGCGAAGAATAAAATTAAATTAAAAAAAAAATTAAGGGTTTTTTTGGAGAACATCCTAGTTGAAAAGTCTTCGACAAATTTAATCTTAATTGATCTTTTCTTAATTAAAGTAATTATTGATAGATGAAAATCTCAATAAAAAGTTTGTTTACATTTCTTTCAATTATGTTTTATTTTTAATTGTGTTTTTTAATTTTAAAACCCACTAATAGGTTATAGCAAATATTAATATATTATATTAAAATTAGGAATTTTTTGTTTGTTTTTAATTAACAGGTGTCTAAATCATAACAAAACAGGTTTGTTTAGAAATAAAGTGATTCAAGTGGCTTTTTTATATAATTTGGAAACAAATCTTATTTAATATTATGTTTTTATTTCTACAATTATTTTGTTTACTTTATTTATTATTATTTTTCTATTTATTTTTTTATAATGTTTATCAATATGAATGAATGTGGGCAAATTGGTGTACGAGTAAACAAATATACACATAATATGTAGACCATTAGAAAGCTAGAAATGCGGGGTGGGGTGGATGTGGGAGGTGCAGGAGGTGGGGTGCAGTTGTGGGGGATCCGGGGGTGGGAGGAGCAGTTGGGGTGGGGTGGGGTGTGCAGTGGGTGGAGTGGTGGTGGGGGGGTGTGGGCTCAGGGGTTACCGTGCATCGCTCGGTGGCTCCAGGTACTTGCTTTTCAAATAGATGAAAATATTATTTATGAATTATAAGTCTACATTAAATATGTTAAAAAAAACTTTTTCGATCCGAAAGGGGCTTTTGGGTATCCCAATGACATTAGTAAAAAAAATTAATAATAATATTATTAAATTGAAAGTTTCTTTTTGCCAAGAATAGCAGAATTTTTATAAATTGAAGGAGACAATAAAAGAAGGTGACTTCTGCTGGGAAAATAAATGATTAATTTATTTATAACGAGACTATAGTTTCCAGGGTTTTGCCCTCTTTATCAGTCTATTACAATTGATTCACAAGAATTAATGTATTTATGAAAATAAAAATGTTAGGTATTGTAATTTAAAATGCAAGTTTTTTGTACCCATTTCCCCAAAATCAAGCAAATTTTTAAAATATGACAACACCCTCATCGGCGGCGCTATGTTATATTTGGAAGCTATAAAAGTAGCATGGTGTTGATATTTTGACGAAAAATTAAATATCTCATATTAGTGCTGGGGGGTTCCTCAGAAATAAATATAAGTGCTCTAGGGTTCCTTGCTCTATAAAAGGTTGAGAAACACTGCTCTAGGGTAAAGTACTTTAAAATATAATATTTCTAAAAACTGTTTATAACCTTTTTTGTGGTCGTCAAGATATTAATTAGGATATTAAATTTCATCAACATTGGTTAAGCAATTTTCAAAGTAGGTTTTGAATTTTATTTCAATCGGTTGAATGGTGTGGAAAAAATCGCACTTTTTGGCCTCTGGACGAGACCCCATGTAATTTTTGGCAAAATCGTCACGTGGTAAAATTCACCGTAAATGAATACTACAATTTGTGACTTTAATTGAGATCATGGGTTTCGTAGTCTTTACCTGAGGACCCTTTGGCGCGAGACCGATGCAATACTTTATCTACTTTGCATTGGATAAAGTAAAAATGGGGAAATGACTTGCTCCTTTTTTTGTAAATCCTTAACTAATCTGCCAATTAAGTTGTCTAACTAGCAGGCGCTCCTATTATTATACGAGATGTTGCTATTACAAATGATCTAAAAAAATAAGGAATACATTTATTTTGAAAATTAAGATAATTTGAATTCGCCTACAAACGACTCTTATTTTAAAAGATTTACATTTCAAACCTCTTTTAAATTCACTTTTATTACGTTACTACATAATATATGAGGTATAATGAAATATTTACGAAATATCTCAAAAACGACTGAAACTATTTATTATTCGCCCATTTAGTTATTTTTTTTAAAAAAAACCTTGAAACGTGAAAAAATGTAGTAATTTGGGCTCAGAGCATTTAAAGACGCCAATCAGTAATTCGCACGACGGCGCAAAGGGGACTTGGCTCGGCCCTGCTGATTAGGGTTGCCACCATTTTTTGAAGAAAAATTAGTATCTGTTTTTTTAAGTTGTAAAAATATAGTACTTTTTGGGAAATTTAGGAAAAATAGTATATATTTATTTTTTATTTTATATATTAATTATTTCATTATTTAATGTTCCATGAGTATTTATTATTATTTGTTGCTTTGACTAGCAAAGTTCTATTATTTTTTAAAATAATCATAGGATTCCAAACAATTTAGACCAATATTAAAATAAATTAACAATTCATTTTTAATTAAATTTCCACGCCACCCACCAGGTGCGTTCCATACAGTAATATAGAGTGGAAGGGTACCATATATCGAAAAAGCGCTCTCTAGCGACTGCAGGACGAAAACTCTTAGTTCTTAAGAGCTATCCAAAGATCATAGAACATTCAAAGCCTAGATAAATCCATAGATAAAGCATAGATAAAGCCCCTAAGAGAGCAATTTCAGCCATTTTATTGCCCAATGGTGTCGCCCTGGACTCGCCAGAGAGCTCTGTAACTCATATACGTTAAAATACATTGGCTCCTTATGGAGCCTTCCACTCTATTTACTCTTATTAAACGAGCAAAAATTGTTTGTTTATATATATATATATATATATGTTTGTATATTTATTTGTATCTTAGTTCTATTTTGAAAACGGCTCTTCCGATTTTGATGAAACAAATTCTATTAACAAGTTTTGAAGATGAGTAAGCGATCTGGCTATGTCTGGACCTCGACAAATTTCATCTTAATTGATCTTTTCTTAATTAAAGTAATTATTGATAGATGAAAATCTCAATAAAAAAGTTTGTTTACATTTTATTCAATTATCTTTTATTTTTAATTGGTTTTTTAATTTTATAACCCACTAATACTTTATAGCAAATATTGTTATTTATTAGAATTTGCCAATTTAATTGATTAAAATTCCTCTTATTAAAAAACACGGACTAAAAATATTATCGCAAGCTAGAAGGTCAAGTACAGTCGATGATGGGGAAGTAATTTTCGAAATCGAATCCTATTTCATGTAAAAAATTGCTTCAATAAAATTATTATTTATTCGATTGATTAAAAAATTCGATTAATTGTTATTTAATTAAAAAAAAAATTATACGGAATTTATTTAATATCCCTATATACACATATCTGTGGACCACTAGAAATCTAGAAATGCAAAACTGGGTGCGGGGTGGGGATGGATGTGGAGGATAAAGGAGGTGGGGCGAGGTTCGGGGTTTTGGGGGCGTGGTTTGTGTGGGATGGGGCAGAGTGGGAGTGGCGGTGGGAATGCAGGGATAGGGTCGATGTGCGTGGTTTCGGGGGGGGGGGGGTCCAGGTCCAGTCTTTAATATATATTTGTATTTTTTGTAATTTGGTTACCGTGCATCGCTCGGTGTCTCCAGGTACTATTACAAATTGAATTAGTGCTGAAAATATAGTACATTTCTGTACTATATTATTATCCTATAATATATAGTACAATTGGCTAAAATATAATAAGATACTATATAATATAGTACAGGTGGCAACCCTACTGCTGATATATTCTAAATCAATGCTTTGACAAACATCCATTGTAGCGACACCAATTGTGTTCCATAGGGTCAGTAAACACCGAACTCGAAAAAAAATTTTTATAAAAAAAATAAAACCGACTTCAAAAAAATTAAATTCAACAAACAAAATAATAATCACTCAAAAATAAAATAAAATTCACCGAAAGGTATACAATAATTATCTAATTTAGTTACAACCAAACAACGAAATTGTTACATGAAATCACTTTTTGAAGTCGGTGCCAAACATATACATTTTATGAATCGAACTCGGCGGATCTTATTTAGTACGGTCGCTTATATAGTTTGTTTAGCACCGACTTCAAAAAGTCATTTCATGTAACAATTTCGTCGTTTAGTTGTAACTAAATTAGATAATTATTTTATACCTTTTAGTGCATTTTATTTTATTTTTTGAGTTATTATTATTTTATTTATTGCATTTAATTTTTTGAAGTCGATTTTTTTATTATTTTTCTCTTTTTAGTGATGTTATTATTATAATAGTGACTTAATATAATACCTTGCTTGCATCTCGTAAGAGAAAGCGTCGGGCAAATGAATCAGAAAATGATATTAAACCAATTATTTTACATTAATTAATGTATACATTGTATTTTAGCTTCGATTCCGGAGATCACTTCTCCACCATCGAGTGTCCTTATTCATCTTTAGTCCTTGTTTTTAATAAGAGGAAAAATCTAATTAGATAAAAAAACCTCTTTTCCGATAATTATTTTAATTCCATTATTCCCCAATCAAATCGATTGGATCTCTCTTCCTCCTTTCTCTCCTCTCATCAGAAAATGATAATAAAATTCAATTCATAAATAGAGAAATTCTCTCGAAATGTTTGCGAGTTTTAAATTAATGTTTTAAGATTTTTTTTTATAAAAGATTTTATTTATTATAATTTTGATTATTTGCTCATAAGAATTAGAGATTTACGTTATTTCGTCCACTCCTAAGGTAACCCCTTTCAAATAAAAAAAGAATAATCGAAATCGGTCCACGTGGCAAAAAGTTCTCGCAGAACATACATAAAATAAATAAATAGTTAGGTATCTTGACTATCCTGGAGCTATACTTATCCAAACGCAGAGAGAATCATCAAAATCGGTACAGAAACAAAGAAGTTATGAAGATAATCAAGGAGGTTGTCCTCTGCTTGATGCAAATAAAGAAAATCCTAAGATAGTTCTCTCATATTATGGACAAATTTCGAAAAAATTAAAACAAAAAATGAAAAAATTAGGGTTCAACACAGTATTCAAAACTCCAATTACTCTAGGAAAAGATTTAGGTTCAAATAAAAAAGACAAGTTACCAAATATAGAAAAAGAAGGGGTTTATAGTTTAAAATGTAAAGATTGCGAAGCGATCTAA
Source organism: Forficula auricularia (assembly GCA_024734495.1). NCBI lineage: Eukaryota > Metazoa > Arthropoda > Insecta > Dermaptera > Forficulidae > Forficula > Forficula auricularia. The sequence goes on from JALMQS010000089.1 coordinate 139,346, forward strand.
GTAGGGAAAACAGAGAGGAATCTGAAAATTCGATTAAATGAACATATTAGGGATTTTAAAAATAAAAAGAATGAAAACTCTTTTTGCGGAACATTTAAATTCAAACAATCACTCTTTCCCAGAAGGCACAGGAGTAGATTAATAAAAGGAGAAAGAAACCCAAAATTAATTAGCTCAATTGAATCGTTAGAAATTTTGAAATCATTCAATAAAATTTCAAAACTTTGTTTGAACAGCCAAATTGAATTATCAAATAGCAATTTGCTTAAGATGTTTGCTAACAAAAGATAAAAGAAAAAAGAAACCCCCCCTTCCATTGTCAGCCTATCTCTTTGTAAAACAAGGAGAAAGGGAAACATATGGTTATATTTGAATGTGAACCAAAAGAATGTCTTTAATTCTAAGCTGCCAACCAGTAAAAGAACATCAAATTTTCAATACCCATACGATATTGACTCCATGAAAAACAACATTTATAATTAAAAAAGACTGATGATGAAGACCAAGTCTTCGAAACTTTAGTCTCAAACAAATAAATAATATATATATACAGATATATCATCTCGATATATTTGTGTGTATGTTTATTTGCATCAAGCAGAGGACAACCTCTTTGTTTCTCCTTGTGAATCAACAACTCTGCTACTCTCGGCAAAACAAAAACTTTTCAATTAAAGAAGTTATGCATGAACAAACATAATAAAAAAGGTCCAATACCAATAAAAAAAAACGGGACTAATCGGAAACTAGACTGAACCCAATGCAAAAAAATCATCAAAATCGGTTCACAATTGGCGAAGATATCATGTAAGATAGACACAAATAAAAAATCAGTCGAATTGAGAACCTCCTCCTTTTTTGAAGTCGGTTAAAAAGAAAAAATGCTAGATAATTAAAAGAAAAGAAAATCCAGACGAGTGAATCTGTTTTATTTATTTTATTTTTTTAATGAAAATTTTTGCAAAAGCTGAGCTCTGGACTAGACGTCTATTCTATCTCTCTCTGTTAGTGTGGGAGTATTTTCACTAATTGCGCTTTGCCCTTTGGTCAACTCCCTTTAAAAAGAGCCACTTAACCCCAAAAAAAAAAACCAAGATCAAAGCTTCTGGTCAAAACGAAATTTAATTTTCTTCTTTTTTTTTATTTTTTATTCTTTCCCTCTCAATCTCTTTATTTTCGCTCAACTCTCAGTTGGAAATGAAAATTTAATAATAATTTTATTACTATTTTTTTGTTTTCCAATTCATTCAAGTTTTTCTTTCAATTTAATTTAATAGCAATATTAATCAAAAAGGTACAATTTGTATCAGTTATTTTCGTGAAATAAAAATAAAATTCAACTTGCATGAATAAATATTATTATAAATATAAAGAAATACAAATCGTTTATAGAACCATTTTTTTTTAAGTGGTGTAGGTTTTAGGTGAAACATGATATTAATTAATAAAGTAAAGGGTGTGTACTTTCATTATGTTATGTTATATTTTAATCTTTATCTCTATATGTAATTTATGCTTATTTGTACATTGATATTTATAATTAATTTTGTGTTTATGACTTAAATTTGTACTTTTATTTTCTAATTTAATTCTAAAAATTTTTATATTTATACTTGTAATTAAAGGTTTTTGATTTATATTAATATTCATATTTACCTAGATTTTTTATATTTATATTTATATATTTTTATATTTAAAAAAGAAAATTTTTTGTAAAAATATTTAAAATTTTGATTTTATTCATATTTTTCTTGTGTTATATTGGTATGTATGATTTGAATGTTATATTTTGTTATATTGGTACGTATGATTTAGATGTTAAAAATTGTGATCGCTCGTTCAATTATTATTAGTTTTAAGCTGTAAACTCCTGATGATGGACTAATAAATAATCCGAAATATATTGAGTTTGTATAAACCTCTGAGTTTTATTTCATTCACTGTGAAACTACACACCCTTTACTTTATTAATTAATCTAGAAACATTTAATAAAAATAAAAATCTAAATGTTTCGGGAGAAATTCTCTTATTATATTTATAGAAATTTTGAAAAAATCGTTGCTTTAAAAAAATATGTTTGATATTGTACACTGAAATAACGATATATTTATAGTTAAGAAATTATATTTTATATGAATAGATGGTGAAGTTGATTATGGCGAAATCGATCTCTGTTCAATATGAATGAATGATATACGTATTTTTGGAGCAACTATTAATATATTAATAATCAATGTACTATCAAAAATAAAAAACAAAACACACATCCAGATTGAATCATTTATAATTTTTGTTGTAGTTAATACATGTTTAGTGAATAAATATTTTAACAATCGAGAATATTTTAGTGGTGATATATTAATAGTTAAGATGCCGCTATTCGAACCAAGCACCAATAAGTAAATTATGAAAATATTGTAATTTGCGCAAAATAGTGAAATATTTAAATTTAATAGTTGGATATTTAAATGAAATAATATGTAATTACGACAAGAATTGATATAAAATTGAATATTTTTTATTTATAATAAAATATGTATTATGCGGAGAAAGAAATATCTACTAGAATAAAATAGATCGCTCAAGTATATAATATATTTGGATTAAATACCTAAAAATGTGGTCATATTTGGAATGATTTCGATATATCTTGATTATTAGTCAAATATCTTTGGAATAAATAAGAGCTCATTAAAAATGCTCAACTCTATCAATATATTTACTATAAAGAAATTCATTTTTCAGTGTACCCTGGTTTTTAAAATATAAAAACTTTATTCATTTAATAGAATAAAACATAATCCAGAATTTATTTAAAAATACATTTTATATAAACAAATCTCAATTTTGTGGAAAAATATACGTAATATTTTGATAGGTCTTATAATTAAACTAATTATTATAAGTAGTTGAATAAATGAATCATGAATTTGAATCAAAACTAAACAATTGGTTGTTCATAAAAACGACAACCAAAGTCCGAGCAGAAGTTCACACTTCCAGGTACTTGGTATTTATTAAACCAATTTTCCGATTGAAAATACAAACATTTTGGTACAAGAATGAACTTCCTACGACTTTCAGTTCTTGGGTTATCGTGATTCCAGACACAGAGAGAAAGAGAGAATAAAAATCATTGTTCACAATAAATTTTATTCACGTATCAAACATTTTTAAGCACAATAAGAAAGTATTTTTTATTTATTTATTTTTTCAAAATACTAGGGCCGACCAAAAATAGAAAAAAATTTATAGGTTTATTTGTAAAAAAAATTTAATAGGAATTTCTTTTTTATAATTTATTAATTATTTTTAATTATTATATTTGATTAAATTAAATTTAAATCTCACAAATGGAAAATTATATTTTTCGATTTATAATTAGAAAATACCGGTGAAATTAGTATTGCATTCATCAGAAAATATAAAACAATAAAAGTACTAATAAATTAATATTTTCTAAAATTTTTAGAAAAACAATTTTGAACTAAAGTTTTGAAATTGTTTTTAATTATTAGAAATTATTCTACCCTATTATGTATGTGGGAAATTAAGTGTTTAATTTGGTGAATTCTTGATTTCTGTTTTATTAAGAACATGTGTTTGCCACATGTCGGTTTGGGCTTTCTGCCCTTGTGAAGGCGGCATTCTTTCTTTTTAGGAACCATTGTGCCCAGGCTAAAAGCTTTCGGTAATAAATAATATTATGACACTCATATGCATGTGCTTATGTGTGTGTGTGCTGCTGAAGGAATGTTGGTTGCAACTTGCAAGGGAGTCAGTTGAAAACGAGACCTGGTCGAAATGACATGCTTGTCAGTGTGTTAGTTTGTCGATTTGATAGCAAGTGTACGATGATAGTTATAAGATGATGTGTATTACGATGTTTAATGATGACCCCCTAGACGAAAATGTACCACCCCCCTTTTTGTAAATAAATATATATGTATAAAGAAGTGAAATCAGTGTGTATTGTTATTTTCACCCCTATGAAGCGAAGGGGGTGAAACCCCGCCCGCCTTCTACAAGTGGAGGCCTGTCCGGGATGAATCGTAAGGGGTGAAACCCGCCCCTTCTACATGTATATATATGGGACCGGATTACTCTAATCCCAGGCGTGTTTTTCTTTATTTAATAGAACTGGTTGTCTAGGGTGTATTCGTAATAAAAGGTACTTCAACTTGGTTTAAGCAATATATTTAATAAGATAGAAAGTATAACTTTTATGTACAGGTTAAATAAAGTAAGAGTTGAGATTCGTTTTTAGAAAGATGGAAATTGCTAGGTCTTAATGATTCGAACGTTGGGTAGCTAAATCTCGTTGTGTCTCGTAATGCGTATTCGTGTGTCTGACTTGTCCGTCTGATGGTCAGGTCGGAAGTCTCGTCATTGACTGAATGCCAGTCCGTTTTCTAGGGAGTGCAGCTATGGCTCCCGTGGGCATCATTTCATAAGGGTAGTGGGAGAATACATTATGTGACAAATATTATCAATACGGATGGAATTCAAACAGGCACCTAGGGGATTGTGGAATTCCATCTCATTCACGCCTCACTTACTGAAGATTCAAACAATGATCTTTGTGTACTGAAAAGAATGAAAAGAAGGGTGGTTCAAATAAAATGTGTTTTAAATAGATCTCTTAATAATATTCTTCTCCCTGTTGAATGGAAGCAAATGCTTGCTTCCATTACTGGGAGGTTTTTTTTACAGAGTGAGCTTGTTAGCCTCACGTCCAACCCTTTTAGTCGCCTTTTACGACAAGCAGAGGATACTATGGACCTATTCTACCCCCGGTCCATAGGGGTCTCAGTGTGCAATACTTTTTGTACATTTTTTTTAATGAAAATGATGAGAGAAGGAGTTACACCAAAAAGTGCAACCCCTAAAGGCCTGGATTGGCCCCTCCATCGTGAAAAGAAGAAGAAAGAATTTTATGGGCTGTGCGGGGGTCGAAGATATCTGTGGATACAGGTCTTAAGCAGCTGAAGGCTATAAGTTATAAGTCGCGGGAAAGATGGCGGCAGGGAGCGAGTTCTAATCTCTGGAGTTCATAGGGATAAAATAGCTGGCGAAAGCCCTTGTTCGATTTTTATCCAATTTGACAGCGAAGGGGTGCTGAGCGTTTCTCGTAAAGAGGGCTTTAGGGGGGATAATTGATCTCAGCTCGACTGAACAGACACCGTGATAGTATCTGTAGTACAGGGAAAGGGCAGAAACGGTTTTTCGGTTAGCCAGGGAGTCGAGTGAGTTGGTTAGAGCCGGGTCTCCTATTTAATTGCTCGCTTCTGAATCGCATCCAGTGTAGCAAGAGAATGCTTGGAGGCACCCCTCCACAGATGAGAGCCATATTCGAGACAGGGACGAATTTGAGCCTTATACAGTATAAGTAGTTGACTGGGAGTATAACAGCGTCTAGACCTAAATAGGAGACCAAGCTTGCGCGCTGCAGCTTTAGCAGTGGTTGAGATATGGTCATTCCATGAAAGGTCGGACCCTAGAGTTACACCTAGCATTGAAATTTTATCCCTGAATTCTAGTGAGTTTGGGTCGAATGATATGTTTGGGAGGTTTCTGTCGACACGCCTAGAAATAATGCAACACTGAGTTTTCACTGCATTGAAGTTAACTAAGTTTTGGGATCCCCAGTTTTTAAGTCTGCCTAAGTCTAAATTTATTGAAGAGGCAATGTCTGCACGGTTTTCATGCGATGCAGGGGCGTTATGTAGGGTGCTGTCATCTGCGTAACAATGTAATTAGCAGTCAACGGCCTTAAGAAGAGATATGGACAAGAATTCCAGTAAACAAAAATATTTGCCTTGTCTCTGATATATAGGTTTGGACAGTTTGCTATTAACAAAGTTGTTGTAAGGAAATAAGGACAATATCTTATGGAAAAAATAAAAATAATTTATAAAAATTACTTGCCGAAACCGAAAGTTGGGTCAGACACTACTTATTAGTGTGACTACAATGTCTCTATGTTGGTTTATTTGTCTGTCCATCCGTCTTTTAGAGAATATTGTAACACAAAAACTTGGATAAATTAAATCTTAACTCTTTTTTTTTTTAGAATAGATTCAGTAAAACAATAAAAAATAAATACAGATTATAAAAAAACAATACCGACACGCTTCCAGCCCTTTATTTTTTTTTTATTTGATTAACCCTTCTCCCGTTATTTTCCCACCCCTTGCTTTTACCCTCTATTTCTTGTCTCTCTATTTATTTAAATGCATTTTTTTTCATTCCAATTGCAAATTGAATATGCAAACATATAGAACAGAGGCAAAAGAAATATATTAAATAAATAAATACTTCTATAAAAAATAATAAATAAATAAAATTCAATTTTTTGTTCTTTCCTTTGTTTATTCATTTTTTTTTTCTATTTTTTTTTTTATTCTCACTTTACTTTCTCTATCTCTAGTAATCTTTCTTTCTTTCTTTGATTTTTATTTTCTCTCACTTCAAGATTTCGTTCAACTTGATTATTTAATAAAAACAATAAATAAATAATTTCAGACAATAAAGATGATTTTTTTTTCCTTTTTTAAAGAGATTTCTGTTTGTGTGAATGATTTGAGATATTTAGTTAAGAACAATCGGAGGATTAGCTTATAACTTTTCATTGATTATACAATGCAGTGCAAAAAAATTGAGCAACAAATAAAAACTTTATTAAATATCAAATTATCTTTAAAAATTTTACAAATAACGATATAATTTGTTTTATTAACTCTTATTAAACGAGCAAAAATTATATATTTATTTTTATATATACATATATATTTATTTGTATCTTGGTTCTATTTTGAAAACGACTCTACCGATTTTATAAAATTCACGGGTTAGGGGGTTTTTGGGTTTACAATTCGATCTGTCACGGTCTCATCTTCGACAAAATTGTTTTTGATGGGTTTTTTTCGTAATCAAATTAATTATTCTCAGGTAGACAAATCCCATTCTTAGGGATTTGAAAAGGGTTTCTCTTTTCTTTTGTACCCAGGTAGACAATGGGTCGGATTAATCCAGTGTTCTCAAAGGCCTTGAAGAACTATTGTGATTGTGGATTTTAACATATTTTGTTCTCCCTAAGCCAGTGATTCTCAACCACTGTGCCGCAGAACTTTAGTGTTCCGCGAGATACTTTAAGTGTGCCGCCGCAGCTAGGCAATGGTCCCACCCGAATTGATAATTATTATTTTTTTTTACATTTCTTTATCAATAGACACTACATTTAATCCAAATATTTATTTCATCATTTGAACTAAAAAGGTAGTAACATTTTACAAGAGGCAGAATGTCCTATGATAATTTTATAGGTACATCAATCAATAAATCAAATAAAATTCTATTAATTTATTTTATTGTTAGTGTGCCGTCAAATTTTTAAATTATTAAAAGTGTGCCGTGACGAAAAAAAGGTTAAGAATCACTGCCCTAAGCGTTAGAACTATTAATAAACGTTTCGAGGGGTCGTGCGGGGTGGAGGTGGGTGGAGGGGCAAATTTTATATATATATATATATATTTGTATTTTTTTTAATTTGAAAACGGCTCTCAAATAAAAATCGACGTTTTTATCAGGATTTTAAATTAAAAATAATATTAAAATAAAGATTTTAACTGAAGGAAGAAGTTACCGAGCATCGCTCGGTGCCTCCAGGTACTATATGTCTACTCTTATTAAACAATCAAAAATTGTTTTATATATATTTTATTTTGAAAACGGCTTTAACGATTATAAGGAAACCAACTCTATTAACAAGTTGTGAGGATGAGAAAGCAATTTGGCTAGGTCTGGACCTCATCGAAATTCATCTTAACTGATCTTTTCTTAAATAAAGTAATTATTTATAGATGAAAATATAAATAAAAAAGTTTGTTTACATTTTTTTCAATTATCTTTTATTTATTAATTGGTTTTTAATTTTAAAACCCACGAATACTTTCTAACAAATATTATTATATATTAAAATGAGTAATTTTTTTAATTATTTAGCTTCGGGAAGATGCCCATTTAACCAATCGATCATAATTATTATTTATTATATTTTGAAATTTTTATAGTGTTATCTCCTTTGGTTCTTAAAATTGTAACATTCAATTTTGGTACATAGGTTAAATGATGAAATATCTCGAAATTGTTTTTTTCATTTTTTCTTCAAAATTTGACCCGTGAACCCAAATGAGATTTTTTTTTATTTCAGGACCTTAAACACTAAAGGCTTCGTAACTTCTTGAAATTCTCCACCCATTAGAAAGTACATATTATATAGGTATTAATAGAAAAATTCCACTTTTTTCGCGGATGGATTTCATGCACATTTTTTTTTATTTAATTATTAATCCAAATAAAAATCGATCTTTTTACTGGAATTTTAAATTAAAAATAATATTAATATATTTTTTTAACTGAAGAATACTCGGTGGCTTCAGGTTCTATAATATTAAATGTGAAAAATAACGAAAAATTCAATGATCTATTTATCGATTATTTTTGTAAAATGGAGCGAAGAATAAAATTAAATTAAAAAAAAAATTAAGGGTTTTTTTTTGGACAGCATCCCCTGGTTGAAAAGTCACCGTCCGACACTGATTTACCATTTAATAGAGTAAAGGGTGTGTAGTTTCACAGTGAATGAAATAAAACTCAAAGAGGTTTAAACAAACTTTATACAAAGAGTTTGTATAAACCTCTTTGAGTTATATTTCATTCACTGTGAAACTAGACACCCTTTACTCTATTAAATAACATCATGTTTCACCTAAAACCTACACCACTTTCCATAAGTAAAACTGATTTACCATATACCGGGTGAGTTTTTTTATCTTGAGACAGTCTTATATAAAAAAAGTTTCAAATAAAAGTTTGTTTATATCAAGGGGGAAACTAAACTACGCTATTGTTTGTCGACCCAGAACAAACTTTCAAGGGTATCTCAAGGTTAACTTCGTTTTTTTAAATAGAAATCTATATTTTTCTTTACTTTGCCCAAATTTACAAAAAAAGGTGAACAATTTTCATTAGAACTATTTTTTTATACGACATCAAATAAACAAAATATTAAATAAATTAGATTTAAAAAAATTCAAATAATAATTATTTTTAACAATTATTCAACTTAATTATCAAATAATAATGATCAAATTTTTAATTATTAAATAAAAAATTTAATAATTTTCCAACTATGTTCTGTGACATTCCAGAGTGTATCGCGAGATTTCTGGATGAATTCCAGTTCCAATTTCCTAATTTTTTTTTTTATAGATTTACAACGTGATATAAAAATTTTTAAGAAAAAAATAAAAACCGACTTCAAAAAATTAAGTGCAACAAATAAAATACACTAAAAGGTATAAAATAATTATTATCTTATTTAGTTACAACTAAACGACGAAATATTAACACGAAATTACTTTTTAAAGTCGGTGCCAAACAAACTATACCTATAAGCGAGCGTACCCGCCAAACGTACTAAGTAAGATCCGTCGAGTGCGATTCATAAAAGGTATATGTTTGGCACCAACTTCAAAAAGTAATTTCGTGTTAATATTTCGTCGTTTAGTTGTAACTAAATAAGATAATAATTATTTTATACCTTTTAGTGTATTTTATTTGTTGCACTTAATTTTTGAAGTCGGTTTTTATTTTTTTCTTAAAAATTTTTATTTTTCTCTTTTTAGTGATGTTATTAATAGTGATTATATCATCAGAACTTGACCAAATTAATATGACACCATCCCTAAGACACCCCCTTTCGGATAAAAAAAGAACCATCGAAATCGGTTCATAAACAAAGAGGTTAGGTCTAAACAAACCTAAACAAACCTAATAAAAAAGGTCTAATACCTATGAAAAAAAATCGAAAAAAAATGGGACCAATCGGAAGCTAGACTGGACCCAATGCAAAAAAAATTTTCAAAATCGGTTGACAATTGGCGGAGATATGAGGTAACATAGGCACAAAAAAAAAAAAAAAAAAAAAAAAAAATTCAATCGAATAGAGAACCTCCTCCTTTTTTGAAGTCGGTTAAAAATGAAGCTTGTTAGGGTGTATTCTTATCAGGAAAACGCTCGGCATCCATTCCATAACACTTCTTCCACATTCACAATAAATTAAGACCATTTTCATTTCTGTCTTCAAAAAAATACTCTATTTTTATTATAGTAATACAATATAACTATCTACTGGATTGACACGAGAAATAAACTTTTTTAAACTCAAGAATCTTAAGTAGTTCTATTAAGTAGAAAATAATCTCTTAAATCTGAGTATAACGAAGTTTTAATATCATCATAAACACTTATTTTCATTGTTGTGACTTTTCAATTTAATAAATATTTATTTAATAATTAATTATTTAATCATTATTATTTGATAATTAAGTTAAATAATTGTTAAAAATAATTATTAAGATTTTTTCAGATCTAATAATTGATTTAATTGAAGAGAATAAAGATGTGTCTTCTGCTGGAATTATAAATTTTATTTATTTATAAAGAGACTATAGTTTCGAAGGTTTTGCCCTCTTCATCAGTCTATTACAATGGATTCACAGGAATTAACTTATGAATTTATGAAATCATTCATAAATTAATTCCTGTCAATCCATTGTAATAGACTGATGAAGAGGGCAAAGCCCTCGAAACTATAGTCTCTTTATAAATAAATAAAATTTATAATTCCAGCAGAAGACACACTCTTTTATTGTCTCCTTCAATATATAAAAATTCTGCTACTCTCTGCAAAAAACTTTCAATTTAATTGATTTAATATTTTGTTTATTTTTTGTACAGTTTTTATTTTAGAATATGGTGAAGTAAAGAAAAATATAGGGTTCTATTTAAAAAACACAACTTGACCTTAAAATACCTTTGAAAGATTGTTCTAAGTCGACAAACAATAGCGCAGTTTAGTTTCCCCCTCGATATAAATAAACTTATTTGAAACTTTTTTCCATATAATGCACTGTTTTTGACTTATAAGACTGTCTCAAGATAAAAAAAAACTCACCCGGTATATGTGAATTTGCATTAAGCAGAGGTCAACCTTATTGATTTACCTTTATGAAAATACAACTCTGCTACTTTTTGGCAAAACAAAATCTTTTCACTTGTCTTTTTATGAAGGTTTTGAGAGACAAGTGCAAAAGTCGCTAATAAAATCTCTCAACTCTCCATGTCTGATAATCTAATAAGTTCTCTAAAGCTCTATAGCCTTTTAGAGTGTAAACAGTAAAAGAAATACGAATAGCTAATTCAATTTTCATTCCAATTTAAATCAGCTTTTCTTTTCTCTAAATGGAGCTCAAAATAATGAGAGCCAACCTAAAAGACTCCCTCTCTCAGATATTAAATGGAAATGCATTTTACTTCTTTTATCTTCAAACCCTCCTCTCCCCACCCCCACCCCCCATCCTCTGCCTTTTCTTTTTTTTCTTTAATTTTTAACGATAATTTCCTCTTTTAATTTTTTTTAACCACTTCTTCAAGTATAGCCAGAAGCAGAAAATGCACCCAGTCCTCTCAACCGTACTCAAAATCGTATTTTTCAATTTAAATATTAATTGGAATGAATTTAATAAAAATAATAATAATAAAAGTTTTAATTTTTAGGTGAGAAGTTTTCTAGCCGAAGTGGAAGTGCGGGGGCAGAAACAGGGGCGGATCTGGGTGTTTTCGAGAGTATTTATTTAAATCATTCCAGCCATAAAAAAAATAATAAAAGCGGTCAAGTGCAAGTAAGGCTCATGTACCATGCAATACTTGACCCAACCAGCACAAGAAGAATCTATCTACCTATATTCTAAGAATATATTTTCTGGGCATTGGAATATTCTTTGAATGACCACACAATTTCAGTAAATATTCTGGGGATATTCTTAGAATATTACAATGTCCCCTAAACCAGCGTTTTTCAACCGGCACTGGTCCGCACAGAATTTTAACTGGTCGGCGTTAAAAATAATTATAATAATAAAATTTTAATTTATAAAATTACGAAATAAAAATATTATTATTATCATTTCCGTTCATAATTTGTATTAATTTGAAAGTTTATAATAGGAAAATAAGGACAAGTTTTTATGTGTGACTTTTTTATTTATCAGCCAACGTTTCGTCGACTTTGCCGACTTCTTCAGGACTTCAAATAGTCATGCCACACAATCTTCAATTCTTTTGAGCAAATAAGGGAAAAATCTTTTATAAATAAAAAAGGTCAAACGACCGGATGTGAGAACAAAAGGCCTACCCATCTACCTGCGATGCATGGTAAACATCACTAAAAATAAAAATAAAAATAATTTTTAGAAAAAAAACGACTTCAAAAAAAATAAATGCAACAAATAAAATAATAAGAACTCTAAAATAAAATAAAATGCACTAAAAGGTATAAAATAATTATCTAATTTAGTTACAACTAAACGACGAAATTTTTCCATAAAATAAGTCAAACAAGGAAATGCATTTTACTTCTTTTACCTTCAAACCCTCCTCCCCCCACCCCCACCCCCCATCCTCTGCCTTTTCTTTTTTCTTTTAATTTTTAACGATAATTTCCCTCTTTTAATTTTTTTTAACCACTTCTTCAAGTATAGCCAGAAGCAGAAAATGCACCCAGTCCTCTCAACCGCATTCTCAAAATCCTATTTTTCAATTTAAATATTAATTGGAATGAATTAAAAAAGAAAAATAATAATAATAATAAAAGTTTTAATTTTTAGGTGAGAAGTTTTCTAGCCGAAGTGGAAGTGCGGGGGTGGAAACAGGCCGGATCTGTTTTTCGAGAGTATTTATTTTTAATTATTCCAGCCATAAAAAAATAATAGAATTGTAGTGTATGAGAAATAATAAAAGCGGCTAAGTGCGAGTAAAACACATGTACCATGAGATACCTGAAAAATCCATTTACCATATATACTAAGAATATATTTTCTGGGCATTGAAATATTCTGGGGATGTTCTTAGAATAATATAATGCCCCCCTAAAGAATTCTCTCTTATATGATATACCCAAGGAAGGCCAGAATCGTTTATAATTTTTTGGCTTTCTAGCTATAGAATTTCTAATTAAAAAATGAATTTTTTGAATGATTTTATTGTGATTTTAAGCCCATGTGATGATATAGGGATTAATGAAAAGAAATTTCTATTTAAGTTTATTATTAATTCCTTATAAGAGCGTCTTTAGTGTGAAGAATTTTCACTTTTTTTTTATTATTATTATAGGGTGAGCGATTTTTTCACTAGAATCAGATCAAGGAAAATGACTAAAAAGAGGGCGGATAGAATAATCTCTCTTTCTTTTGAGTTATATGGTAAATGCCAAATACAAGTTTAGACCAGTTTCAGAATAATAGATATTACTATTTGCTTTACCATACAGTGTATGAAAATTGAGCGAAACCATGGCATTTTGCTCTACAAAAAGCTCTAATAGGTGAAAATCGAAAAAAATTATATATTTTTAAGATAATAAATGTTTTGTCAAAATGTCTGTTAGTCTGTTATTCTGTTAGTAAGTGCGTTAGCAAATTTTTGTGGACGGACTAGCTAAAAAACCAGTGTGAATATCAAAACCAAATTTCACATGTAGTTTTGGTGTATTGAGATTAAGAGCTGATTAGATTTTGGTGCATATCGACCCAAAATTCAGGGGGGGGGGTTAAAAATTAAAAAACTAGGCAATTTGAACAAACTCAATAAAATTTTGTATACATAATCAGTGGGCCTCCAGAAGTCTAAAAATGCAAAAACTAACCACTCAAAATGGAGAGGGGGGAGGTTGTAGAGCCAAAAAATCAAAACATAGGTCTATGAAACAAATTCAACCAAATTTTGTATACATGATCAATGGGCCCTAGAAAACTAAAATTGCAAAATCTAACCGCCCAAAATGGGGGTGGTGGATGAAATTCTAGGCTCTTATACCAAACTCAACCAAATTTTGTATACATAATCAGTAGGCTCCCAGAAGACTAAAAATGCAAAAACTAACCCCTCCCCTAAATGATTATAAATAATTTCATTAAATATAAGTGAGGGGCCAGGTTGTATGGTAAAGTCAAGTGGATGGCCACATCAGAACGTGGCTGTTTATTTAATTTCTATTATTCAAGGAATGGCTTTTTGACTCTAGATAAGAAAATAGTAAATCAAAATTGATATCACATTTAGATACTTATAATTTAAACCTATTAATTCACCGAAACTGCAAACACCGTACTGACTCTTAAAAGTGTTACTTTTTCATCCAATTCGTTATTTGTGTTCAGCAATTATGTGTGATTTAAACAAAATTCAACCTCCAATAAAATTAATACAAGCTTTAACAGCTACATATCTAAATTGATGTTTTGTAGAAAGAGAGTGTAGTGGCATGTAAAGTGAAGCGTGAAACGTGAAGGGCGGCAAAGTGGGCGGCACTTTTTCTCTCTTCTCTCCTCTTTTCCTTCACTTATATTTACAGACACACGAGTGTTGAATATATTTCAGAGAGAGAGCAGACTGCTGAGTGGCTCTCGAAAGCCAAGCCAGGCTCAAAGAGAGCGAATCAAGTATTTCAATTAGCCAGCCAGAGGACGGACGGACATACTCGCCACTGGACGGGGGGGACCTTCCAGCCAGCCAGCCAACCACTTCCTCTCCTCTACTACTTTTATCAAAGGATAACTTTAATTAAAATCATTGTTAGAATAAGTTTTTTAATTATTATTCCGGCGCATTCAATATTGTTGAGAGAGAGGGAATCAAAAAATAAATAAATAAATACAAACTCGGATTGTAATGCATTGATAACGATTTGGAATAAATTGAAATTGAGAATTCGAATCGAAAAGATATTTTCCATGAAATACAATCAATATATCGAATATTCCTACCAAATATACTATATATACACTGAAAGAGTGAATATCGAGAAAAATGTTCACCTAGCCAGATGACTTTTAAGGATTTATTTATAAATTCTTAGCTAAATAAATAATAGTATTCAATTAAGAATATTGATTATTAAAAAAAAAAAACAAAAAAAAACGTTTATTGCGTAATAATAATATCAATAATTTGTAAATAATCTTATACAATTAAATGAATATATAATGGGTTTCTCTAAAGATTTGGATAGAAATCACGAATTAGGGGGATTTTGGATCGACAAATCGATCTGTCAGAGTCTTATCTTCAAATAACTTTATTCTTCTAGAAAAAAGTACAATTTAAAACAATTTTATATTATAAACACTAGAACTCCCGAAGCCGTCAATTTGACGGTTTCCCCATTTCATTTCCTCTTTCATTTCGTTACTATTTAAGTTATAACTTTGAAACTCGCTGACTTTTAATCATTTTTGAATAGCTTTCTAATAAAAAAAAATAGCACCCTATGAATTTTTATTTAGGAGAAAATTATGGATTTACCAAGAATCAGCTCCTTTAAAAGCCGTCAATTTGACGGTAACTCTTTTTTACCCCAATTTTTATATTTTATATTAATTTTTCAACCCACGAATAATTCCCATTCTTTTTTTTGAACATTTGCATCCTTTTTGACCCTCGGATTATTTTTTGTTCTGGCTTTTTGTTTAATTTACAATCTTTCTTGAAAGAACTTGTGGTAAAATAAAGGTTATGTTTCGCTTTGTATGTCACTTTGTTTGATCTTTTGATGTTTCACTTTATTATTTTACAACATTTCGAGGAACCTACTGTTTTAGAAATCCATACCTATATATATGTCGATCCCCTAGTCTTGCCTCTTGTCATTCCAGTTTTGTTTATTAATATGTATTTTTTTAATATATAAATTGATGATAGAATTATATTTATTATTAGAAAAAATAAGGAAAAAGTATTAAATAAAAGGAAACAATGAGTTTTATTTAAGTTTTGAGTGTTGAAAAAAAATGCAAGTCGTCAAATTGACGGCATCCGGGCGTTCCTAGGGGATCTGAAAGTCCGGGGCGTTCTAGTGTTAAACAATTGAGAATTTGAAAATTTGGCGAAATTTGGTCTATCTGTTATAAATTTTAATTTATAAAAGATACTCCTACCCAAATATGAACTCCATAACTTAAAAATATAAGAGATTCGTCTTTTGTATTTAAGATCCCAAAATCAAAAATCACCCATTTTTTTGTTCAGGGGTAAAATTCAAAAAAATAAAATAAAAAAACACTTTCGAGGTATTTCAAACAATGAATATACATACAAGGCAAGGAAATTTAAAAACCGGACTACTACTGGCAAACAGAGAATGCACCACGACAGATTTTAACATGATTGTGTCTGGTGATCCTTCTCTCACCCTCAGGTTGATAGGCAAGTCTGAGGATCGCTCAGTTTGTCTGTAGCAATCGTCCGAAGTAGTCTCAGCGCCCCTCAACGTCAAAAACGGACGAAAACATCGAAAAAATTGGTAAATTGATTTGTGAAAATCGTCGTCTTGCTAAAATGACAGGAATCGACAGAGAAAGTGTTTGTCAGATTTTGCATGAATCATTCAACATGATTCTGGAGTAATTAGTGACGATTAAAGTAAAAATTGTTATGAGACAAGTTCGGTTTTTAAATTGCCTGTCCTCGTATCTATCAAAATTAAATCCTGAAACTTTAAATTCCTATGAGATAGAACATTTTAAGAATTCCAAAAATGTACCCCAAAATATATAGTATCTCCCTTTCAGGGGCAAATAGAGCAAAATATTCAGACTTTTTTTCTTAATGTTTCAACAATCTAAGAGAAAAACACATCTATATCTTTTCAGGATTAAAACTACTATGCTCCTCCTCAATCAGCTTAGAAAACAGGAAGTTGCTATTGAAGACATATGTATGGAGCATAGCCATGTACGGGTGTGAAACCTGGACAATTAGAAAAGCGGAGAGAAAGAGATTAGAGGCTTTCGAAATGTGGTGTTACAGAAGAATGATGAATATCAAATGGATGGATAAAATTACAAATGAAGAAGTTCTTGGAAGAATCGGAGAAAGAAGAACCTTGTGGCAGAAACTGAAGAAGAGAAGAAGTCAGATGATGGGGCACACACTGAGACATGGGGGACTGCTTAGGGATATCTTGGAGGGGGAGGTTGGAAAGAAAAGGAGAAGGGGAAGACCCAGATTAGAATATTTCAACCAAATAATTAGGGATATGGGATGCCAGACATTTAGAGAGGTCAAACAGCTGGCGGGGGACAGAGTCGAGTGGAGACGGATTGTTGCATCAAACCAGTCTTAGGACTGTATACTCAATGATGATGATGATCAGGTTTAAGAGATCCTGAAAAATCGGGAAAATAAATTTTGGGTCCCTTTCTCCCTTTTAGGGTTCGAATGTCAAAAAATCGCTTCTTGGCTCATCCTTACATCGTTGTAAGAATATACACCAGAAATGTCATCTTTCTAGGTCCAGTGGTTTGGGCTGTATGTTGATCAATGAATGAATGAATACGTCAGGTTATATTTTTACATATTAGAGTATAAATAAAGATAATGATTAACAACGAAAGCGGAGTGTTAATTAAAACTCGTCGTGTAGGTCTTTTACATACCAGCTAATTACTTTTTGTTTGATTTATTCTCTAAGAATATTAAGTGGGTAACATTATTGGCTGAAAATCGGGGGGTTGTTTTGGCCGATGTTTGTGTCAAGCAAGGGTAATGGTGGCTGTAAGGGTTGGAGCTTTGCCACAACTTAGACTATCGATTGCTGGTGGGCTACTCTTCTTCCTTTAACCCTCAACCCCCTAGGAGAAAGCAACCCCCAACAAGCACTTGTCAACTGATAATTATATTTCAAAGTTTACTAACAACATTTTCGGACGAGATACGAAACGCACGTACGTGCTTACTTACGTATCGTTTTTATCTTATTTCGAGCCATCCGCTACGATCCATTAAGTTGAAATGGGGTGGGATTTCGTCCGAGGCGAAAAATCTACCCTTAAGGAGAAAGCGTATTGAAGGAAGCTGGGGGGGAGGGCGATATATCCGCCACTTTGGTATTTTATAGCATTTAACCGATTAAATGGAATTTGAAATAGAAAAAGGGAGAGGGGGAAAGTCATTAAAAGTAAAAAAAAAAAAAAACGAATAAATCAATTAAGCCCTTTAATATTTAGAATCACGTGATTCGGGTGATTTATACGGTAATATTAAATAAAATCTCGAGAACAAAAGAGAGAGTTTTTGAAATGGTTCTGATAATAATATTCTAATTAAAAGATAATTGAAAAAATAATCAAGCGAATTATTATTTTTTCTTTTTTTGAGAGAAAAAAAATGAATCTAAAAAAAAAAACGATGAAAATCCACTTTAAAATTGGAGAAAAAAGAAAATACGCTGTTTGAAAAACATACTTGTTTGAATTTTTTTACTATAGAAACGGATTAAAATCTTAAAAAAAAAATTATTCATTATTAATAGAGATTGTGGTGTTGGTGCAAGGTGAAACATCTTTAATAAAGGCAAAAGTAAATGAATATTTTATGAAATATTCATTTACTATGAGTTAGGTTTTCTTGGTCACTTAACTGCTCAAAAATAATTTAAAATAATAAAATTTCCAAACAAAAATCGAATAAGAAAGCTGATTTTTACATTAGGTATATGATTTTTTCATTTTTAAGGAGATATCATAAGTTGATAATGGGTCCAAAATTCAGGGGCGGGGTTCTTTTTTAAATGATTATAAATTATTTTATACAAAAATATTTATTTAAATTTGGTTAACTTTATTTTTAATTTACATAGCATTTTTCAAAAAAAATGTGGATATACATATTTTCAACCCATATTCAGGAAATACAGAAAGTAACCAGAATTTCCTGAAGATATGGGTTGAAAGCTCGAAATATATATATATATATATATATTTAAAAAATTTATCTCTTTTAGTATTTTAATTTTTAAGGTGAAACAAGTAACCTAGAAAACCTAACTCATAGTAAATTAATATCTCATAAAATATTTTTTTACTTTTATCTTCAAAAAAATATTCAATAATATTTTTTGAATAATTTTGCATTTTTTAACTGAAAGTTCTGAAGCTACAAAACCAAAAATCTAATCAGTTCTCAGCAATGGAAATATAAATTTAAAAAAATCACAAGAACGAACTTTTCACGACTTCGTCCTTATGTTATAGAGATAAAGAGAAAGTCCTTAAAAATAAGAAAAAATAAATAAATTAAACCCTTTAATACTCGTATTTAGCCACATGATTCAGATGATTGTATCAATACTATTACTGTAATACTATTAAAGAACGAGCTTTTCGTGCGTGCCTTCGGCACGCCCTCGAAGGTCGGCCCTCCGGGCTGGTGCCCTGGCGGGCAGCGTCTCGGTCCAAAAATTTTATTCCTCTTAAAAAACCACACTCCAAATGTATACCCGTAAACTACCGAAAATACATCGTCTCTTAAAAGTTTCGCATCTTTAATTTTTGAGTGGCGAGGGGGGGGGAGTAATAATTATCAATATATTTAATGTTTCTTAATTTAAAATGAATTGGAGTCTTTCATTTCAAAATTCGAATATATATATTTCAAATTTGCCTGGTTAATGAAAATCGATTGGAGCCATCAGTTTAAAATCAGAGCTGAGAATTATATTTCAAATTTGCCTCGTTAATTAATATATATTTAATGTTTCTTAATTTAAAAATCTATTGGTGTTTTTTCATTTTCATTCGAGTTCAAATGAATACAATATTATCTCGACACAAAGTCTAAATCAAAAATATATATTTTAGTAAAAGAAATCAAGATATAAATATTAATGTGACATTGGTCTAGTGGTTAGAGCTGATGATCATAGTTCAAGAGTTCGTCGGTTCGATTCTAGGCAAGAGGGTAATTTTTTTAGAGAAATTTCTCTAAGCGTTGTTACAAATTAATCTAGATGAATATATATATAGTATGAGAGAACAAAAAAGAGAGAGAGAGATAGTTTTTGAAATGGTCCTGATAATAATATTCTAAATTAAAAGATAATTGAAAAAATAATCAAGCGAATTATTATTTTTCTTATTATTTTTTTGAAAAAAAAAATTAATCTAAAAAAAAGATGAAAATCCACTTTAGAATTGGAGAAAAAAAGGAAAAAAATTTAAGACTCGATACGCTGTTTGAAAAACATACTTGTTGGAATTTTTTTACTATAGAAGATCTGATCTGAAGCTTAGAAATGCAAAAATCTAATCAGTTCTCCGCATTGGAAATATAAATTTAAAAAAAAAGCACAAGAACGAACTTTCTACGACTTTGCTCTTAAGTTATAGAGAGAAAGAGAAAGTCCTTAAAAAAAATCAATTAAACCCTTTAATATTTAATCACGTGATTCAGATGATTCATTCAGTAATACTATATATATTTGTCTAGATTAATTTGCGGCAACGCTGACGTAATGCTGCTGAGAGAGAGCGCCATCGGTATATTTGCGGCAAATTTGAAATATAATCGTAATTTGGACTCAAATTTCGAAATGAAAGACTCCAATTGATTTTAAATTAAGAAACATTAAATATATTGATAATTATTACCCCCCCCTTCACCACTCAAAAATTAAATATTCAATTCGCTTTTCTTTGCGGACAGAAAAAGAAATCAATCACATCTTATTTGATTTATATATTATTTGTTTATTTTTTAATAATTTGCCACTTTTTTATAATTTTTTAAAAATCTAAATTTTGTTATTCTTATTTTTTGATTTTTACAAAATTAAACGACTTAAGACACGCATGCCCATATGAGTTTCTCATGACAATACTGGAGGGAGCAGCCTGTCATACAAACAACACCTAATCTCTTTTAAATATTTGGAGCCTTATATCGATTATCGATCCCAAATTTAAAAAAAAAATGATATAATAAAATTCTCCTCCTCACACGATACCACTTATTTAAATAAATCATTTTCCACACAAAAAATATCACAATGCTGTAGATTATAGAAAAAAAAAATACTTCCAGATTCATATCTAGAGCCTCATTTCTGTAGCTGTGTCAGAACGAAAATGAGGCGAAACTTTTAAGAGACTATGTATTTTCGGGAGTTTACAGGTATATATTTGGAGTGTGGTTTTTTAAGAGGAATAAAATTTTTGGACCGAGACGCCGCCCGCCAGGGCACCAGCCCGGAGGGCCGAGCTTCGAGGGCGTGCCGAAGACACGCACGAAAAGCTCGTACTATATATATGTGTCTAGATTAATTTGTAACAACGCTTAGAGAAATTTCTCTAAAAAAATTATGCTCTTGCCTAGAATCGAACCGACGAACTCTTGAACTATGGGCATTAGCTCTAGCGATTACACCATTGCAACATTAATATTTGTATTTTGATTTCTCTTACTAAAACTAGATATTTTTGATTTGGACTTTGTGTCGAGATAATATTGTATTCATTTGAACTAGAATGAAAATGAAAAAAACACCAATAGATTTTAAATTAAGAAACATTAAATATATATTAATTAACGTGCCAAATTTGAAATATAATTGTCAGCTCGGATTTTAAACTGATGGCTCCAATCGATTTTCATTAACCAGGCAAATTTGAAATTCTAATTTCTAATTTGGACTCGAATTTTGAAATGAAAGACTCCAATTCATTTTAAATTAAGAAACATTAAATATATTGATCATTATTCCTTCCCCCCTCGCCACTCAAAAGTTAAAGAGGCGAAACTTTTAAGAGACGATGTATTTTCGGTAGTTTACCGGTATACATTTGGAGTGTGGTTTTTTAAGAGGAATAAAATTTTTGGATCGAGACGCTGCCCGCCAGGGAGGGTCGAGCTTCGAAGGCACGCACGAAAAGCTCGTATTAAAGAATGAGCTGACAAAAGAGAGAGGGATAGTTTTTGAAATGGTCCTGATAATAATATTCTAGTACCTGAAGCCACCGAGCGATGCTCGGCAACTTTTTGCTTCGGTTAAAAGCTATATATTAATATTATTTTTAATTTAAAATTCTGATAAAAACCACCCCGTCACTGCACTCCACCCCCACCCCCGCACCCATACCACCCTCGCCACGCCCCCTGGACAACCACCCTAGGTCTAGGAGTTATATGGATAGTTCTATTTTTTAATATCTCGTAAAATATAATAATTTTTAAATATTCAATCATTAGAGTTTTTTTGTAGATCAAAACTCCGAGGTTTCGCTCAATGTTTTTTAATCAAAATACTTTTAACCTTTTTTTGAGATATTTTGAAAAAATTAAGCAAAAAAACACTTGTTTCATTCACGATTACAATATTTGACCATACTTTGTATGGTAAAGTGAAAAAATTGACAAATCCATTACAAATAAAAGAAGACTAAAATTATTGGATAAAAAATACTTAGGTAGGTTTCACATTAATATATAAAAATAAAACGAATTTATTTTTGGAGAGACTTCAATCTCGATATATATATTTCGGGTAGCTAACCCATCTTCAGGAATAACAGAAAGTAACTCCTGAAGATGGGTTCTTCTTCTTCGAGTGCCATACCCGATACGGGTGTCGGCGCCTCTCCACATATACCTGTGCTGAGTGTGTTTTAGTTGATTTTACACAGATATACGGGACCTACTTTTTAACGCCGGTTCCGAACGGCTAATTTGGAGAGGTGACTAGGCAATTATACTCTTGGTAGGTTGCCATTACTTTCCAAGAGGAGGCGACTGCAAATATCTATCTGCCGAGACTCGGTCTCGGTCCGAGTCAGCGACCCGACACTCTAACCACTGACCCACAGTCACCTCTGAAGATGGGTTAGCCACCCGAAATATATATATATCGAGATTAAAGTCTCTCCAAAAATAAATTCGTTTTATTTTTATATATTAATGTGAAACCTAACAAGTATTTTTTATCCAATAATTTAAAAAAATTCAAATTTAGGGAACGAAGAAAAGATTATTTTTATTACAGACAAAAGGATCAGCCAGGGCTCGAACCCGGGATCTTTGCATATGTACTGCAATGCTTTGTCATAAGAGGTTTACCTCCTATATCCACTAAGCTACTTAAAAAAATGTTTCACAAAGTACCAACTTCCTTAAAAACTATAAAAGAAGACTAAGTTAAATAAATATTTTGGTAATCGGTGTTTAAATATCTAAAAATATTATTATTATTATTTTGTCCCCCCCCCCCCCCCCGGCCTTGTTGACCCCTTGATCCGGCAATTTGATGGACAAGAGAGAGAGAGCCATCCGATAGAACAACCCTTAACCATCGCGAATATTGATTGATTTCTGATGGTCACCGAACCATCATCATTCAAATGCCACTTGAAATTAATTATTACTAAAAGCTTTTAAATGTTGTTTTTTCTGTTTTATACATTTTGTATTTATTTAATTTTTATTCGTCATCCGCCTGATAGCTATCTAGAGATTACGAGTTGCCCTTGAATATCTAACTTTTTTTCACTCCAAGTTTAATTTGATTACACCCAACTCTTTTTGACATGCTAGATTACTGCGTTTCTCAGAAACTCGTGTAAAAAAATAAAAGATTAATGTAATTTCTAATTTTAATAATTCCCTTATAAAATAATGAAAACCAGAAAAAGGAAGACTTTTTGAACGGTGTAACTTGAAATTCGTGTAAAAAAAGAATTGTGTGTAAATTTTTACATTGTTTTATTTATCTATTGCAAAGAACATTATATTTTTTTGTTTATACCGGGTGAGTTTTTATCTTGAGACAGTCTTATAACTCAAAAACAGTGCATTATATGAAAAAAAGTTTCAAATAAAAGTTTATTTATATGGAGGGGGAAACTAAACTACGCTATTGTTTGTTTACCTAGAACAAGCTTTCAATGGTTAGTTCTGTTTTTGGAACGAAGTTCCTTATGGGACGCCTCGGAGGGGTACCCTAGCCGGTGAAAAACGTCCGTAACGTTAAAAAAAAGCGTGCCAATGCTCATGCGCGCGCATCCACTAAGGTCGCCACTCTGGAGGCGGGGCCTCTGGCTTGTGCTGTGGTCGGGAATCCCTGAGAATTTTACTCGAATTTTAATTGTATCGTCCATTATAAAAGAGGTAATGTTCGATCAGGTGGAGTTGCGATTTACCAATCGAATGACGACACTGTTAATATTGTTTCACCAAATATGGACATAATAATGAGAAATGCTAATGACTTTGGTTTTAGACATTCACCTGTTGGAGATATTTGTTCTGCTATTTGCAAGATGGAAAACGGCGTTGAAATCGTAATGGTAGTCGTTTACATTGCACAGAAACAGAAGTTAATAGACATACAAGGATTCATACATCGATCACTGTTGGAGTATTCTGCAGCATCTACAGCATTACTTGAAGAGTATGGTACCAATTATGACCAACTTCCACTAATTTTGGCAGGTGACTTCAATATTAACTTCAAAGATAAGCAATCAGAGTCATTTAAAACTTTTCTGAAAAATACATTTGATTTAAATATGAACAATAATGAAGATGAATCCACTACGAGAGACAATACTACTATCGATGCTGTTTTCTCGAGATATTTGGCAAAAATCGAATCACAAATATATATATCTTATTTTAGTTACCATAAAGCTATAGTTTCTATGATAGAACATAATTAGGCTTAATTATTATTATTCATATAAATACCTGTTTCTTTTTGTATATTATTATTATTATATATTATATATTTTTATAAATCATTGTAAATAAAATAAAGGTGTTAAGATAATTTTATAAAGTAGTTTCTTTGCTTTTTATCGATAAAAAAATCATAATAAAAAAATGTATACCCGAATAATTATTTTTCTTTATACCTAGAATAGAACTTAAAATTAATATTTTTATAATAAGGAACTTCGTTCCTATCCGGTGTCCTACGACACAGATCTGTTTTTTTAAATAGAAACCTATAAATTTGTTTACATATTATGAATCTACAAAAAAAAACTGAACAACTTTCATAAGAACTATTTTTTTATTCGATATCAAATAAACAAAATATTAAATCAATTAGATCTCAGAAAAAAACCCTAATAATTATTTTTAACAATCATTGAACTTAATTATCAAATAATAATGATCAAATATTTAATATTTAAATAAATAATTTAATAATTTTCCGACACTGTTCTGTGATATTCCAGAGTGTTATCGCAAGTTTTCTGGATGGATTCCAGTTACATTTTCGTTAATTTGGCCTTTTAAGTTTCTTCGTAGCCTTTACATTTCCTGATTTTTTTTAAATAAATTTACAACACAATAAAATGAAGCTTTTGAGGGAGTATCCCTGTCAGGAAAATGTTTGGCATCCATTTCAATTGCAGCCCCACAACGCTTCTTCCACATTCACCATAAATTAAGACCATTTCAATTCTGTCTTCAACAAAAAATGATTCATTTTTATTATAGTAATACAAATGGTAATTATCTACTGGGTTGACACGAGAAATAAACTTTTTTAAACTGAAGAATTTTAAATAGATCTATTAAGTAGAAAATAATCTTTTAAATCTGAGTATAACGAAGTTTTAATATCATTATAAACACTTATTTTCATTGTTGTGACTTTTCAATTCAATAATTATTTATTTAATAATTAATTATTTGATCATTATTATTTGATAATTAAGTTAAATAATTGTTAAAAATAATTATTAGGGTTATTTTTCTGAGATCTAATTGATTTAATATTTAGTTTATTTGATTTCGAATAAAAAAATAGTTCTAATGAAAGATGTTCAGTTTTTTTTGTAGATTCAGAATATGTACAGAAACATAAAGGATCCCATTTAAAAAACAGAACTTGACCTTAAAATACCCTTGAAAGCTTGTTCTAGGAAAACGAACAATAGCATACTTTAGTTTCCCTCTCCAAATAATTAAACTTTTATTTGAAACTTGTTTTTCATATATGCACTGTTTTTGAGTTATAAGACTGTCTCAAGATAAAAAACTCACCCGGTATAGTTGTCTTATTGATTTTAAATAATGAAAAATAGTTATTGTTTGTAAGAAAATTACAAGTAGTCCAGTCAACAAACGCTCAAAAAGGGGGTATAGAAAACATTTTATAGGAGAGAATTTTTTTCTCGTGGAATGTGTTTGGGCAAGTTAGGAGGTAAAATTAGTAAAAGTCCCCAGTCCTACCTACCGGGCTTAGGGGTGGAAGGGGTGTGGAAATGTCCCGTTTTTTAGTTTTTGCTTATATTTCAACAACGGTGGGTCGTAGAGAAAAAGTTACTCTTAGCAAAATAAAAGCTTATAATATTTACCACAATATTGCCTCTATTTAATTTTTCTCTATTCCTTATAGTTTTGAGATATTCGCCAGCGAATATCGTTTATGTATGAAAAAAATAAAATTTCTTATATTTTTCGTCAAACTTGTTTTCATACATAAACGATATTTGGGGGCGAATATCTCAAAAACCATAAAGAATAGAGAAAAATTTAATAGAAGCAATCATGTAGTAAATATTATAAGCTTTTATTTTGCTAAGAGTAACTTTTTCCCTACGACGCTCCGTTTTTGAGATATAAGAAAAAAACCAAAAAACGGGACATTTCTACCCCCTTTCATCCCCAAGCCCGGTAGCTAGGACTGGGGACTTTTAGTATCTCTACCTCCTAACTAGCCCAAACACATTCCATAAGAAAAAAATTCTCTCCTATAAAATGTTTTCTATAACCCATTCGTTGACTGGACTAAGGGCCGGTTGTATGTCGCAAAGTAAATGCTTTCTACCACTAACAAACGGTAGATGGTAAATGGAGCCACTGGGATGGCCAATCAGATGACAGGCACTTTCACCATCTACCGTTTGTTAGTGGTAAAAGCATTTACTTTGCGACATACAACCGGCCCTAAGAGGTTTTCATTATAAAAGATTCGAGATAGAAGGGATTATGTTTAATTATATTATCTCAGAAGGGTTGTTTTCATCCCTTTGAGAATCAAACCCGAGTGCCAAAAGTAACAATCTGAGCCAATTGGCTACCATATAAGATGACCTTTCTAAAATATGTATCGGGCTAAATATTTCACTCAAAAATTTGAATCTTCATTTGTAAAATTTCACTGTTTAGAGATTCTAAATTGAAACATTTAGCCATGTCATATAGCAGAGGTGGCCATTAACCTTAACTTTGGGAGCCGCAAATTTATAAAACTGTTTCAAAGCGAGCCACCTTGTTTGAAGATTAATGTTTTATTAAAAAAAAGACACATTTTTTATTTTATAAAATATAAGTGAAGTAACATTTATTTTAAAATGAAAGTTTTTGTGCCGAGAGTAGCAGAATTTTTATATAAATACGAGCTTTTCGTGCGTGTCTTCGGCACGCCCTCGAAGCTCGGCCCTCCGGGCTGGTGCCCTGGCGGGCTGCGTCTCGGTCCAAAAATTTTATTCCTCTTAAAACACCACACTCCAAATGTATACCTGTAAACTCCCGAAATACATAGTCTCTTAAAATTTTCGCCTCATTTTCGTTCTCACACAGCTACAAAAATGAGGCTCTATGAATCTGGAAGTATTTTTTTTTCTATAATCTACAGCATTGTGATATTTTTTGTGTGGAAATAGATTTATTTAAATAAGTGGGATTGTGTGAGGAGGAGAATTATATTATATCATTTTTTTAAAATTCGATAATGGATATAAGGCTCCAAATATTTAAAAGAGATCAGGTGTTGTTTGTATGATATGACAGGCTGCTCCCTCCAGTATTGACATGTGAAACTCGGGCATGCGTGTCTTAAGTCGTTCAATTTTGTAAAAATCAAAAAATAAGAATAACAAAATTTAGATTTTTAAAAAATTATAAAAAAGTGGCAAATTATTAAAAAATAAACAAATAATATATAAAATATAAATCAAATAAGATGTGATTATTTTATTTTTTTGTGCGCAAAGAAAAGCGAATTGAATATTTAATTTTTGAGTGGTGAGGGGGGGGGGGGAGGAATAATTATCAATATATTTAATGTTTCTTAATTTAAAACCAATTGGAGTCTTTCATTTCAAATTACAATTATATTTCAAATTTGCCGCAAATATACCGTCGGCAGCATTCTCTGAGCGTTGTTACAAATTAATCTAGGCTCTTATATATAGTATTATATATATTTTATTTATAATTCCAACAGAAGACACACTCTTTTATTGTCTCCTTCAATAACATTTATTTTTTGCTTTACTTACTTATAACATTACAAATTACAAAATAATTTAATTTTTGTATTATTATTTTTTTAATTTAATTATTATACCGGGTGGCGCATAAAGATCTACCACATTTTGAAGATATATAAAAAAATGAAAAAATTTAACTAGAAAAAAAGTAAATATATTTTTTAAAAGAAAATAAATGAAATCGCTAATGGGCCTGGCAGTCGATGCGCCCTTAAAATAAAAAAATAAATAAACATAAATGTAATTTTTTAAAATGTATATTAAACATTATCAGACATAAAAGGGGGTGGGGGTCAAAAAAATTCTAGCCCTTTTGACCAAACTCAACCAAATTCTGTGGATCCCCAGAATGCCAGAAATACAAAAACTAAACAACTTTTGTATACATAGTTTGGTCGAAAGGGCTAGAATTTTCATTTTTGACCCTCCCCCATTTTGGGTGGTTAGTTTTTGCATTTCTAGCCCTCTGGGGGTCCACAGAATATGTATACAAAATTTGGTTGAGTTTGGTGCAAAGGGCTAGAATTTTCATCTTTGACCCCCCTCCCCTCTCTTTTTGTCTGATAATGTTTAAAATACATTAAAAAAAAAATATTTTATGTTCTTTTCAAAAATATATTCAGGTTTTTCTAGTAAATTTTTTTCATTTTTTTATACCTCTTCAAAATGTGGGAGATCTTTATGCCACAGCCTGTACTTTTTAAAATCAGTATTATTCAAGAGGGTTCAAGAGCCGCACGAGATTGACTGAAGAGCCGCATGCGGCTCGCGAGCCACGTTGTGACCACCTCTGTCATATAGCTTAAAAAAAAGGTTGTTGAGTGTTCCATATATATGTTAGTGGGGTTTATCTCACGCATAAGGTAGCCAATTGACGCGGATGGGTAAATTTGCACTAGGGTTCGATTCTTAAAGGGGTGAAAACAACCCTTCTGACATAAAAAAATAATAATAATAGATGACACCCTCTTGTGATTTTTTTTTACAAACAATAACTATAATTGATTATTGAAAATCACTAAGGCAATAATGTAAACAAAAAGATATAATATTCTTTGAAATAGATAAATGAAACAGAAATGAATATAAATAATCTCACAAGCCAATCAGAATCCCAGAAAAAAAGTGAATTGAAGAAATAAGAAATTACCGAATTGTATAAAAATGTTAGACAATGTATCATGTTTTGATGAATGGTTTTTTCAATTTTAAACTAAAGTGTTGTTGATTTCACGTTGTTGAATGTTCCATACATACGTAAGTGGGGTTTATCTCACACACAGGGTAGCCAATTTTGGCCCGGATTGGTAAATTTGGCACTTGGGTTCCATTCCTAAAGGGGTGAAAACAACCCGTCTAACATATAATTAAAAATAATAAAATAGATGACACCCTCTTGTGATTTTTTTACAAACAATAACTGTTATTGATAATTGAAAATCACTAAGACAATAATGTAAACAAAAAGATATAATATTCTTTGAAATAGATAAATGAAACAGAAAAGAGTATAAATTATCTCACATGCCAATCAGAATCGCAGAAAAAAGTGAACTCTCTCAAGAAATAAGAAACAGAGGGTAGCCAATTGGCCCGGATTGGTAAATTTGGCACTTGGGTTCCATTCCTAAAGGGGTGAAAACCGTCTAATATATAATTAAAAATAATAATAAATGACACTCTCGTGTTTTTTTACAAACAATAACTGTTATTGATAATTGAAAATCACTAAGGCAATAATGTAAACAAAAAGATATAATATTCTTTGAAATAGATAAATGAATATAAATAATTTCACAAGCCAATCAGAATCGCAGAAAAAAGTGAACTCTTTCAAGAAATAAGAAATTACGTAATTGTATAAAATTTTTAGAAAGTGTATCAGGTTTTGATGAATCTTTTCTTCAATTTTAAACTAAAGTGTTGCTGATTTCTTAATAATGGAAACTTTTATTATTTATAAGGGTTCGTGAGAGCAAATTTCGTTCTTCTCAAGATAAGTAAGTATCTAGATTATAAATTCATCGAAGGATCCAATTTCACTTTAGCTGAAGACTTGGAGAAAGAGATAGATAGAGGGGTGGGGGGAGTGATTTATTATTTATCAACGTGAAATGGATTTATTTCCATTAAGTTGGTAATTTAATATATCACACTTAGCACACATCTTCCTTTAGAGCACGAACTTTATTGAACGCTACCTTAGACTTAATAGAAACATGAGTCAGGATGAAAACTTTCAGTTAATAAATTGAAACATCAAACATAGGGATTGTAAATTGTATGATTATAAAAAGTTTGTCCCCTACAGGGAAATAATTTCAATTAAAAACACACCTACCATTTACCCATTTTGCCGTATAGAGCATGAAAAAAGTGCTTCTGGCACAAGAACAAACTTTCTTCAACTTTTCATTCTCAAGATATAGTGGATATCTGAATCCAGACACACAGATAGAAAAATAAAAATAAGGTTGAAAATGATTTTTCTCCACGTTTCAGACATTTTTTTAAACACAATGAGAAAAAACTTTTTGAAGATTTTTGACTGAATTCAAGACTATAGGATCCACCTGCGTACCGTATGTAATAATTTAAATAGAAGAACTTTGGAGGACTGGGGGATTGAATACTATAACATCTCAGATTACAAATCCATTTGGTGATCCATATCAGTGTTTGATATAAAAAGCGTCATGCGGATGCTGGATTATAGCTAAATGGATCACATCTTTTTCATTCTCTCTTGGTCCAGACTTAAGACTCAGCAGACTCCAATAGCCTCAACCAGCAGTAGTCTCGCGTTATTATATATCTTGTTTAAAAAAGCGCGATCAAAAACAATTCTCGTTAATATGTTAATTATTCTTTGATATATTAATGAGAAAATTATAAAATTAATTATGAGATTTAATTTCTAATTGTTTTATTTAATTGTTAGGTATAATAATAAACAAAATTTATTGACATTGTTTATAAATTAATTATAAAATATTAGGTTGGTGCATAATTATCCGCCGTTTATATTGGCACGTTTTTCGTTAGTGATAATTGTTGTTGTTGATTATTTTTTTAATAAAAATAATCTTCTCTATTTCTTTAAGAAAATGCGTGTCGAAAATCATATTCATATTCGTCATATTATGCTGTACCACTACGAGAAAGGATGGAAGGCAGCACAGTCATTTCGCGATCTCAACGAACTTTTTGGCGAATGAACAATCAGCAAAAGCCAAGTTGAAAAATGGTTCAAGAAGTTCAAATCGGGCGATACAAACCTCGAAGATGAAGAAGGAAGAGGTCGACCATCAAATTTCAACGACCAGACTTTTGGCATGAACGAAATCTTGACAACCAGAATGTTGACCGAAGACTTCAATGTGGACAATTCGACCATCGTTTGTCGTCTCAAAAAGCTCAGAAAAGTATGGAAATTGGCTGTATGTGTCCCCCACGAACTCTCCGACAACAACAAAACCGAACGTGTCTGAATTTACACCGATTTGCTGCAGAGAAACGAGCAAACTCCGTTTCTGAAGAATCTCTTCATTGGCGATGAATCGCGGCTTCTCTTCAAAAATGTCAAAAGAAAGAAGATTTGAGTTTCGAGGTCGACCATCAAATTTCAATGACCAGATTTTGCCATGAACGAAATCTTGACAACCAGAATGTTGACCGAAGACTTCAATGTGGGCAATTTGGTCATCGTTTGTCGTCTCAAAAAGATCAGAAAAGTATGGAAATAGGCTGTATGTGCCCCCCACGAACTCTCCGACACATCAAAATCGAACGTGTCTGAACTTACCACGATTTGCTGCAGAGAAACGACCAAACTCCGTTTCTGAAGAATCTCGTCACTGGCGATGAATCGCGGCTTCTCTTCAAAAATGTCAAAAGAAAGAAGATTTGAGTTTCGACAGGTGTTTCACCCAAAAGATTACCGAAAGGCGTCCACTGTGGTGTGATCTCCAAAAAGTTCGTTGAGATCGGGAAATGAATGTGCTGCCTTCCATCCTTTCCGTAGTGGTACAGCATAATATGACGAATATGAATATGATTTTTAACACTCATTTTCTTAAAGAAATAGAGAAGATTATTTTAATTAAAAAAAATAATCAACAACAACAATTATTACAAACGAAAAACGTGCCAATATAAACGGAGGATAATTATGCACCAAGCTAATAATAGAGTAAAAAATTGCCAACTCGAGAACATTACTTTCTCTTGCAGTTCTCCGTATTGGATAGACAAAAATTTTAGCACGCATCAAGTAATTGTTAGGCTAATTTAGGCAAATTTGCCAGTCTCCGTTCTAGGGTGACCTATTCAAAACCAAATCGGATAAATTTATCTTAACTTGTTTGATTATCTGTGCTTTGAACATGGTGTGTGGGTTGATCTCTCCATTGAACAATAGAATTGTTCCATTTGGATTAGCAGAGTGCGGTTGGTTGTCTTGTGAGTTCTCTGTCTGGATCTTTGAGAAGACAAACCGCCGACTGAAAACAACAACAACAACAACAGCAACGACTAGCCTCCGGGGAATCCCACACTCTCTCTTTCCCTGTCATTGCCACTGATATCTTCTCAAAAGACCAACCCCCCACACCACATACCCTTTATTCTCTACTCTCTGTCAATTCATTGAAATATTAATCAGTCAAAGAGATCCATAAATCTAATATCTTATCTTATTAAAAGAGCAATCTCTATATCTATAGTTATTATAATCGGCTTCTAAAATTTATCGAAAAACTGCGGAGATTTTTTATATGACCTTTTAAGTTAAAATACAAATGAAAAATAATAGAATTAAAAAATAAATAGTATGAAAGCTATAAATTAACAATTATAAAAAAATTAAATACAAAAGTTAGTTTGATTTATTCAAATCAGCTGATAATAAGTGTTGTATGTTTTTGCAATGCGTTGTATTAATACTGCTTATGTTTACATCCAAACATAGCATTTATGTGATTTTTTAAAGTAAATATTTCAGTAAATTCGACGCTCAATAATAAAATTTATTGCATAAAATTCAATTCATAAATAGAGAAATTCTCTCGAAAAGTTAGCGGGTTTTAATTGAATGTTTTCAGATTTTATTTATTATAATTTCGATTATTTACTCATAAGAATTGGGTATTTCTGTTATTTTGTCATTGATCATATCAACTGAACTTGGCCAAATTAATATAGGACCACCCCTAAGGTACCCCCTTTCCAATAAAAAAAGAATCATCGAAATCGGTCAACGTGGCAAAAAGTTCTCGCTGAACAAACATAAAATAAATAAATAAATAAATAGTTAAGTATCTTGGAGATATACTGATCCAAACGCAGAAAGAATCATCAAAATCGGTTCATAAACAAAGAAGATATGCCTGAACAAACATAATAAAAAAGGTCCAATACTAATGAAAAAAAAACGGGACCAATCGGAAACTAGACTGAACACAATGCAAAAAAAATCATCAAAATCGGTTCACAATTGGTGAAGATATCAGGTAACATAGACACAAAAAAATTCAGTCGAATTGATAAACTCCTCGTTTTTTGAAGTCGGTTAAAAATTGGTATTTAACATTAATAATAAAAAAAAATTGTCCAAAAACCTGGGAATTTTTTATTTATTTATTTATTTATTGCGTTTGGACCCTTGGGATCACGCAAAGCTTGATGTTTCTTTCTGGTTGGACCTTCCACGCCTCTATTTTTTCCGGAACGTGTTATCGAGTTCCATGGTCAGACTATGTAATTTTCCTGGCCGGATGTGTTGATGTTAAAGGTGCCCAGCTATGTATGGATTTTTGGTGTTATTCTTCCATTGTTTCTTCCTTGACTTCGTGATGGTCCGGATCCCCCAGAATCTGAATGCCCGGTTGCTACTCGAGGGTGGGTGGATTGGTTACCACCTGGGGTAATCTTGTTTTTTCCTCTCACGATTCATGGTTGCTTGTTACGAAATTTTGTCCTGCGCATGCGCTAGGTTTTGTAGAACCAGAGATTGTCAGTTTCTGAAGCCGAGGAGCCGGTTATTTATTATTTTCAAATAAATTCACTTTGCTTCTTGCTGGGATCAAACTGATGAAATCTAGGTTGATGTTCTCCTAATCGGATTAGAAAAGTTGGTGATTTAACCGATTGCGCTACCGACCCCTCTTTTTTATTTATTATAATCTAATATTTTTTATTTAACAAGGACCTCCATAATGACAAATAAAACTTATTAAAATTAGGAAATTTGAATTATTATTTTAACACCTACTGCGGAGTCAAGGGGGATAGCAAGATGGCCGCCGAAAAAGATTTTGAAAAAATTTTCTTGTTTATATATTTTGTTTATTTAAATGATTTAATTTCAAAATGGCGATTAATGAGGGGAAATATAAATAAACAACCCTCCCCTCTTCTCTTGCTTTTAATTGGTTATTAGCTAATTATTGAATGTGGTCAAATGAAATTGAACTATTTTGATTGGTTTTAATTAAACTAGACTTTTCGAGAAACTTTTTTCTCTTTTTCTTTATAGGAATTCAATTAGTAATAATGTTTATTTAAATGATGATTATATTATGTATTATATTATGAAACGGATGTACTTTCTATTATTTCAGAAATTATGTTCTCAAATAGTTTTTGCTTTTGTAATAACTATAAATAGTTTTTTATGAAGTCATAACTCGCTTTCGCTTCATCCATTCATCTTTTACAAAAATAATATCGTTAGTATTTTTTCCTGTTTAATTATATATCAATTATTTATTTTTCTCATTTTCCCACCATTTTTTCCTTTCTTTATTCATGATTAAATATATCTGGAACTTGAAGTAAAATTAAATATTAAAGACAAATGCCTAGAATAATAGTGTTAAGAAAATGTCTATAGAAAATCAAGAGGGATGGTCAACTACGAGGGGTGAACCGCGATTGGAATTAGGTGTACACCTTATTTGGAATTCATTAATAATGCACCTTAATCTATTGTCTAGAAATTAAAGTGGAAGTAGGTGTACACAATATTAGGTCGCGGTTCACCCTTCGGTCAACTATTATATTATACTAAATCTGAGATGTTTTTGATTATTTTTATTATGTCAGAAGGGTGGATTCACGCCTTTGGGAATTGAACCTGAATGGCGAAAATGTATTCCGGGTAATATAAAATAATCCATAGTACCTCTGAATTAGTATAGGTAATAGTTGTCAAGGCGCTCTGTTATAACCTTTGCTCTATGCTCTTTATATCTCGGATCTACCCAAGGTAAAATTTGCAAATATCGCTCAATATGCCGATGACATTGCTATTTATTACTCTCATCAGAATTTCAAACGCTTAAAGAGAAGAATCGAAGAGGAAACACAGGTTGTGTTAAACTATTTCAAAGATTGGAGACTCAAAATAAAACCCAAAAATAACTCTGAAGCTATTCTTTTTACAAGAAAATTTAAATATATTAATACAACATTAGATATTGGTGGATATGAATTAAAATGGCAGCCTAGTGTGCGATATCTTGGTGCTCCACTTGACCGTAGGGCGAATTGGGCTCTCCATACCAAGTTAGCCAGAGAGAAGGGTCTCCTGGCAGCAAAAATCATTTGGCATTTGATCAGACCTGGCAGCCTGCTTCCTCTGAATGAAAAGTTGACTCTATACAAAATGCTTGTTCGGCCAGTCATGGGATACGCTGCCCCTGCATGGCTTCCCTTTGCCTCCAAAACCAGGCTCAACGATTTGGAAAGGGTCCAGTCAAAAACATTAAGAAAAATGACCATTCCTCCTCCAGGAATCAACAAGCATATAATAAGAATCGGACTAAACATGACTTCTCTAAAAGAAAACCTAGAAAATAGTGTTAAAAAATTCGAAAATAATGCACAATTAAGTCTCAACCCTCTAATTAACGAACTATACCGGATGTGACGCTGTCATTCATTTACGGTGATATTCATTTCAACATCATTCATTTTGTTTTGTTTTTGTAAGTTTTTTTTATGTTAAAAATAAAGTATATGGGGTTTTTTATCAATTTTTCCCTTGCCATAATAAGGAGTGAGAATAATGGCAATAAAAATATACTTTAGAGAAAAATAAAAACCGACTTCAAAAATTAAATGCAACAATAATAACTAAAAGGTATTTATTATTATCTTATATTACAACTGAACGCCAACAGAATAACATTGAATTGTCGGTACCAAACAAACTATACCTATAAGCGAGCGTACCCGCCAAACGTACTAAGTAAGATCCGTCGAGTGCGATTCATAAAAGGTATATGTTTGGCACCGACTTCAAAAATAATTTCATGTTAATATTTCGTCGTTTAGTTGTAACTAAATAAGATAATAATTATTTTATACCTTATAGTGTATTTTATTTGTTGCATTTAATTTTTTGAAGTCGGTTTTTATTTTTTTCTTAAAATTATTTTTATTTTTTCTCTTTTTTAGTGATGTTATTAACAGTGATCATATCCATCCGAACTTGACCAAATTAATATGACACCATCCCTAAGACACCCCCTTTCCGGATAAAAAAAGAACCATCGAAATCGGTTCATAAACAAAGAGGTTTGTTTTTTTTTCTTTTTAATGATATTGATGAGAGAGAAGGAGATACACCAGAAGGTGGATCCCTAAAAGGCCTGTATGGGCTGGCCCCCTCTCAATCGTGAAAAGAACAGAGCAGAAGGAATAGAAGCCGGGATCACGAGCCAATCTCAGACTTAGATACAATTCAGTATCCGATTCCAAGGTTTTAGGGCTTCGAGCAGTGGTAAAATCCTCCGCGCGATAAATTCGGTTGAATTTATCTCCCACTTAATAAAGGTCTAAACAAACCTAATAAAAAAGGTCTAATACCTATATGAAAAAAATTCAGAAAAAAATGGGACCAATCGGAAGCTAGACTGGACCCAATGCAAAAAAAATTTTCTACCGGAAATCGGTTGACAATTGGCGGAGATATGAGGTAACATAGGCACAAAAAAAAAAAAAAAAAAAAAAATTCAGTCGAATAGAGAACCTCCTCCTTTTTTGAAGTCGGTTAAAAATAAAAATAATGGACATTCGATGGTGAGGTTTTCGGGCCTCGAAGGTTGAAGTTTTTTTTACATAATTGTAAAACATGTTTTATTTTTGTATATAGGATAATAAAGAACAATATTCTATTCTATTTTTTTATAGGTAATAGTTGACCATCTCTCTTGATTTTCTATAGATATTATTAACGCTTCTCTTATTGGAATTTGTCTTTTATATTCAAATTAGGTCAAGAGTCTTTGTTTTTTCAATTTGAATTTTGAAAATTTTCAAAAATTGAAGCCCTCATAAATATTCTAATCAAAATTCGTCGCCTTAGCCTGTTAACTCCATTTTTTAACGAAATATGACATATTAATACCATTCGAAAGCAAAAAGTGCAGCATCGTCCAAGTAAAACTGGTACTTAAAGATCGTAATGTAGGAAAAAATAACTGCCACTGATCGTTGCTTCTTAACTTTATCCAAATTGATTTGAAATATTAATATGTTTATTCCTTTATTATTAATCAGATATCACGGCAATTTGCAGTTCATGTTGACTTTAATTCAAAAATAATGATCGATTCTCATTTAACAGTCGAGGAATAAACATTCTACATTCGATTTTCGACATTTCGGTTTTTATTGGTAAACTCAACATAGAGAAATCGAGTTAAAATCAAAAATAGTGATTGATTCTCATCTAATACTTGAGGAATAACCATTCTATATTGGATTTTTGACGTTTCGGTTATTATTGGTAACCATTGCTGAAGACATAGAGGAATCCGACTTAAAATCAAAAATAACTATCGATTCTTATCTAATACTAGTGGAATAACCTTATTGCATTCCATTTTTGATGTTTTGACTATTAATGGCAACCTCTACTGAAAACGTGGAAGAATCGACTTAAAATCAAAAAGACTAAATTCTTTTGGTAAACAACTCAAGTTTGAGAATTGCATTGGTGTGGGGCGAGGTGTGTGGTTTCTGGAGGGGGGGGGGAGTCAGGGGTTACCGTGCATCGCTCGGTGGCTTCAGGTACTATTTATTGATCACAACAAATAATACTTAAAATTAATTATCTGTGATTTGATTAACAGACGCCTATAGAGCGCTTAAGATGTTAAATCGGATCGAGTTTACTCAATCGAATCTCGGATTACAATTTTCATCTTTGGCAAAAATGCAAGGCGCCTCACTAATCTAGGTGAGGGCAACAGGAAACCACCCAGTAAAATTCCAATAGAGAGAATACTCTCTGAATCGAATTTGCCGGTTGAAGGTGGAGCCACAGATAGACATTTAACCTTCAATGATCATCTATTTTGATTAAGATCCACTCGTGTATTTAATGGTAGTATTTCTTTATTTTGGTTCTGCCTACTACTCTATTTGTTCGGCTGCTGAGGTTACCCTCCCTCTCTGGGATCCCACCCCTCCATCACTTGCGGTTGCATACCCTGCAGGCGAACTCGTATTTCATATTATTATACCAATCATTTTACGAAGAAAATCACAAGAGGCTGTCAGCTATTAGGAATGAATTATTTTTAATTATATGTCGGAAAGCCTCCCCTCTCGCCAATATTATTCAACTGCTGCTTGGAAGAGATGTTCCGACAACTGAACTGGGAAAAAAAAGGATTAAAGATAAATGGTACCTATCTGAATAATTTTACGTTTTGCAGACGATATAATCTTGATAGCAACATCAAAAAATCAGGTTACAAATATGATCCAAGAACTAAAACAATAAAAGTAAAGAAATAGGACTGAAGGATAAACACCAAAAAAAGCGTAATAATCACCAACTCACAAATGGACACTATTAGTGTAAAGTTCGATGAAAACGAAGCTCCGATTCCTGCAAAAAGAAACTATATACCTTGGACAAACCATCGGTTCCGAGGACAGAACGCTACAAGAAATAAATAGAAGAGTCGGACAAGCATGGAACAAATTTTGGTCCCTGAAGTATCATTTGAAGAACAAAGAAATAGCACTAGAATAAAAATAAAAGTACTAAATCGGTGTGTAATACCGGTTTTAACCTACGGCTCACAGACTTGGTCCCTCACTGGGAAAATGACCAACTTAAAATTGAAACAACTCATAGAGCCATGCTAAGATCCATTCTACAAATAAGAAGGATGGATAAAATAAGATCCGAAGAAATATATATAGAAGGACAAAAACGTTAAATATTAAAATCTATATAAAGAAAAGAAAATGGAACTGGGCTGGCCACATTTCCAGGATGAACGATGGAAGATGGACGAAAACGGTAACAGAATGGTGCCCATTGGACCTTAAAAGGAAGCGGGGAAGACAGCCTAAAAGATGGTCTGACGACATCGCGGAGGTGGCTACAGCAGGGACTGGTGCAGAGTGGCAAGACAAAGGAAAGCGTGGACGAATTTGGGAGAGGCCTCATGCCCTAAGGGGCCTGGTACAAAAACTGATGTATATATTCTATATTTTATGTAAGAAACCAAAAAAGGCTATAAATAAATAAATAAATAAATATGTCGGAAAGACTGTTTTTAACCTCCCTCTGGAATTGAACCCAAGTGCCAATAATAGCAATCCGGGCCACTTAGAAACCCTGTCAGGTGAATCTCTCTCTGAAATATCCAAAGACTCTAAAATATTTCACTCAAAGATTTAACATATCATTCGCAATACAGTTGCTGGATGCTAGTTCCTTTTAATTCATTAGTCCGCGGCATCGAGCGATGCTCGGCAATTTTTTGACTCAATAAAAGCGATTTATTAATATTATTTTTAATTTTAAATTCAGGTAAAAAGGTCGATTTTTAATCGCAGCCAAAATAAAATAAAATTTAATTTATTTTTGCCAACCTTTACACTCGTTCTGACGTATTACTGCCCACAAAGTTCTGAATGGAATTGCAATTAAAAATAACTACCAGGCCACCGAGCGATGCTCGGTAAATTTTTGTTTTAGTTAATACCCCCCTCACCATCCACCTCCTGTACCACCTCCACCACCCACCTCCTGTACCCTCCCACCCCACCCCCCACACCTTCACCCCCCACTCCGCCCCTCCGAAACCCTCTGTACCTCCCCCCCGGCCCTCCATCACTGAACCCCACCTCCTGCACCCCCACATTTCCCCCCCGCCCACGCACCCAGTTTTTGCATTTCTAGCCTTCAGTGGCCCATCAGATTATGTATAATATATAGGTATATAAATAAATACGGTATAATTATTTTTTTTAATTAAATAACAATTTTTGAGTTCATCAATTAAATTGTCAAATTAATATTTTGTAGGATTTAAAACTCGATTTTTAATCAATTAAATTTTATAAATTTTATTAAACCGATTATTTTACATAATTAATTATCATTGTATTTTAGTTTCGATTCCGGAGATTACTTCTCCACCATCGACTGTCCTTGATCATCTTTTAGTCCTTGTTTTTAATAAGAGGAAAAACTAATTAAAGAAAAAAACCTCTTTTCCGATAATTATTCCAATACCATATTGCTCTACCATATTGTCTCCCATCTCATCTCCATGCTCTCAATCAATTAAATTGCCCAATTTTTAATATATAATAATAATTGTAATAATCTTATTGTGGGATATAAAATTAAAAAACCAATTATTTATTAAAAGGAAATTGAATAAAAATGTAAATAAACATTTTTATCGAGACAACCACCTGTGAATAATTATTTCAATTAACAAAAAACCCATCAAAAACAACTTAGCCGAAGATGAGACCGTGACAGATCGAATGTCCAACACAAAACCCTCCTAACCAGTG
Organism: Forficula auricularia; assembly: GCA_024734495.1. Classification (NCBI taxonomy): domain Eukaryota; kingdom Metazoa; phylum Arthropoda; class Insecta; order Dermaptera; family Forficulidae; genus Forficula; species Forficula auricularia. Next base: position 180,365 of record JALMQS010000089.1, read on the forward strand.
AATTTCATCCAAATCGTTAAAGCCGTTTTCGAGAACACGACCGGATATATATATATACAACTTTTGCTCGTTTAATATAATAAGATAAGATAAGATATTAATATACACCGAGAAGTTCTTTCGTTGACCCTTTTAAATCATGAAGAAGGACGCACACGGTCCTTCGGGTTGTCGGATTTTTAAGAGAATGAAATTGTTATTCTAATAAATTATTTTATAGAAAAATACCTTTAATTAATTAAATTGGCAAATCTTAATATATAATAAGATTTGTGATGATCTATTAGTGGAATTTAAAATTAAAAAACCAATTATTTATTTAAAGGAAATTGAATAAAAAATGTAATTATACATTTCGTTAGAGCCGTTTTCGAGAAACCGATTCTATATATAAATATATAGATTTAAAAATATTTCTTGAAATGATTAGGAGGCCTTGGGGAATTTTTTGAAGATGTAATTTAATATGAACAACAAGGTAATTGTGAGTTAGTATTTTATAGGTGGACAATTTTTTGTAACGTTAAATCAAGATTTAAAACCTCATTCATAAAATTAAAAACAACACTTCTGATATCTTGAAGGAGACAATAAAAGGGTGTGTCTTTTGCTGGAATTATAAATTTTTAATTTATTTATAACGAGACTATAGCTTGCTACTGCTACTCTCGGCAAAAAACTTTCAACTTCTGATATCTAATTAAAATAATCCATTCTTCATCTCGGATCTAATAGATGACACCCTTTAGTGATTTAATTAGATAATGATTATAATGTGTTTTATTTAATCAACTTCACAAACTTTACTGGCCCATTTAGAAACATGTTTATTTCTACCGGTCTCTTTACATAGGGATGCAAACGATACATGGATGTTTTATTACTGAAACATCGATGTTTACTATCGATCTTCACTATTACAAACCATCGATGCATCAATGTTTTTTACATCGAAGTTTCGATTTTTTTCTAAGGCTGGAGCAACAATAACGCAACAAAGAAACCGTTTGACAGGGAAACAAACGGCTTTCAAAACTATTATTTTTAAATTCAGTTACTAAATAAATTGCTCTGGTTTTGAAAAAAAATTCTATTATCATGAGTCACATGATTATTCTATATGCTTCTAATAAAAAATTAACAACTTAATCGTATTTTATTTTACACCAAAAAAAAAAAAAAAAAAAAAAAATTATCGATGATACGATACATCGATGTTTTCTAGGCGATGTATCGATACGTTTTTTTATATATCGTTGTTTTTTTACGTTGTTTGCATCCCTATCTCTACAGCAAAGTAAAGATTGAAAAACGTAGTAAATGTTGACATCTTGTGATTTCTTTTAAGATTATTAAATTTATTTCAATTGTATAACTAAAAGAATATAAATTTTACATAGTCCCTTTTAAGTTTTGGAAAAATTAAAAATAAAAAAAAATAAAAAAATAAAATCTATTATTGTCCAATCTTTTGGCATGGATTCAAATTCTAAAAGTGTAAAATTCAAATTTATTTTAATGTAGAATCTATAAATTTAATATTTAAATTTCATTTCTATGTCAAAAAGGATAGTTTAATATTATATCCATTTCCCTTGGGAATATAAATTGACTTGTGCTTGAGTGGCGGGGGTGTCTGTATGTTTGCCCCCCCCCTTGACCCCTGTCACCCCCCATGGGTTTCAGCACCCCCTCCCTTCCACACACTCTCTAACCTTAATCTATAAAGTTGACTATGACAATAAAAGTTATCCAATTTCATGAAACTTTGCTTCTCTAAAATCAAATTCAAGTCAAGTAGTAGACCTTAAATAGAGAAAAAAAAATCAAAATTCAATTATTAGATAGAAAGAGAGAAAGAGATAGAGATAGAAAAAGAATATAGAGAATTTATAGAGTAGTAGTAGTAATTATAATATTAATAGTAAAATGAATAGTAATAGTAGCAACAGTAATAGGAATAGTAGTATTAGTAGTAATAATAATAGTAAGAGTAGTAGTAGTAAAAATAGTAATAGTAGTAAGAGTAGTAGTAGTAAAAATAGTAATAGTAGTAAGAGTAGTACTAGTAATAGTAGTAATTATAATATTAATAGTAAGAGGAATAGTAATATAAGCAACAGTAGTAAGAATAGATAGTAGTAGTAGTAGTAATAATAGTAGTATTAATAATAGTAAGAGTAGGATTAGTAGTAGTAGTAGTAGTAGTAATAGTAGTAATATTATAATATTAATAATAAAAGGAATAGTAATAGTAGCAACAGTAGTAAGAATAGTAGTAGGAATGGTAGTATTAGTGGTTATAATAATAGTAATAGTAAGAGTAGGAATAGTAGTAGTAGTAGTAGTAGTCGTAGTCGTAGTAGTAGTAGTAGTAGTAATTATAATATTAATAGTAAAAGGAATAGTAGCGACAGTAGCAAGAATAGTAATAGTAGTAATTATAATATTAATAGTAAGAGAAATAGTAATATAAGCAACAGTAGTAAGAATAGTAGTAGTAGTAGTAGTAGTGGTAATTATTATAATAATAGTAAAAGGAATAGTAATAGTAGCAACAGTAGTAAGCATAGTAGTAGAAATAGTAATAGTAGTAGTAGTAGTAATAATAATAGTAAGAGTAGGAATAGTAGTAGGAATAGTAATAGTAGTAATAATAATAGTAAGAGTAGGAATAGTAGTAGTAGTGGTAATTATAATAATAATAGTAAAAGGAATAATAAGAGTAGCAACAGTAGTAGTAATAATAATAGTAAGAGTAGTAATAATAATAGTAATAATAATAGTAGTAGTAGTAGTTGCTTACCGATACAGCATGCGTTCCTGTCGATCTGCCTCCCTGTATATCCGGTAATACATATAGATCATGATGAGCCCGGGAAGCCAGAAACTGACACTAGATGACACCACTGCGTATGGTTTGTTCACTTTGAAGGTGCACTCTCTGGCATGTCGCAAGTGGTATTCGAGATGCTCCTGGGTGGTATACCACCCCATGAAGATGGGCAGGAACGAGACCAGGGCTGGCGAGCACCATACCACGGCAAGCATCATCATTAGACGTCCTGAAACAAATAAACAAATTAATTTAAATAAATAAATAAATAAATAATAGCTAGATAATAGTTTTTGTATTTATACATAAGTACGTAATTAAATCTTTTTCTTCAGACACTGGCCCTAACTTAACTTTTATATACCTGTATATTATGATGCAAAGATAAAATATTTCAGTATTTTCAGAATTTTTGAAAAAGGCAAGTTTTTGGTAAGAAAGATTTAAAAAAATGTTTTTTGACTCTCATTACAGTAGAACCTCGCTTATCCGGACTAACTGGGATCAAAGGCAAACAGGATAATCAGTATATATGAGTAATAAAAATAATTATTTATATATATATGATATATATGTATGTGTGTGATTGTAATGAACTGTGTGATGTATCTATATTGAAGATTTAAGAATGAATGTTTCATGTGAAATGACAAATTCCGGTTCTTGAACGAGATAACTACTGAGGATGGTCGACCAGTGGTGACCGAAACTGTATAGTTATCAATTAAATAATTCTAATAGTTATTAAAATTATTGTTTTATTATATTTGTGACAAAACCAACCCTTCAATTTAACGAAAAATTTAAATCAAGTCACTTAAGTTCTGGAAGAAATTTAATAATAAAAATAAAACAATTCTCAAATAAGAAGTTATTGCGATAAAAAAACATATTTATATCAAAATTACATATCGTCGCTGATCTTACAAAACCTCGTAAGTCCGATTTTTTGTCAAATACGTATTATACGTTTATAACGACCAACTTTTCGACTCCGGAGATTACTCCTCCACCATTGAGTGTCCTTGATCATCTTTTTAGTCCTTGTTTTTAATAAGAGGAAAAAACTAATTAAATAAAAAAAAACCTCTTTTCCGATAATTATACCAATTCCATATTCCTTTCCATCCTCGAATCCGTCCACGATATTTATTTATATACCTATACATATATACATATATAGACATAATCTGTGGGCCACTACAAGACTTGAAATGCAAAAACTGGGTGAGGGGGAGGCGGTGTAGCGGCTCGCTGTTGCTCTGGCTACGAGCTTTTAAACACGGCCGCTAGATGACTTAGTCAGATCGTTGCGACACTTTTGCATGACTGATAATATTTCAGTCATGCTATAAGTGAAGCAATTCGATCTCGAGAGATGAACCGAAGGAGGGACCATCCACCAACTATTAGCCCCTTCCCCGCTAACTAAGCGGGTGACCACCAGCCCGGCTTTTTATCAGGGACGAACATCCCCCTGCACAAATCGATCGAACGAGGAGCCATCAATCGAAGGAGGAGCCATCCACCAACTATGAGATCCTCACCCGCAAACTAGGCGGGTGGCGCCCAGCCAGTCAAATCATTGTTAGGAGCCCACCAACTAGGTAGGGGGCACGGACACGCACCACAACGGACTCAACCGAGGCCCTAACAGGGGGCGAGGATGGAGGTGACCGTGGGGAAGATGTGGGGGGTGCGGTGTTGGAGGGGTACGGGGGGTCGAGGGAAGTGGTTTTGGAATTGAGGGGTGCAGGTGGGGGGGGGGGTGAAGTGGTGGGGGTCCGGCAAAAATTTACCGAGCATCACTCGGTGGCCAGGTACTAGTTACTTTAAATAAGAAAGCCTATCAAATTAAATTTACCCGAAGATGAGACCTTGACAGATCGATTTCTCGACCCAAAAACCCCACTAAACCGTGATTTTTATACAAAATCGTTACACTGGTTTTTGGGAAACAGATTCTATATAATACAAGACTTGCTTATTTAATATTATAATAAAAAAGACAAAGGAATAAAAAAAATAAAAATAGTCTTTCTAAATTAAGAAATTTATTTCAATAGTGTTCAAAAATATTAGTCGTTAAATTTTAAGAATGAATTCGAGAATGGTTGATATTTGTGATGTAGGTACTCGAGTGAATGTACTTTACGTATAATATGTTGAAGGAAATGCTAAGCACGTATAGGAGATCATGTCAGTGAGCGTCTCTCTCAAGATTCAATTCCTGAGGGACCCAACCCCGAAAGAGAAAGCATTACGAGCCATCTAACCAAATCATACAACAGATACAGAAAAGACAGCTCACTCAACACTTTTTCCGCCCAATAAACAGATATCTTTTTTCTCTTGTGACATTATAAAAAATAGCTTAAAGCCGATAAAACAGAGAACAATTTATAATTACAGAAAATAAATTTAGAAAATACTCCAAGTACCTTACAATGGTCTTGCGATAAAGCAAGGAATTATTCAAACGTCAAATAAATTAATGTCTATATTTTATTTTAATAATTTAATAGTTTAATTAGTAATTTAATCATTGAATAGTAAAACAAGGGATCCTGATGAGTTCCTGATAAAATAAGCATGATTGACCAGCAGTGACAGCAATTAAGAGCCTAATGGGAGGGGAATGACCGCCCAGTACAGAGTTCAGAGAGAGGCAAAGGACAAAGCAGTCTTCTCTGAGAGAGGATACACATAGGGTCTTCTTCCGCTGAGAGAGAGAAAGCAATATATATTACACTTTTCTATTCCGAGCCCGGAGCGAGACTATTATCATTATTACCATCAGCGAGAGCGAGAACTACAAATTCTACCTACATACATTTTCATTCGTCATCGGGCGTCCTGCGTTACAGACGGCGGCGACTTCATTTTTTGATATACATCCTTCTGGAGGAAAGTACTGGCGCAAGAAGCGCACACCGCTAAATATATATAATCACATACATTGAGCACTGAGAAGCACACCTATTCAGCAAAAGAATTGATAAATGATGGAGACTAAATTAATCAGGTTTATTTGTTGTTAACTTTTAAGGAGATAGGTGGTGCTTCTAGGTGAAAGATCTTTATTCAAACCGACGTTTCGGAGGTTTATTCCCTCTTTCTTCAGGGTTTTGTGAAGGAAATCCAGAGAGGAGACAGAGGGAAATATCACATTGTATTTCCTTCACTGGCCTTTCAAAACCCTGAAGAAGAAGGAAATAAGCCTCCAAAACGTCGGTTTTGAATAAAAAGTTAGTTTTTACTTTCAAAACCCGGTATAAAGAACATATGAGTTCGCTAAGAAAGTTGCAGTCAGACACCACACAGAGTGATCCAACCTCCGCCTTCGCAGATCACCTTGTTGAAAACAATCACTCACCTTCACCCCAGAATCCTATACCACTACACTTCGCTTCTAAAAGCCGAAAATTAGACCTATTAGAATCAACTGAAATTAAGAAAGCTATAATCGAAAAAGATAAAATTCTCAATAACCAACAGGACATTAGAAATTCCACAATAATAGATCTATTAATTAATAAAAATTAAAAAACTTAACACTCTTCTTTCTGAACTATATACTATTTCCCAAAATACAATCAAAATTAAATTCAAACCACGCGCCCTCAACCTTCTAAAATAAATGACATACTGATATATGAGATAACCACAAAATTGTTGTATATTGCAATTTATCTCATCTAATTTATCTCTATTATGTTTTATTTTAATCTTTATCTCTATATGTAATTTATGCTTATTTGTACATTGATATTTATAACTAATTTTGTGTTTATGACTTAAAATTTGTAATTTTATTTTCTAATTTATACTTGTATACTTGTATATTTATATTTATACTTGTAATTAAAGGTTTTTTATTTATATTAATATTCATATTTACCTAGATTTCTTATATTTATATTTATATATTTTTATATTAAAAAAGAAAAATTTTTGTAAAAAATTGTTTAAATTTTAATTTTATTGATGTTTTTCTTGTGTTATATTGGTATGCATAATTTAAATGTTATATTTTGTTATATTGGTACTTATGATTTAGATGTTAAAAATTGTGATCGCTCGTTCAATTATTATTAGTTTTAACCTGTAAACTCCTGATGATGGACTAATAATCCGAAATATATTGAGTTTGCATAAACCTCTTTGAGTTTTATTTCATTCACTGTGAAACTACACACCCTTTACTTTATCAATTAAAAAAGTTAGTTATAAATATTTATCTCTCTTTTGTGAACTTTGGACTGCCTCATCAAAATCCGTAAGTCAAAACTACTTCAATTTTATCAAATTGGTTTTTCAATATTATTTTGATCTAATATTCAATTTAGTAGGTTCGGCGAACGGCTGGGCGCTCGCTCAACCGTGCCCACCCTTATCGCCGCCACTGTCTTTTCTACAAAAAAGATTGCTTGTATAATTTTTTATCAGTTTTTAACTTATGTATTTTCAAGGGTGATTTGATTTTGAACACCTTGTTAATTTCAAGCTGTATCTTATTTAGTTTAAGAGTTTTTTTTTAATTGAAAATGATGAGAGGAGTTACACCAAAAAGGTGCAACCCCCAAAGGCCTGGGTTGGCCCCTCCATCGTGAAAAAGAAGAAGAAAGAAATTTATGGGCTGGACGGGGGTCGAGATATCTCTGGATACGGGTCTTAAATAGCTGAAGGTTATAAGTCGCACAATATGAGTTACAATATTCACAAAATACAGACATTATCGACACTAATATGGGTTCCGTTTTACGGTTTAAAAGAACTCTAAAATCATCAAATATGTACATATTAAGTACCACAAATAATAATAAAAATTCGAGTAAAATTGCGAGATAGGTTTCACAAAAAAAAAGAAATAAAAAAAAATGAGTTTTGAATTTGATATATTTTGGGTTGTCAGCCCATCGAAAACTTTTCTCTGACTCCTGAAGAAAACCTTCGAGGAAAAAAATCTTATATCCTCTCCATTGAGTTAGGTCGCCTGGAGTGGGCATTTTCGTTACGTGACGATTTCTGCCAGTTTGCTGGAGGAAATCCAGAGAGGAGGAGCAACTACCGCAAACTCCGTAAAGGCGAACTTCGTTCACAAAAAGTAAACCATCCATTTCCGAACATTATAGAGATGGAGAGAGAGGATGGATTATATATTATTTTATTTATGTTATAGCGAGGAGTAGCACATGTAATATATATAGCGTGGGAGAGAAGGCCGGCAAGCAGGAGGTAGGCGGTTGGGGTTAAATAAAAATGCACATATAAAATTGGTACACGATACAAGGTGAACTTGTAGGGAAAGAGATGATACTGTTCGATACACTTAGGGCTACCGTACCAGTAAGAGACCCCTGCTGTGTAGGTATCACCTCAATCTTCAAGTATATTGCACTTGAATCTAAGTTGCTATTGAATTGTAATGACTTATATTTAATCAAAATGAACATACTTCTGAAATTGATCTCTTTATTTCTTGCATTGCATAATTTATCCCTCGCCTTGGTGGTAATTTATTAATGATAAATCTTTACATATAGTTGCATGTGGGTGATGTATATTACAAATATCGATTTTTTGTATATTTGTTTGTTTTTCTGTTAAAATACAACTTGGGTGTTTAACTGATTGAATATGTGGCGCGCTCTACCGATAGTTTTGTGAAGCGCCACATATTTATTATAAATTTTTTTGGCCTGTTTCAATTTTGACAATATCAGTGGCGTACCGAGGGGTGTGGGGGTATTATTTTTCCTAACGAGATTCCTAAAAAATTGTCTCAAATATATCTATTTTCTCCTTAATAACAAGAAATATTAGCGATATCTCAATTAATTTGGAAGCTATAAGTTATAAAATCCTAGATATGTGAATCGAACTTGGTTAGGAGTTTATATTTATTCTGGTTTCTTAGTATCTTAGGTAAAATATTTTAATTTTTAATTCATTATGATGATAATGCCCTTTTGCTGAAGACCAAGGAGAGAGCGACCACAAGGTCGACCCATTGGCTTATCAATATAGGTAGATTCGAGCATTTGACAATATAAAAGGGCCAGGAATAAAATAGATGTGTGCCCTAATCGGTGAGTCTAATAAATCAATAAATAACTATATGTATATAGACAATGCTCTATTGACATAACGTGACATCCGATTGGGGAGGCGCAGGGTCATTAAAAGCAAATTAAAAGGGAAATTCGGACAAAACATTTGATATTGGATTGCCGGAACAATAATCTGGTTATCAGTATTAATAATGAATCATTAGGATTTTATTATTACGTGTTCACTGACACTTAAATGGACAATGTCCAGATACAAGGGCAATATTGAATTATAGTCTATTCTTTTTACACTACCATATGTAGTATGAGGAAGTAGGTAATGGGAGATTGAAATTGTGAAGAGAGGAAAAATTCTCTTCTTTTTATTAAATATTATATCAAAAACGGTATTTTGATAGATAAATTGAGAAAAATCACCTAGTTTAAGAACAAAATAAGAAATATGGTAGATTGGGGTGAGACGCCGTATTGTACAAGATGCCCTATCCCGTGGTTCAACCACAAGCATGCGAGAAAACAGCTTGCCAGTAAGTTGGAATGAAAGCGCGTCCCCAGTGAAAGTATACAAATAGTTTTTGTTGATTAATCCCAGTTTTAAGTGATGTTTGTAAATGATTTTGTCATCCCGATTGCTCCGGTAAGTACCCGAAATCATATCCAAACACATTTTACTTAGGGCCAGTTGTATGTCCGTTGGTAAACTCTTTTTAAACGTTGGCAAAGGGTAAAACCTCAAAATCCACCTTGTGGCTGACGGGATGACCAATCAGATGACAGGCACTTTCATCTGATTGGCCATCCCACGTGGCACAAGGTGGATTTTAAGGTTTTACCCTTTGCCAACGTTTAAAAAGAGTTTACCAACCGACAAACAGCTGGCTCTTAGTCATATTAGCCGTAGTTTTGAAAGAATAGAATTAACTCGCTCAGTTTTAGTGAGTTTGAAGTGTGGGCTTTCTATTAGTCGCCTAATGACCTCCACCTGCCACTGTTGCGCGGTGCTAGGGGGGCCGGCGTCTTGACCAATGCTTTGGGGGAAGACGGCGAACATTTTTTTGGGATAAGATGCCGTAGTTTTCGCGTTGGTGTAAGATGTTAGTTTGTATTACTACACATTTAAAATTAATTAAATTTCTTCCAGAACTTGTCCCATCTAGCAAGTAGCTGTATAATTTTAGGTTATATAACATTTATGTTTTGTTGCTGTTTTATAAGTGCTCCATAACGCTTATACAACATCAATACAACATAACAGTTGTATAACCTAAAATTATACAGCTATTTTGCTAGTAGGAAGTGACTTTCGATTTAAATTTTCTCTGTTGGAAGGTATATTTTATCACGAATATATAAAACAATAATTTTAAGAACATTGTATTATCTAATTATAATTCAATACTGTCAATTCTACAGTAGGTCTCGTTCAAGAAAATGAAATGACAAATTCGGTTCTTGAACGAGATAACTACTGAGGATGGTCGACCAGTGGTGACCGAAACTGTATAGTTATCAATTAAATAATACAAATAGTTATTAAAATTATTGTTTTATTATATTTGTGACAAAACCAACTCTTCAATTTAACGAAAAATTTAAAATTAATTTTTGGAAACTATTCTGATGGTTTCTTTCCAGAAATGCCGTGGATATACATAAGAAAGTCTAATCGAGGATCATGGAACGAAAATGACCTCCAAAAAATTTTCAAAAGCGGAAATATTACTTAAAAGGATAAAAGAACATTAAAAAATAAAAATAAAAAATAATATTATTACATTTTAATAAACTGGAATTGATTTAATAACACTTTGCTTTGATTCCCAATAAGGCATCTTGACCAGAGGTATCGGTCATCTTACCCCAAGATTGGGGTAAGATGTCGAAATGCAAACGTTTACAAATTATTTTTTTTTTTAGGTAAAAAATAGTTTTTCAAAGCGAAACTTATTTTTTTATTAATCACAAAAGTACATATAATGTTGATAAAATGGTTGGTTAAAAATAAAACCAATGTGCTATTTTATATAAACTAAAGTTAAAAACTACGGCGTCTTCCCCCAATCTACTATATCATGTGGGGACTTTATTTCAACAATTAACCTAAGTAGGGTTGTCAAATTAAGAAGGTAAGTATAGTCTTTTAATAATGTTTTTATATTAACATTCAAATAGCAATATTATTCAGTGAGCGCCGATAGGCAGAAATCTCGGCAGAAATTCACTCAGAATTTTATTTATTTATTTATTGGTTATTGAAATTTTGTTTCTCTTTAATACCAAAATGATTGTACTATATCAAAATCTTACAGCTGATTAGATTTTTTAGACTCACTAATTCCAGAACATTCTGTTCAAAAATACAGATAATATTTTATTTTTTTGAATGATACTTTTAAGCTGTTGTTATGCTAAAAGCATAAACAAATTAACTGGAACTTTTTTTTTCATCAATTTTTACATACATTGTGTACGCTTCTAGATTAAAAACTAGTGTGAATATCAAAAGAAAAATTCACATGTAGTTTTGGTGCATTGAGATTAAGAGCTGATTAGATTTTGGTTGAAATCGAACAAAAAATTAAGAGGAGGTTAAAAAATTAAACTTTTAAAATTTTCATACTAAAAAAAAGACGAAAAAATGAAATATACTCATAAAATGAACCTATAATAAAAAAAGGTTGCTTTTTTCGGGGGCCAAAATTTGGGGGGGGTTCAAAAAATAGAACTATCAATATAAGTCCTACTATCCCTGATAGCACTCGCTCTAGAAGATGTCTTATCCAGCTTAAAAGATATCCTGATATCTAGAAAACATCTTCTAGTACATTAAGTGTGCTACCAGGGATGTTAGACACCAATCCATTTGTAAGAAATTTCGCATATGCACCCTAGACGAGATTATGACCATTTGATAGTAAGCAAAAAAGGAGGGGAGGGGGGAGGGAGAGTGAAATTTCAAACAAAAGTCGAAGAAAGCTGATATTTCTAATAGAATAGTCTCACAATTAAAAAGGGATATTATTAATTGTTAATGGGCCCAAAATTAAGAGGATGATAAATTGTTTGATTAAATACACTGTGGTGCAAAAAAGTGGAACACTTAGATTGATTGGGTGTGAAAAGAGGGCCTGTCGCTGGTCTCGTTGACATCAACCCTAATTAACTTTTAAGGAGTTCGGTGTTGGTTCTAGGTGAAACATTTTAATATAATAATAAAACTAAGATACGAGGTAAATTTCACAAAAGAAATGAAATAAATCGAAATTATTCGGGTTCGACCCATCATCAGGAGTCTAAGAAAACTCTTAGACTCCTGATGATGGGCTAACCCCGAAATATATCGAACTCAAAACTCAATTTTGTTTTATTTCTTTTTTGTGAAACCTACCTCGTATCTTAGTTTTATTATTATATCAACCCTAATTCCCGGAGACGTCTTCTGCTACTCCAAACACTTAGGTTTACTTGTCGAGCTTATAGAAGGCGCTGTTGAATTTGAGCTGGTGTACAATGTCGATCCCTCAATACCTCCAATAGTATATCTCTCTCATTTGAACCTCTAATTCGACCAGATCCCGGTCTCCTAACATGAGTTTCTTTCTATACCGTTTTATCCACAGAGCTCTGTGAATACTTCCAACCGATGCTTGAAGTTGTTGAGCAACATACCGATACGACCTTCCATAATTTATTAGTACCTGGAGGCACCGAGCGATGCTCGGTAACTTCTTCGTTCAGTTAAAATCTTTATTTTAATATTATTTTTAATTTAAAATTCTGATAAAAAGGTCGATTTTTATTTGAGAGCCGTTTTCAAATTAAAAAAATACAAATATATACTATATAGTATTCGAACACTGTACCCCCCACCTCCACCCTGCTCGACCCCACCCCCGAAACCTCCCCCTACCCCCGGATCCCCGAACGACTGCCCCCCTTCACCCCCATCCACCACATCCACCCCCGCTCCGCATCAAGATCACTTTCTCATCCTCAAAACTTGTTAATAGAGTTTGTTTCATCAAAATCGTTAGAGCCGTTTTAAAATAAAAAATAAAAAAATACAAATACTTATATATATATATATATATACCTGGAAGACCGAGCTTTGTTCGGGTTTAGTTAATGCTTGACAACAACACACCACAATCACAATAGTTTTTCAAGGCCTTTGAGAACAATTAGCCCAACCCATTGTCTGTCTGGGTACAATAGTAAAAGGAAAACCTTTTTTAAACTCCAAGATTTGGATCTGTCTACCTGAGAATAATTAATTTGATTACGAAAAAACCCATCAAAAACAATTTTGTCGAAGATGAGACCGTGACAGATCGAATTGTCATCCCAAAACCCCTAAGCCGTGAATTTCATCAAAATCGGTAGAGCCGTTTTCAAAATAGAACTAAGATACAAATATATATATATAAACAAATATACAATTTTTGCTCGTTTAATAAGAGTAGATAGGTACAGCTTAAGCTACTTCCTCGGTCTTTAGAGGCATTATGCTTGGACAACATTTCAAATGAAATGAAATTAAAAGATGCGATATTAAAATCGAACTGATAAACATCAAATATTCAATTTAATTCGATATTAGACGATAATCATTTAATACAATTCAATAAAGGGATATCAGATTTCAAACCTGAAAATTTATGCTATTTTAAATAAATTTAATTTTAAAAGGGTTTAAATTAAACTTTACATTGTTTTCACTATAAAAATGTTTAAAAATATTTGTATAATCACAGAATGTATTCAAAGTTTAAATAAAATATGTTTTTTTTGAAAATTATTTGAAAAAACTAAATTTTTCTAAGTGTTCCACTTCTTTTGCACCACAAGTGTATTAAACATAGGAGAGAGGCCAGGTGTACGGTAAAGTCATGTGGATGGCCACATCTATATATTATTCATTTTTCTGACGAAGGTAAAAGAATTCAATGGAATCAAATTTCAGGATATCAATTGATGAGAATCTAAATAATGAAATGGAACACCAAGCAAACCATCCAGTAGGAGTAGGAGTAGGAGTGGCTGGTTACTCCTTCCTCACTCAATACTCAATATCGATGCATTTGCAGATAGAGCAGATCTCTCCAATCTCACCTTGAATTTCTTATCTAAATGGCTAATAAGTTTGCATTTTATAATAGAATATTCATAATACACTGATAAACAACGTAGCTGAGTAGTTAAGTGTTTCCATTTTGGATAATTCAGTTAAGAGAGAGAACTATGTTCTTGTTAATAGCAAATTTATCGAATTAGTTAATCCAGCAAGATTACATTTAGTATTAGATATTTATATGAAAATCGAATTAGGAATTTGGAATTCAAAAGTGTTTTAATTTTCAAGATAGTGATTATACGCATGGAGTGTGCAGATAAGGATTTAAGTTTGCAGGAGATTCTTTGAATATCTAAAATTATTACGTATATCGAAGCGAAATCACCAGAGTGGTGACATCTTTTATACGATTAAATGAGCAATTCTTGTATAATGTATAGTACTCTGGAGCCACCGAGCGATGCTCGGCAACTTTTTGCTTCTCTTAAAAGCTATATATTAATCTTATTTTTAATTTAAAATTCTGATAAAAAACCAACCCGTCACTGCACCCCACCCTCTGAACCACACCCCCATACCACCCCCGCCACGCCCCATGCACCTCCCCCCTACTCCACCAACCCCCGCACCCACCTCCTGCACCCCCAGCCCACACCCAGTTTTTCCATTTATATTTTTCTAGTGGCCCACAGATTATATTATGTATATATATACATATATATGTCATTAGAGGTTTTTCGGGTTTCTCCGCGTGGGTTTGAGAGTTTTACTCGACGTTTCGGCTCTCCTTTTGGAGCCATTTTCAAGAGAGGGGGTGGGTGGTCTACGTGGTCTTAACCTTGTAGTCCAAGGTTCGTTTTGGAGGGTGTCTTCCGAGTGAATTTCTTCAGTCGGAAGGTTGGGTAGATTTGGATATTTAGGAAGTTTTGGGTGTTTTGTGGTTGAAGGTGTATTACTTACATTATGGTGGCTGACGTCTCGGCTGTTGCTGTCTTGAGAATGTTGGGCACTATCGATACGTTCACTGTCACTGTTTGTAGGCAAATGTGAACGTATCGATAGTGCCCAACATTCTCAACTTCAAAATTTTCTGAACCCAACAGGCGAAAAATTAGCCTGACTGAACTAGCTTCAAATTGCAAGTAGGGGGAACAAGTTAGGAGCAAATAGCAGGAAACGCCACGTGTGCATCAGCCTTAAGTCTCGAACCAACATACTTCAGGACAGCGGCCCGACACTCTGACCACTGACCCACAGTCGCCTCTCCTATTTATACATTTTCAAATCTTGATTTATGTTTATAAATAGAATTAAACAATAACTATTATTGATTGACTAATTGGAAAATCAATAGTATAACAATGTAAACAAACTATAATGTCGTTTGAAATCCTTAAATGATTATTGAATTATTAAAATGTTAGATAATGAATATAATTCCCTTTGAGAATTATTACCAATCTAGTGATTGATTATTCGGCCATTTGGAACTGAATTGTGTATAAATTATCCAACAAGATGGCATGTTTTTTGTTTTTCTTTTTATCAAGATACGCATTTCTTTCTAGCCAATCAGAATCAGAGAATTGTCTCTGCTTGAGAAACAGGCGATTTTTTTTTTAGGTTTTATTTATTCGTTTGTTTCCTTTCCTTGATGTTAAATTGAATCCATTTCCCATAGGTCATATTAGAGGATTCTGAACAGGGAGGCAATTATCAGTAATCGATACAAGAAGAAGAGAGGGTTCGGGGGGAGGTTGGAGGGGTGCGGTGGGGGGAAATTGAATCGGATTTGAAATCGCAATGACAAGAAATCAAATATCAAGGCATTTGTTTTGGAAAAACAAAAACATTGACAAATAAAAACAAATCAAAGGAAATCGAGGGGGGAACAAAAATAAAGGGTTGTAAAATGGTGTCAATTATTGTTTATTATTTATTTATGTTTCATTAATAGGCTTTGTTTGTTTTATTGATTTATATTATTGACTAATTATCACCTATTTCAATTATTTGATACATAATTTTTAATTGAATTCAAGTGTATTATATTTACCAGAACTTGGATGCGCCGCCATGCAGCACGTACTCAAAATGAACCACCATATTGCCATATATTTGGTATAAAATTTATCAATCCACGGTTAATCAACAAGCCCGGCTCCCTGAACATTCATAGACCACATTCACCAAAGCAAACAAACCTGACGAACATAAACCGTGTCCTAACATTATTGTCAAGGCCCCTCTGACCCCCAAAGTCCTATAAACTATATCTACTCTTATTAATCGAGCAAAAATTGTATATTTATTTATATATATATATATATATATATATATATATTTATTTATATATATATATATTTGTATCTTGGTTCTATTTTGAAAACGACTCTACCGATTTTGATGAAATTCACGGGTTAGGGGGTTTTGGGGTTGACAATTCGATCTGTCACGGTCTCATCTTCGACAAAATTGTTTTTGATGGTTTTTTTCGTAATCAAATTAATTATTCTCAGGTAGACAAATGCCAATCTTATCTTAGGGATTTAAAAAGGGTTCCTCTTTTCTTTTGTACCCAGGCAGACAATGGGTTGGTTTAAATCTTTGTTCTCAAAGGCCTTGAAGAACTTTGTGATTGTGGTGTGTTGTTGTCAAGCTAAACCCGAACAAAGCTCGGTCTTCCAGGTATATATATATAAGTATTTGTATTTTTATTTTTTATTTTATTTTAAAAACGGTTTTAACGATTTTGATGAAACAAACTCTATTAACAAGTTTTGAGGATGAGAAAGCGATCTTGGTGCGGAGCGGGGGTGGATGTGGTGGATGTGGGGGTGCAGAAGGTGGGGGGCAGTGGTGGGGGATCCGGGGGTAGGGCGAGGTTTCGGGGGTGGGGTCGAGCAGGGTGGAGGTGGGGGGTACAGTGGTCGAATACTATATAGATATATTTGTATTTTTTTAATTTGAAAACGGCTCTCAAATAAAAATCGACCTTTTTATCAGAATTTTAAATTAAAAATAATATTAAAATAAAGATTTTAACTGAAGGAAGAAGTTACCGAGCATCGCTCAGTGCCTTCAGGTACTTATACTGTTAAATGAGCAATTCTTGTATACCTATAGTAGATTACCTATAGTAGGTTGGGGGCGCCGTAGTTTTTAACTTTATTTTATATAAAATAGCACATTGGTTTTATTTTTAACCGACTTCAAAAAAGGAGAAGGTTCTCAATTCGACTGATTTTTTTGTGACTATGTTACCTGCTATCTTCGCCAATTGTGAACCGATTTTTCCATTGGGTACAGTCTATGGTAGTTTCCGATTGGTCCCGTTTTTTTCATTGGTATTGGACCTTTTTTTGCTATGTTTGTTCAGGCGTAAGTTGACTACTAGTCCGTAAAATTATCTAAATAAATAAATAAAAAATAAATAAATAAATAAATAACTTCTTTGTTTACGAATCGATTTCGAGTGATTCTTTTTATATTGGAAAAGGGGGTACCTTAGGGGTGGTCCTATATTAATTTGGTCAAGTTCTAATAATAGGCTCAATGACGAATTAACGTAAATATCCAATACTTATGAGCAAATAATCGAAATTATAATAAATAAAATCTTTTATAAAAAAATCAATCGTTAAACATTCATTTAAAACCCGCAAACATTTCGAGAGAATTTATATATTTATGAATTGAATTTTATTGTCATTTTCTGATTCATTTTCCCGACGCTTTTTCTTACGAGATTTATCCAAGGTATTATATTAAGTCACTATTAATAACATCACTAAAAAGAGAAAATTTTTAAGAAAAAATAAAAACCGACTTCAAAAATTAAATGCAACAATATAAAATACACTAAAAGGTATAAAATAATTATTATCTTATTTAGTTACAACTAAACGACGAAATATTAACATGAAATTACTTTTGAAGTCGGTACCAAACAAACTATACCTATAAGCGAGCGTACCCACCAAACGTACTAAGTAAGATCCGTCGAGTGCGATTCATAAAAGGTATATGTTTGGCACCAACTTCAAAAAGTAATTTCATGTTAATATTTCGTCGTTTAGTTGTAACTAAATAAGATAATAATTATTTTATACCTTTTAGTGTATTTTATTTGTTGCATTTAATTTTTTGAAGTCGGTTTTTATTTTTTCTTAAAAATTTTTTTATTTTTCTTTTTTAGTGATGTTATTAATAGTGATCATATCATCAGAACTTGACTAAATTAATATGACACCATCCCTAAGACACCCCTATCGGATAAAAAAAGAACCATCGAAATCGGTTCATAAACAAAGAGGTTAGGTCTAAACACAAACCTAATAAAAAAGGTCTAATACCTATGAAAAAAATCGAAAAAAATGGGACCAATCGGAAGCTAGATTGGACCCAATGCAAAAAAATTTTCAAAATCGGTTGACAATTGGCGGAGATATGAGGTAACATAGGCACAAAAAAAAAAAAAAAAAAAATTCAGTCGAATAGAGAACCTCCTCCTTTTTTGAAGTCGGTTAAAAATAAAAATAATTTTTATAAAAATAAAAATAATTTTTATAAAAATAAAAATTTTTAAGAAAACGACTTCAAAAATTAAGTGCAACAAATATAAAAATACACTAAAAGGTATAAAATAATTATTATCTTATTTAGTTACAACTAAACGACGAAATATTAACACGAAATTACTTTTGAAGTCGGTGCCAAACAAACTATACCTATAAAGCGAGCGTACCCGCCAAACGTACTAAGTAAGATCCGTCGAGTGAGATTCATAAAAGGTATATGTTTGGCACCGACTTCAAAAGTAATTTCGTGTTAATATTTCGTCGTTTAGTTGTAACTAAATAAGATAATAATTATTTTATACCTTTTAGTGTATTTTTATTTGTTGCATTTTAATTTTTTGAAGTCGGTTTTTATTTTTTTCTTAAAAATTTTTATTTTTCTCTTTTTAGTGATGTTATTAATAGTGATCATATAATCAGAACTTTGACCAAATTAATATGACACCATCCCTAAGACACCCCCTTTCGGATAAAAAAAGAACCATCGAAATCGGTTCATAAACAAAGAGGTTAGGTCTAAACAAACCTAAACAAACCTAATAAAAAAGGTCTAATACCTATGAAAAAAATCGAAAAAAATGGGACCAATCGGAAGCTAGACTGGACCCAATGCAAAAAAAATTTTCAAAATCGGTTGACAATTGGCGGAGATATGAGGTAACATAGGCACAAAAAAAAAAAAAAAAAAAAAAAAAAAAAATCAATCGAATAGAGAACCTCCTCCTTTTTTGAAGTCGGTTAAAAAAATAAAACCGACTTCAAAAAAAATTAAATGCAACAAATAAAATAAAATGCACTAAAAGGTATAAAATAATTATCCAATTTAGTTACAACTAAGCGATGAAATATTAAAATGAAATTACTTTTTGAAGTCGGTGCCAAACAAACTATATAGCCGACCGTGTGTGCTGTCTAAATGTGCTTTGTTCCTGGTGACAATAAATAAATAAAAAATAAAAAAAAGTCAATACTTAAATGAATTTAGTTCTTTATAAAAATATCCATAAAATATTATTATTAATAATTCAAACGTTTCGGGACAAAAATATCTATTTATAGTAAATACATAAATGTCGAAATGATAAATCGATTTAAAATGGTCTTTAAACAAAAATGACCTGACCTGACCTACCTGTGAATAATTACTTTAATTAAGAAAAAATCAATCAAATTAAAGTTACCCTAAGATGAGACCCTGACAGATCGATTCGTCGACCCAAAAACGTCCTATTGCATGATTTTCATGGAAATCGTAGGTATATACATACTTTGTACTATATATATACTAGTAGTACATACAAGAATTGCTCATTTAATAGTAGGTATATATATAAGATATGTAGGTATTTAAAAACAAACTCAGTGTGTGAAATTGAATTGCGAGATTTGGCTTGATGACTGAGCAGTTTGAAATGATTGCAATATTATCCGGTTAGTACACGTGAAATTGTGAACCCTTGCAGTTTAGTTACGCATGTGTTGTAGTCATGAATGTTATCAACCCATAACGCTTTTCTGAACGCCTAATGCTTGCTGGATGGAATCAAGCTTTTAAGCAGCTTAAACCAGACACTGGATAGAAAAACATTTATTACGCCAGGAAATATTACAAATCCTTCTGTTCACTTTATATTATAAGATCATTAAATTCGATCTCTTTAATAGTAAGTGACATATTATACTGTTTATCCATCTACTCTTATTAAACGAGCAAAAATTGTTTGTATATATATATAATATATTTGTATCATTGTTCTATTTTGAAAACGGCTTTACCGATTTTGATGAAACAAATTCTATTAACAAGTTTTGAGGATGAGAAAGCGATCTGGCTAGGTCTGGACCTCGACAAATTTAATCTTAATTGATCTTTTCTTAATTAAAGTAATTATTGATAGATGAAAATCTCAATAAAAAAGTTTGTTTACATTTTTTTCAATTATGTTTTATTTTTAATTGGTTTTTTAATTTTAAAACCCACTAATAGGTTATAGCAAATATTAATATATTATATTAAAATTAGGAATTTTTTGTTTGTTTTTAATTAACAGGTGTCTAAATCATAACAAAACAGGTTTGTTTACAAATAAAGTGGTTGAAGTGGCTTTTTTTATATAACTTGGAAACAAATCTTATTTAATTTTATGTTTTTATTTCAGATCCTATACGATTATTTTTTTTATTATTTTTTTCCTATTTATTTTTTATAATGTTTATCAATATGAACGAATGTGGGCAAATTGGTGTACGAGTAAACAAATATACACATAATATATATGTGGACCATTAGAAAGCTTGAAATGCAAAAACTGGGTGCGGGGTGGGGTGGATGTGGGAGGTGCAGGAGGTGGGGTGCAGTTGTGGGGGATCCGGGGGTGGGAGGCGCGGTTGGGGTGGGGTAGAGGGGGTGCATTGGTGGGGGAGAGGTGTGTGGTTTCGGGGGGAGGGGGGGTCAGGGGTTACCGTGCATCGCTCGGTGGCTCCAGGTACTATTTTATTAAATTATATATTCCCCATTTTGGTCCACTATCTTTTGCCATTTTTCTGGCAGTAGCATTATTCGACGTTCAAAAAATGTTGATTTTTGCTGGCAAAAAACTGATCCAATGCATTTTTGACACCTTCATTTGAAGTAAAGGTTTTGCTTTCTAAAAAATTTTTCAGGTACCGGAACAAGTAATAATTCGGTGGTGCCAGATCTGGAGAATATAGTGGGTGTGGTGTAGTACATCCCATCCAAGCTGCAAAAGCTTTTGACGAGTTACATGAACTTTTATGAGATCTCGCGCCCAGGTAGCACAAGAATAATCTATAAATATTCTGATAATATCTTCTCTGGACATTGGAATATCCTGTGAATAATCTTTCAATCTTCGTAGATATTCTGGGAATTTTCTTAGAACTAAAATATTCGTGTAGGACATTAAATTCCCTTTCCCGGAATATACCTAGTTGCGCATTCTTGGAATATTCTCAGAAGATTAACACCCATACAAATATTCTGTGGAACTCCTGGAGATAAATGGAATATATATGTCCTTTTAATAACTTCCTAGAATATTCTGAGGATATTGTGTGTTACCTGGGCGTTATCCTGATGGAACACTATACCTTTTCTATTTAACAATTCTGGCCTTTTCTGTTCTAGTAAATCATTCAATTTGTCCAGTTGATGGCTGTATACTAGGGTCACCGGATCTCATAGGGGGTGGGGATGTCGGAATCTTGTTCTTCTGGACCCCATCAAACGATTCTCTTTCCAGATATTGAGTTAGCTGAAATTTGAGCTCGATTAAATGACGTTAACCTGTGCCTATAGTCGCTCAAAGTTTGAAAAATCCAAATTTTTGCCAAAACTGACATATGGAGCCATAACTCCAGAACGGTAAATAATAGAAACACGCTTAATATCTCAAATGAAATCTAATGTTCTTCAAAATTTATATTCTATACATAATTGTTGTTATTTTAAGTCAAACCGAGTTACAACAGCCTTTAGCCCCAAAACGTGACCTGGTACCACTAGGAGCATAGGCTCTTTATGTTTGAAAATTGAGTTCCAAAATTCTTTTTAACAAAAAAATGTTAATTCCGAGAAACATTATGTAAAAACCCGTAAAATTCTTAGAATACTCCCAAACTGGCTCCTAGTGGTACCAGGTCACGTTTTTCGGGACAAAGGCTGTTGTAACTCTGTTTGACATAAAATAACAACAATTATATATATAGAATATAAATTTTGAAGAACAACATTAGCTTTCTTTTGAGATATTTAGCGTGTTTCTATTATTTACCGTTCTGGAGTTATGGCTCCATATGTCAGCCTTTTGGCCAAAAATTTGGATTTTTTCAAACTTTGAGCGACGAGCGGCACGGGTTAACGTAGTTTAATCGAGCTCAAATTTCGGCCATCTCAATATCTGGAAAGGGGAATCTTTTTTTTAATGATATTGATGTGAGAAGGAGATACACCAGAAGGTGGATCCCCTAAAGGGCAGTATGAGCTGGCCCCTCCATCGTGAAAAGAACAGAGCAGAAGGAAAAGAAGCCGGGATCACGAGCCAATCTCAGAAACTTAGATACAATTCAATATCCAATTTACTAAGGTTTTAGGGGCTTCGAGCAGTGGTAAATTCTCCGCGCGATAAATTCGGTTAAATTTATCTCCCACTTAATTTTTATTACCAGACCCTATACTTACAGAAAAAATGTCTGGGTATAGCCGGGAATCGAACCCGAGACCTCCGGGTTGCCAGTCAGTTACTCTGACCATTACACCACGGAGGCGGACAATCGTTTTGTGTGGTCCAGAGGAACAAAATTCCGACATCGATTTTTTGCGGTCACCCTACTGTACACATCAGAATTTATCGTGGGATTGACTGACAAAAGTTCAAAAAATACGATTCTCTTGAAATCCCAGAACCCCCTTGTTTTGATGAATATCGGCTTTCCAAGTGGTTTGAGCCGATTCATCTTTTTTACTCCATGATCTTTTGCGTTTCACATTATTATACAAGTCATTTTTCGTCCACAGTGACAATTCTTTTAAAAAATGGGTCATTTTCTTGACGCTTTAGAAGAAAATCTCTTGGGAAAAAACGAAATAACTTTCCGAACTACCTAAAATATAGAATCGGATTCTCGAAAACGGCTCTCCGTGAAAATCAAGGATTTGTTAAAACTGAGGTTATTTATGAACAGATTTCACCAGAAAGTGAATTTCATATGATTACACCCTAGCTACCTCTATTCCGATTAGGAAATAAATAATTAAGAATTTTATTTATTTTTAGAATTTTCTCTATTTTAAAGGTAAAACATGTAGGTATATAAAAAGAATTTAATGGCGTTTAGAATTTTAGATTACTATCATTAATTTATCGATGTATATAATTCATTTAAATTAATTCAATGATTATTTTAATTATTTGTATGTACATTTATCTATGAATAATTAGTTTAATTAAAAAAACGTATCAAATTAAAATTAACAATGATGAGACCCTCTAATTGGTGATTTTCATCGAAATCGTTAGAGCCGTTTTCGCGAAACATATTCTATATATACCTATAGAAGAATTTAGAAGATATATTAATTAAATAATGATATTGATATAATGGATAGTAAAAATGTGAGCGAATGCATTATTTAAAGCTTATGTTATAATAGTCCAGTCATTTGGTAGTTCTACCTCGAAAGTTTGCCGGGAGTTTCGCAAATGTGTAATTTTATAGATTTCGATGTGTTCTTTCCGAATTTCAGCTTTACCATCTCGTATCTTTGCCGTTTAATAATGACGAGTTTTAACAAAAAAGTGGTCCATGTAAACGCTCAAGTCAAGAAAATTTCCTAGAAAATCTGATAAAAATCAAGTTTCTAGGATGAGTAGTTTTTATTTTATGAAGGAAAAACTGCGATGTTCTTATAATTCACAAATGTAATCAGTTAAAATTAAATGTCACGGTTTGGCGTAGATGTATAATGGTTTGCGGGGATCATACACCAAAACTATTGATTTTACGAAAAAAGAGGTTATTACATAAATTGCAGGAAATTTTCTCTAGTTTCATTTTGTATATAAATGTTTTTATCGTGAAATGAGTCGGAAAGGAGATATTGTCAAAAAGCTGCTTTTAGGCGCAATTTTTCCAATATGGCGACGAGAACGGCAAAGATTCAAGGTGGCAAAATTGAAATTCGGAAAGACCACTACGAAATCTATAAAATTACACATTTTCAAAACTCACAGAAAACTGTCCAGGTAACCTCTTTTTACATTACCATACAGGGTATGGTCAAGTATTGTAATCGAGCATGAAAAAAGTGTTGTTTTTTTCCTTCTTTTTTTCAAAATATCTCAAAAACGGCTAAAACTATTTTGATTAATAAAATTGAGCCAAACCATGGCATTTCGCTCTACAAAAAAGCTCTAATAAGTGAACATCGAAAAAATTATATTTTTCGAGATAATAATTGTTTTGTCAAAATGTCTGTTACTCTGTCTGGTTGTCTGTTAGTCTGTGCGTTACCAAATTGGTGTGGACGAGCTAGCTCAAAAACTAGTGTGAATATCGAAACCAAATTTCACACGTAGTTTTGGTCCATTGAGATTAAGAGCTGATTAGATCTTGGTGCATATTGACACAAAATTAAGGGGGGGGTTAAAAATTAAAAATCTAGGCCATTTAAGGAAACTAAATTTTGTATACATAATCAGTGGACCCCCAGAAGTCTAAAAATTCAAAAACCAAACCCCCAAAATGGAGTGAGCGGGTAGGGTCAAAAAATGAAAATCTTGGCCATTTACCAAACTCAACCAAATTTTATATACATAATCAGTGGGACCCCAGAAGTCTAAAAATGCAAAAACTAACAGCCCGAAATGGGGGGGGTGTAGGGTCAAAAAATGAAAATATAGGATCTTTTACCAAACTCAACCAAATTTTGTATACATAATCAGTGGACCCCCAGAAGTCTAAAAATGCAAAAACCAACCAACCAAAATGAAGAGGGGAGGGTCAAAAAATGAAAATCTTGGCCATTTACCAAACTCAACCAAATTTTATTATATATTATAATCAGTTGGACCCCAGAAGTATAAAAATCAAAAATTAGGCCCCCAAAATTGGGGAGGGGGTGTAGGGTCAAAAAATGAAAATATAGGATCTTGTACCAAACTCAACCAAATTTTGTATAAATAATCAGTGGACTTCCAGGATTCTAAAAATGCAAAAACTACCCCCCGCCCCCCTACATGATTATAAATAATTTTATTAAATATTAAATATAAGTGAGGAACCAGGTTGTATGGTAACCCTATTGCTACCCTGGATGCAATTCAGAAACGAGCCGTCAGGCTAATTGACGATTCTACCCTCACCGACTCCCTCGACTCGCTGGCTCATCGAAGAAATGTCTCTGCCCTTTCCCTTTTCTATAGATACTATCACGGCAGGTGCTCTGATGAGATAAAATCAATAATTCCCCCCAAAGCATGCTTTGCACGTAGTACGCGTTTTGCCGACTCCCAACACTCTCTCGCGGTCAAATTGGAAAAGTGCCCGACCACCTCATTCGCGAACACATATATCCCCATGACTTCAAGGAACTGGAACTCTCTCCCAGCCTCTATCTTTCCCAGCACCTATGATCTTCAAACCTTCAAAACCGGGGTGCATAGACACCTACGTCTACACCCTCTCACTTAGTCAACTTTCCCTTCTCTTCGGTAATGCAAGGGTCTTTCGAGATCCATAGGGGCTGCATCTTTACTGGTGCACCCCTTCTTGCATTCGATTGCATTAAAAAAAAAAAAAAGTCAAGTGGATGGCCACATCAGAACACGTCAGTTTATTTTAGAACCAAATGACTGGACTATAGGTGAAAATAAAATTATTAATTGAAGAATTGGTAAAAAAAAAATACCTAAGGCATTGATAAATTAATAGTTACTTAAGTTAAGTTTTATTTGAAGTCAATGTTGAATAGTATATTTCTAAAAATAGAGGAAACGACTTCGGTGACGCTTGTTTTTCCAATATATATCGATAAATGATGATAAAATCTAAACGCCATTAAATTATTTATATATAGCACACGTTTTACCTTTAAAATAGAGACACAATTCTAAAAATAATGAAAATTCTTAATTATTTATTTCCTAATCGAAATGAAGGTAGGCTGTAATCATATGAAATTCACTTTCATGTGAAATCTGTTCATATATACCATATAACCTCAGGGTTAAATTAACCTTGGTTAAATAAGAATAACAAATTCTTATTGGTTTCGTGAATGCGCTTGCTTATACTATATATAAATGATTACAAAGCTTTACGAAGAATTTTTCTAGCTTAAATAATCATTTATAAACACAAATGGAAAAGGAAATTAGAGTTTTTGTTGTTCATTAATCAAAGTTCCGTTTCATTTTTTTTTATGACTTTGTTTTTTGAGGAAACAAGAGTATAACTTTATTCGAAACAATGTAGAAATAAAATTCATAAAAAATGATTATTTAATTATTTAAAGTCTTGTTTAAGCTTTAAAAGTAGGTACTTTGTGTGGCCATATTTCTCGTTAATCCATGATCAGGCCTAAATTGCCGGCCAGATTGGGCCGGTTCGTATATATCAGTGTTTTTCAACCTGTGGGTCGCGACCCCTGGGGGGTCGTGAAGCTTCAGTAAAAAAAGAAAAAAAACAAAGTTTAAAAATAAAAATAATTTTTATAAAAAAAAATAAAACCGACTTCAAAAAAATTAAATACCGACCTACAACAAATAAAATAATAATAAACTCAAAAATCAAATAAAATACACTAAAAGGTATAAAATAATTATCTTATTTAGTTACAACTAAAATAAAATTACTTTTTGAAGTCGGTGCCAAACAAACTATATAGCCGAGCGTACCCGCCAAACTTACTAAGTAAGTTTTTAAGGAATTTGAGGTTGGTACTTGGTGAAACATTTTTTAAAATTATTGGATAAAAAATACTTGGTAGGTTTCACATTAAGATATAAAAAATAAAACGAATTTATTTTTGGAGAATCTTCAATCTCGATATATATATACTTCGGGTGACCAACCCATCTTCAGGAGAAACAGAAAGTAACTGACCTGGATAAGTCGAAATTGAATATAAGTCAATGGTAAAATTTATTTTTAAGATAACAAAAGGGTAAATATTTAAAATTAGTGGAGGGAGAAAGGTAGGAAGTCTATTTTGTTTAATTTTGAATGGCCTTCTGAGAAATGAGGATTTCGAATTTGAATACAAGTCAATGGTAAAATTTATATTTAAGATAACAAAAGGGTAAATTTTTAAAATTAGTGGAGAGAGAAAGGTAGGAAGTCTATTTTGTTTAATTTTAAATGGCCTTCTGAGAAATGAGGATTTCGAATTTGAATACAAGTCAATGGTAAAATTTATTTTTAAGATAACAAAAGGGTAAATATTTAAAATTAGTGGAGGGAGAAGTCTATTTTGTTTAATTTTGAATGGTCTTCTGAGAAATGAGAATTTACACACAAAACAAATTTGCAAACATTTAAAGAATGTAATCAATGATTGTACTTTTCTTAACTTCTAATTGATTATTTAGTATATTCGTTTTATTAGAGAGGCTAATTTTATTTCGGTTGACTCTAAAAATCTAAACGTAAGCCCTTTCTTTCGAAATGTAACGGAACTAGGTGGCTAATAGAAGAGGTGTGTTTATTCAAATGTAGATGATTGGCGAAGGTAGAAGTAGATTCCATATTAATATCATCTGATCTGCTAAGACCATTAAAGGCTCTTTCATGTTCCGAGTAGCGAGGTCTAAAAGAGCGTCCAGTTTGTCCTATGTAGATTGCGTCGCAATTATCACAAGTCAATTTATATACCCCTGATTCATCTAATTTGTCAATTTTGTCTAATTTATTATTAATTAGCTGTGAACCTAAAGTGTTTTTATTATATAAAGCAGGAGTTATACAAGATATTCTAAGAGTTGAAGCTATAGGGTTTGTAACGTGGTTCGAAATGAAGGGAAAGGGAATCCTCATTTCTCAAAAGGCCATTCAAAATTAAACAAAAGTAGACTTCCTACCTTTTCTCCCTCCAATAATTTTAAATTTTACCCTTTTGTTATCTAAAAAAAAAAAAAAAAAAATTTACCTTTGACTTGTATTCAATTTCGACTTATCCAGATCAGTTACTTTCTGTTTCTCCTGAAGATGGGTTAGTCACCCGAAATATATAAATCGAGATTAAAGATTCTCCAAAAATAAATTGGTTTTATTTTTATATCTTAATGTGAAACCTACCAAGTATTTTTATCCAATAATCCTAATATATGTAATAGATGGCGTTGGGTTTTTAGGGCTCCGATCAAAAGTAAAACGGAACCCTATTTTAGTATTGATAATAAATGATACTCTATCTGTCCGTATGTCAGAGTAACATCATTACTTGTTGATTAAGAGAGAATGGATGATTTTTTTCACAATTTTTTATGTTCATATAGGTTTCGAAAATTCCGTAGGGTGTAATAAGTCGGACGTTGAGTATGTTCTGTGCATTATAACTTTCAAAAATACTCAATATTTCAAATTGGTTTTTAAATATCGTTTATTACGAGAGAATTAAAAAATTTTCATTATTTTAAGTTAAGCCCTTTTTAAACGTCAACTACGTAGGATAATCAATCACTAAAATGCGTCCACTTTTTGGCACTCTCTTCACTCTAATTTTAAATTGAAATAAATTGAAAAAAATTAAATCTAATTTTACTTAAAGAATTTTTTACATGGATACCAAACATTCTAAATGATAAAGAAATATATACAGTGAAACCCCTCCAATCCGAACTAATTGGAGCTGTAGCCTGTTCGGATTAGCCGAAAGCACTTCGACAATTGAAGATAACAGATATCAAGTGATATTGTGTCTGTTTCTATTATTATTTCATTGTTTTTGCAAAATCATTAACCTAAAGAATTTCAATATCCAACTTTTTCAATCCTGGATGACATAAGTATGTAGACACATTTACACATTGTTAGGTATGCTAACTGTACTTCTTTGTTAATTTTTCAAATAATTATGTAAAATAATGTAATTATAATGTAGAATATATACATAAT
Source organism: Forficula auricularia (assembly GCA_024734495.1). Classification (NCBI taxonomy): domain Eukaryota; kingdom Metazoa; phylum Arthropoda; class Insecta; order Dermaptera; family Forficulidae; genus Forficula; species Forficula auricularia. The sequence goes on from JALMQS010000089.1 coordinate 209,564, forward strand.
TGTTTTATGACTAAATAAATAAGTTTCTCTTTTTTGTTTAAATTTGTCAAAAAAACTCGTTCGGATTTTCCAGGATTTCGGATTTTCAGGGTTCGGATTTGAGGGGTTTCACTGTATATATTATATATGATAACTGTACTTCTTTGTTAATTTTTCAACTAATTATGTAAAATAATGTAATTATAATGTAGAATATATACATAATTGTTTTATGACTAAATAAATAAGTTTCTCTTTTTTGTTTAAATTTGTCAAAAAAACTCGTTCGGATTTCCCAGGATTTCAGTTTTCGGGGTTCGGATTTGAGGGGTTTCACTGTATATATTATATATGATAACTGTACTTCTTTGTTAATTTTTCAACATAATTATGTAAAATAATGTGTTATAATGTAGAATATATACATAATTGTTTTATGACTAAATAAATAAGTTTCTCTTTTTGCTTAAATTTGTCAAAAAACTCGTTCGGATTTCCCAGGATTTCGGATTTTCAGGGTTCGGATTTGAGGGGTTTCACTGTATATATTATATATGATAACTGTACTATCTTTGTTAATTTTTCAACTAATTATGTAAAATAATGTAGTTATAATGTAGAATATATGCATAATTGTTTTATGACTAAATAAATAAGTTTCTCTTTTTGTTTAAATTTGTCAAAAAACTCGTTCGGATTTCCCGGGATTTCGGATTTTCAGGGTTCGGATTTGAGGGGTTTCACTGTATATATTATATATGATAACTGTACTTCTTTGTTAATTTTTCAACTAATTATGTAAAATAAGGTTATAATGTAGAATATATGCATAATTGATTTTATGACTAAATAAATAAGTTTCTCTTTTTTGTTTAAATTTGTCAAAAAACTCGTTCGGAATTCCCGGGATTTCGATTTTCAGGAGTTCGGATTTGAGGGGTTTCACTGTATATATTATATATGATAACTGTACTTCTTTGTTAATTTTTCAACTAATTATGTAAAATAAGGTTATAATGTAGAATATATGCATAATTATTTTATGACTAAATAAATAAGTTTCTCTTTTTTGTTTAAATTTGTCAAAAAACTCGTTCGGATTTCCCGGGATTTCGGATTTTCAGGGTTCGGATTTGAGGGGTTTCACTGTATATATTATATATGATAACTGTACTTCTTTGTTAATTTTTCAACTAATTATGTAAAATAAGGTTATAATGTAGAATATATGCATAATTATTTTATGACTAAATAAATAAGTTTCTCTTTTTTGTTTAAATTTGTCAAAAAAACTCGTTCGGATTTCCCGGGATTTCGGATTTTCAGGGTTCGGATTTGAGGGGTTTCACTGTATATATTATATATGATAACTGTACTTCTTTGTTAATTTTTCAACTAATTATGTAAAATAAGGTTATAATGTAGAATATATGCATAATTATTTTATGACTAAATAAATAAGTTTCTCTTTTTTGTTTAAATTTGTCAAAAAACTCGTTCGGATTTCCCGGGATTTCGGATTTTCAGGGTTCGGATTTGAGGGGTTTCACTGTATATATTATATATGATAACTGTACTTCTTTGTTAATTTTTCAACTAATTATGTAAAATAAGGTTATAATGTAGAATATATGCATAATTTATTTTATGACTAAATAAATAAGTTTCTCTTTTTTGTTTAAATTTGTCAAAAAACTCGTTCGGATTTCCCGGGATTTCGGATTTTCAGGGTTCGGATTTGAGGGGTTTCACTGTATATAATATATACATTGAAACCCCTCCATCTATATATATATATATATATATATATATATATATATATATATATATATATATATATATATATATATTATTTTCGACCATACAAAAAATTCGAGTTCAAAATTTTAATACAATTTTTGATTTGCGAGAAATGAATACACATAGCATGTAAAATTTCGGGTTTGTAACTTATTTATATTACAAGCTACAATCATATTATTGTATTGAAGGAGACAATAAAAGAGTGTGTCTTCTGCTGGAATTATAAATTTTATTTATTTATAATGAGACTATAGTTTCGTTATAAATAAATAAAATTTATAATTCCAGCAGAAGACACTCTTTATTGTCTCCTTCAATATAAAAATTCTGCTACTCTCGGCAAAAACTTTCAATTTCATATTATTGTAGACTATTTAATTAAATAAATATTAATTATAAGAGAAGGGGGTCAGCGTACCAGCCTGCTAACCAAGTGAACCCGCGATCGAATCCAAATCGAAGCATCCTGCTAAAATCTGATCCCTGTAAGCCAAATATATATATATGTAGAGTGGAAATATTATAATAGAAATTTTTCATTGCGCTCATCTGCCAAACAATGTGATGGTCAACTGAAGACCCTTTCAGCCAACACAAGAACCTTTGCATAGGTATTTCATTCTTTTCATTACACAAAGATCATTGTTTGGATCTTGAGTAAGTGAAGCGTGAATAAGATTGAATTCCACAATCCCTCTAAGTGCCTGTTTGAATTCCATCAGTATTGATAATATTTGTCACATAATGTATTTTCCCACTACCTGATTATTCCATATTCCACCTTAAACAATAATGTTTGTCATGTGAAATGTCCCCCTCCACCCTTCCGATCTGACCATCAAACGAGCTTCACTTGCAATCTGACGATCAGACGAACAAGTCAGACACACGAACAAGCATAACGATACACGATAGATTCAGCAACCCCTTTACGAACTCTCTTAACGTTTACGATAATACTATTACGCCTTTATAATTAACGCCCTTCGAATGAAAGTTGTCATTCACCTGTATTTAGAATATTATATTTGTTAATAAATATTTTGTCTTATAAGTGAAACTTTTATTTGATAAATCTCCTACCCTAGACAGCCAGTTCCATTAAATAAAGAAGAACACGCCTGGAATTAGTGTAATCCGGTCCCACATATATATAAGAGAGGGGCCAGTTGTATGATAAAGTTATATGGATGGCCACATCAGTTTATGTTTAATTTTAAATACAGGTAAAAATAAAATTTGAAGGCACTGGTAGACCAGTGGATAAGACGTTTGACTTCGGATCGAGTTTAATCGCCCTAGTCAAAACAATTTGTAAATTTATCAAAAATGCAAGGCGCCTTAATAAATCCAGATGGAAACAATGGGAAACCACCTCTGTGAAAATTTTCAACAAGAAAATTACAATGGAGAGGATCCGTCAAAATGGGGTCGCAAATGATAAAATTAAATTTTAGAGATAAAACCGACTTCAAAAAAATTAAATGCAACAAATAAAATAATAAGAACTCAAAAATCAAATAAAATACACTAAAAGGTAAAAAATAATTATCTAATTTAGTTACAACTAAACGATGAAATTGTTACATGAAATCACTTTTTGAAGTCGGTGCCAAGCAAACTATATAAGCGAGCTTACACGATGTTGTCTACATTACAAGCCAAACGTACTAAGTAAGATCCGTCGAGTGCAATTCATAAAATGTATATGTTTGCCACCGACTTCAAAAAGTGATTTTATGGAAAAATTTCGTCTTTTAGTTGTAACTAAATAAAATAATTATTTTATTCCTTTTAGTTCATTTTATTTTATTTTTGAGTTCTTATTATTTTATTTGTTGCATTTAATTTTTTTGAAGTCGGTTTTTTTTTCTAAAACTTATTTTTATTTTTCTCTTTTTAGTGAAGTTTACCATGCATCGCAGGTAGATGGGTAGGCCTTTCTTTTGTTCTCATATCCGGTCGTTCGGGATTTTTTTAATCGACTTCATATTTATAAAATATTTTTCCAATAGAATTGAAGATTTCCGTTAATTTGTCATTGATCATATTCAGAAATTGACCAAATTAATATTGGACCAATCGGAAGGTAAACCCTTTCCAATAAAAAAAAATCATCGAAATCAGTCATCATGGTAGGAAAGAAATCGATGAACAAACACAAAAAAAAAGACAAATCCGTTGAAATGATAACCCTCCTCCTTTTTTAAAGTCGGTTAAAAAGTTTAAGAAGCGCTGTTTTAATTAATTAATTAATTAATATATACACGAATAATTATTTCAAATAACAAAGTAATTCTAATGAGTCCAAATCTATTTCCGGCCTTTATTTCCTCAATTTCTGTTATTTATCGTGTAGAAAATCCCGAACACACCAATAACACTGTTCTTGGAAAACTCGCTGGCTAAAAGGTATCTGACTCACCAAACACAAGCACAAAGACATACATGTATATAGGTATATACTAATGAATAATTCATTCTCTTAGCTTGCAGGTGAATTCCACGTTTGTCTTCACCTTATCTAATGACATTATTATTAATTGATTAAGTAAATAAATCAACGAGAGAGAGAACGACCAAATAAATATATGCTGATATTCCAAGACATATCAATCCATTAGGATATTTTTTTTTTTTTAATCTTAAACATTAAATGTTTTTATGTTTTTTCCTATTTGTGCAAGTATAATTACAATAACATTTTAGTATAATAAGTTTTTGCTCATAAATATATAATATCTTATTTTTCAAGCTGTTTCCAGAAAAATTGTGTAGTATATGTGAAAAATATATCATTATGGTAAAATCGATTTTTAAGAAAATAGTAAATTGAAGTAGGTAATAACCCGGGCAAGTGCGAGTTAGGCAGTACATATAGTATGTATAATGTATATATTACAATATAATTGGTGATGATTAGGAGATTCTTATATAAGCTAAATTTAAAAGGTTTTTTTTTCATGATAAATCAATGAGATTGTCCTCTGCTTGATACAAATAAACATATACATATACGAGCTGTGGAGGGCGTGCCTTGCAGCGTCTCGGCATGTGATTATTAGGTCTGTAATATATATTTGTAATATTTTGCTCCCTCTTTCGCCCCCACGCACTCATTTTGGCTATTGATTTATACAGCATACGTTTTATATAGTCTTAAAAACTAACATTACAAAATTTGATCTATATCTGAGAGAGTATTAATTGTTTGCCCCTCACTGACATTTTGGGAGGTTGAAATTATTTTTTAAATATTTGCAAATAAATAACTCTCGGTTTTCTAAAGAGTAAATGTACTAGAAAGCTAAAAATTTCTATATTTTGCCCCCCCCCCTCCCTTGCCCCCATACATTCAATTTTGATAATTGATTTTTATTGGAATAGTTTCTTAAAGTAATAAAGAATAACTCTACAAAACTTGATCAAGATCTGAGAGAGTTTTAATTTTTGCCCCCACTCACATTTTGGATAGTTGGGAGTCGAATTTCAAAAATCCTGAAATTACTTTTTAGATATTTTAATTTAGTATTTTTATAAGTAAAAAGCAAGTAGATATTTTATCGTCTTTAAGAGATATCGCATAATCAGTGAAAACACACTTTGCCCACTTTGACCCCCTTAGGGGTCGTATTTCAAAAAATCCTTTCTTAGTGAGCCCCTATTTCATAGATGTAATATTGTCTCCAAATTTCATGTTTCTATGTCCAGTGGTTCTGACTGTTTTGATGATGAGTGAGTGAGTGAGTGTATCGGGCAAAGAATTTTATATATATAGATATATAATGATATGTAAATATGCATATATAAATTTATGTATTAGAGACTATAGTTTTAAAGCTTTGAACTTGAAAACATGTCTTTTTAATTAAAAATATTTTATTTGTTATTTCTCATGTTATTTTTTTTTGGCTTTTCGGCCTTTCTAGCCATAAGCTAATTTACGATACTATTTATTTTATTTAAATTTGTCCCTTCCCCTGGGGTCATATTTTGCCGGGTGCCTCGAGTCGGATTCGAACCCGGGTCCACTTGGTTAGCAGGCTGACACGCTACCACCTAGCCTATCCGACCCCTCTCATGGGGGTTAATTACCGATTAGATATTGAAAATTCATTGTTGTAATAGCAAGCTAGTAAGCAACGATTAAACATTTTTTTCGAATATATGAGTAAATCCAATTTATTTTGTATCTTTTTACCTAAAAATTTGAAAATATAACTTTATCGCACCCGAACAATAATACAATATAGTTTTGTGGCTCAACTATATATAGACCAATTTCTAATAATGGTCATGAATTAAAAAAAATTCAATTTTTATGATTTTTCCTATTGAGGTGTGACAACCAAGGGGACGGAATTGACATTAGAGAATTTTAATTTGGTAATATAGTCAGAGACTGGCTTAAAAATATAGAAGGTTGCAATTTAGGTTACAATTCACTAAAAGTAAAACAACACTAGAAAGTTTTTTTAAATAAATATTTTTATATGACTTGTCATCGCAGGGACGGAAATGACACTTAAGAACGACATAATTATTAATCACTACCTTTATGAAGTCATTTTTCCGTGTTATCATATGAATAAAATTAACACCACTGGTTGTTATTAACAAACCAACTGGCAATAGTTTTTCTCTTGACCACTGCAGTGATGGCGTGAGTCAATTTAAATACTAAAACATATATTGGGGACGGAATTGACACACTGTCTTTGGACAATTTTAATAATTTTTTCTAGCAAAATTTTAATAACTAAAAATTAAACTTAAATAGTCTTCATTCATCCTTTTTTTTTATTTAGGTAATATTTTATTCAGTCATATCTGAACATTTTTGAAGTAAATACACGGGTTTTGAAGATTTAAACAGCCAAATTGGACAGGGACGTGAATTGACTTTTTGTAGGTTATGTGAATTGTAAAAATATGAAATTTAGTAAAATCGGAGTTAAAAAATTTATAAGTGCAACAATAAATGTATACAATTAAAGACTATATTATTAAAAATGGAAAATTCATATTAAATTGGAAAAAAAACCTAGTGGACTTTACAATGCAAAATATGTTGGATTTTCTCATATACCAACTTCGATAAAACCAACGCCATTGACAGAATTCAAAGACTAGCAAATAAACTCTCGACCAATCTCGATCTTTTCACCATAACTCCTCACCAACTTTAAAATACAAAAATCATGAGTCGCATTCTAAACACTAGTTCAATACAGTAAGTTTATTTTTCTTCCATAGTTTTAATGTTGTATCATAAAAAAATTAACATTCAGGTCCTGTACGTTAGGGTATAGAGAAAAAATTAAAATTTTAGTTTTTGTATGTAATTAGCTACCAAAAGTTTTAAATGATATCTGGTTGTTGATACATAAAATTTGAGCCATTTTAGTTAGCATCTTTAGGGCTCTATCAAGCTTTTAGGTTACAAAAATTACACTGCTCTGCAAAAAAATGTTGTTCCCATAAGTGACACCATTCTTTCTGATTCCTATGTAAAATGACCTTCTGAACCCTAATAAATAAATTTATTTTCATCATGCACAGGACAACCACATTTATTTCTAATTAAATTTTTTGATCGAAAAGAAAATTCGTCAAATAATTTTATATTTTAACACAAGTCCGAATGGTTGTATTCTTCCTCAAGAAGTGAATGTGCATACAAAAAAGTAATTTTTTAAGAAAAAATAAAAACTGACTTCAAAAAATTAATGCAACAAATAAAATACACTAAAAGGTATAAAATAATCATTATCTTATTTAGTTACAACTAAACGACGAAATATTAACATGAAATTACTTTTTGAAGTCGGTACCAAACAAACTATACCTATAAGAGAGCGTACCCGCCAAACGTACTAAGTAAGATCCGTCGAGTGCGATTCATAAAAGGTATATGTTTGGCACCAACTTCAAAAAGTAATTTCATGTTAATATTTTGTCGTTTAGTTGTAACTAAATAAGATAATGATTATTTTATACCTTTTAGTGTATTTTATTTGTTGCATTTAATTTTTTGAAGTCGGTTTTTATTTTTTCTTAAAAAATTATTTCTATTTTTCTCTTTTTAGTGATGTTATTATTAGTGATCATATCATCAGAACTTGACCAAATTAATATGACACCATCCCTAAGACACCCCCTTTCGGATAAAAAAAGAACCATCGAAATCGGTTCATAAACAAAGAGGTTAGGTTTAAACAAACCTAATAAAAAATGTCTAATACCTATGAAAAAAAACGAAAAAAAAATGGGACCAATCGGAAGCTAGACTGGACCCAATGCAATTTTTTTTTTCAAAATCGGTTGACAATTGGCGGAGATATGAGGTAACATAGGCACAAAAAAAAAATTCAGACGAATAGAGAACCTCCTCCTTTTTGAAGTCGGTTGATGAGCCTAATTTTAATAATGTGGAGATTATCGCTTAATCACTTTCATGTCCCACATGCTCAAACCATTTTTCCGCATTATTCACTCTCATAATAGAGGAAAATGTGAGGAAGACCTCGTAGGTGATTGCTTACCTTGTGTCATGATGAGTGGATAGTCGAGTGGTTGCACAATAGCGTAGTATCTGTCGACCGAAATGCAGCACAGATGAAGGATGGACGCTGTGGAGAAGTAGACGTCGAGTGAGTTCCACACATCGCACATGAATTGTCCGAACAGCCAGATCCCGCCCGTAATTTCGACACTGGCGTTGAAGCACATGGCGCATAACGCGACCAGCATGTCCGCCAGGGCCAGAGACACTACAAAGTAATTCGTGATCACGCGTAGTTTACGATGACGCATTACCGACACGATCACGAGAAGATTGCCGAAAAGGGCGGCGATTATGATGAAGCCCATGACGGTGCTTTTGAGCGCGATGACCATCGCCTGGGAGAGATCGTTCGTGTCCTCGATGTCCAGGCCATCGTCAGCGAAAATACTGCTGCTGCTGGGGGTGGTGGTTAAGTTGTTGTCGGCGCCGCCCCCGTCAAACGTCATCATCGTTCCGTTAATATACCGCAGGGACTGATTCACGGCGGCCACCGACATCTTTGGTTTGCGATTATTGGACCACGAAAATGGATACCCTGTTGTCCGGCCGGCGGCGTTACATTACACCACCAATTAACTCATAATGTTGTCGTCGGTGGCCCCGTTTCTATGCACTCGGTGCATTATACGAACCGCCCGTCTCTCAGGTGACCATCTGGCATTCGCTAAAACAAACAAACAAAACACAATCTATAAGAAATTGTTCAAATAAGGAAAGCCGAGCATTGCTAGGTAATTTTATACTTTGGTTAAAAGCGATATATTAATCAAAGTGGAGAGCGTGCGGAGGCCAAGTTCGAGCATTAGCTTGGCCGTAGACTGTACGCTATTTACACGAACCATTTCGAGCCAATTTCGACTCCCCTGCTGCTCGGAATCCATTTGAGATACAGAGCTGAAATTATACACATGTAATTATGTAATCCATCTTGAGGAGAGTATCAATAATATAGCTTAAATAGATTCTGAGATAAGAACCTGAGAAAATAGCTTAATTTTGGTACTCAATCACTGACAGGTCATCAAAACTTCTAGGGCACTTCCAATCATCCCAGGATCATGAAATTCCGCCTGATAGTAGAGTTTGGGACACAAACAAAGGAAAAATTCCAAAAATTCAAACTTTCTATCTTTCAACCCCTTCAAAATGGGGGGAGAGTCAAAAATGAAAATTCTAGCCCTTTCGACCAAACTCAACCAAATTTCGTATACATATTCTGTGGGCCCCCAGAAGGCTAGAAATGCAAAAACTAACCACCCAAAATGGGGGGAGGGTCAAAAATAAAAATTATAGCCCTTTGGACCAACGGGCTTCCTCATAGCTTACAAAAAGAAGAGAAATCTCAACCAAAACATTCTGTCAAAAAACAGGCCAAGTTCGAAAAGTAGTGAAATCTAGTGTGTAGCCAAGTTAAATTCGCCAAGAATAATTAAGTTGAGAAAATAGTAGATCTCTCAACTTAATTATTCTTAGCGAATTTAACTTGGCTACACACTAGATTTCACTACTTTTCGAACTTGGCCTGTTTTTTCACAGAATGTTTTGGTTGAGATATTATTATCTTTAATTTTAAATTCAGGTAAAAAGGTCGATTTTTATTTTCAGCCAGAATTAAATAATATTTAATTGATTTTTTTGACAACGTTTTCATCAGCTCTAGCCATCTCTGCACAAAGTTTTGAAGTTAATTGAAGTTAAAAATAATATTAATAACACGTGACGTTTCTTCATTGACCGTTTTAAAGCACTCAGAGAAGGAGGGACGATCCTCCGAATAGTCCGGTTTGGAGTTGAAATACGTTAATTGTTTTATCTTATCTTATTATATTTTATTATATTAAACAGAGCTTAATTCTTGCATATACTTTCATATATATATATACAGTAGAGTCTCACTAATACGCCACTTCAATAGACCGACACGTCCAATAATCCGGCACCTTCCGCCCTCAATTTGGTATATATCCGTTTGTTCCCCATAATCGGGTGAAATTTATTTTATTTTTATTTTATATATTATATTATGAATTTCTTCTATACAATCCAGTAATCCGAACATTCCAATAATCCGGCACCCCTGGTTTTTAATAGTGCCAGATTAGTGAGACTCTCCTGTATATATAGTAGAATCGGTTTCTCGAAAACGGCTCTAACGATTTGGATGAAATTCACGAGTTAGGGAATTTTTGAATTGGGCTGACAATTCGATCTGTCACGTTCTCATCTTCGGCTAAGTTGTTTTTGATGGGTTTTTTGTTAATTGAAATAATTATTCACAGGTGGTTGCGTCAATAATAATGTATAATTACATTTTTATTCAATTTCCTTTTAATAATTAATTGTTTATTTTAATTCTATATCCCACTCATTGTTCATTACAAATATTATTATATATTAAAACTAGAGAATTTAATTAATTAAAGGTATTTTTGTATTTTCTATAAAATAATTTATTAGAATATCAATTTCATTCTCTTAAAAAATCCGACAATTCGAAGGATCGTGCCTCTTCTTCAGGATTTAAGAGGGTCAACGAAAGAACCTTCGTGTATAATGATATTATTTTTAATTGCAAAACTTTTTGCCCAATGATAGATCTTGATGAATGATGGCCATAGCGGGGGTAAACGTTGGAAAAATTATAAATTGAGTATATTATTTTACCTGCGATTAAAAATCGACCCTTTTATCTGGATATAAAATTAAAAAATAATATTAATATATGCTTTTAGTTAATGCAAAAATTACCGAGCATCGCTCGGTGTTCCAGGTACTTTAATTTTAATATACGAGAGAGAAGAAGTCTTTGGGGAAATTTCTGAGAAAGCCACATCAAATATAATAGAGATACTGCGAGTAAAAATTGATTTGCTAATTGTGTTACATAACAATTATTCCACTCTACAATGAGTAAATTTCACATTCACACAAAAAACTTACTCAGCTTTCTTTTTTCTATGTAATTAGAATAAAGTATTGTCACGTGACTAATTTGAAAAAGAGTAATTAAAAAATAGAGGAATCTTTGTATCATCTTCTTTTCATATTCAATGACTTTGTACAGTACACTAGTGTGTGAGGGTTAATTTGAGACATACAAAAATGAAAGAAAAAAGCTGGTAAAAGATTAATGATTAAAGGGAATGAAGTAGACGAAGGGAAAGATGAGGGAGTGGTGGGGGATAAAAGGGTTATTAGAAGAATGGGAGGTAAAAGGGAGAAATTACAAAAAAATTTGAAAAATCAATTGGTATAAAAAAAAAATCATGGTTGAATTTCTTTGGAAAAAACCATAAAATAAATAGAAATTATTTTATAAAATAATCTTAAAACGTTTATTAAGAGTCCAAACGGTTTTCGAGAGAAATTCTCCTTTTGTTAAAGGAATTTAGAAAATAGTTGCTTAAAAAAGATATATAAAGCAATTATAATCGAATATTATATCAAATACTAGCTGAGAAGCCCCATTCATTCCACCCCGGAACCCAATTTTTGCATTTATAGCCTTCTAGTGGTCCACAAATTATGTATACAAAATTTGGCTGAGTTTGGTCCAAGGGCAAGAAAGATACGAAGTCTTTTGTGTTTTAGACGATAAAATCAAAAATCCCCCATTTTTCAGTTCAGGTGTCAAATTTCAAAAAAATAAAAATAAATTCCCGAGATTTAGCATTAATAAACCTATGCACCAAATTTGGATGCTAAAACTTAAAAACTCGAGGAGATAGAGCACTTAAAAATTTCAAAAATTTACCCCAAAATGACTATATCTCCCTTTCAGGAACAAATAAAGCAAAATACTAACAAATGTTTTGTTGTATTTCAATGTTTCACCTTTCTAAACTAAACCCATAACAATATCTTTTCTGGTTTAAGAGATCTTAAAAAAACTCCGAAAACATATTTTGGGGCCCTTTCCCCCCTTTAGGGTTCGAATTTCAAAAAATCCCTTCTTAACACACCCAGAAATCGTTGAAAGAATATACACTCCAAATTTCATATTTCTAGGTCAAGTGGTTTAGGCTGTACGTTGATAGATGAATGAATGAATGAATGAAACATCACCTTCTCTTTTTATATATATTAAAGATACTTATAAATAAAAGATGTGTGGCATTCGGGGACTGCTATGGTAAAGCTATTGCATAGCATTTTATCAACTTATGCAATTATAATATTTATGCAATATTTTTTCACAAACAGCTGCTTACGTATTCTGTCCGATTTCGGAACAGCTCGGTCTCGATCCGTGCGAGCTTCGTACAGTCTACACGCATACGTCTCAGTCGCACGCACACAAACACCGTGTCGAAGTCTGCCGAACTGAAACGACGTTAGACTATGCTTTCACAGCCGCACCGCTGTGCCGGTCGGAGTGGGGGTGTTAGGTTTATTTTCGTTACGGAATTTCTTGATTCGGTCGCCGCGCTCAAAGCCCGCGTAAAAGCTATGCAATAGCTTAATAATTATTTTTGTTCAATCCTATTTATTTGAATAGCATAATGCATGGGAAATACAAATAATAATAATAATCCCACCGTGTTGTCTCATGTCCGTCTGAAAAAAATTTAAAATAAATGTTAATAAAAAAAAAATATTCTATATTCCGCGTTTTTTACTTTAAAATGCAATTTAAAATATATTTTTTTCTTTTAAAGATGTACCGGCTGTCCACTGTTCGTCTCCAGAAAATTATTTATTATTCATTTATATTATTTACTATTATAGTTTAATTGTATTTTATAATTTAAATGTAATTGTAAAAAAATAAGATAATTAATAAATTATAATTTTGTAAAAGAAACCCCCCCCCCTTTAATTTCAAAATCCCCTCCCATAATGAGATCCTTGAAAGCCCCTCCCCACCTCTTAAATCGGCCGGTCGGCTGTCAGTGGAGTCGCTCGAGTCTCGTGTAGGAGTGGTGGGCGGCGGCGGGAGGACATCTCCTCGAGCCTCGCCTCTCCGCCAGAGAGTCGGGCGACTCCGCTTACTTTCGGCTGGCCGCTTGGAGGGGATTGTTAGGTTATTTTCGTTACGGAATTTCTCGATTAGGTCGCCTCGCTCAAAGCCCGCGATAAAAGCTATGCAATAGCTTAAAAATAGCCAAATTTTATATAATGAGGTCTTACAGCTATATATGGTATAAGTTGATATAATATATATGTATTTGTTTATTTACATATAAAGATACCATAGTTTCGAAGGTTTGACCTGCGTGTCATCAATCTCTCTAGAAATATACCATCGTTGTTTCTCATAGGTTCATTTGTTGTAATAGTAAGCTGTTCATTTAATGTGTGTTAAGTAATCAGCTTGCTATTACAACAAAAACGAATTTCCCTAAATCAAATCGGGTATTAAAAAGAGGTGAAACGATGCATTACAAGCTTTCGAAACTATAGTCTCCAACAAATAGGTCACATCTATAATATAATTGCTCAAAATTGTCAAGATAAAGAGAAGTAGATTAATTTTAGAAAAAATGTTAGAAATTTTAAACAACGCAAAAATTCAATTAACAAAAGGTCAAACAAAGAAATGGATGGCTTCAAATCAATAAATGAAAATTACCTACTTATTATTACTATTATATTATTAATTAGATTAAGGGAATATCAAAACATGAAATTGAGAGGAATATTTGAATTTCAATTTATGAAAGCTCTCATATGCTAATATACTCTATTAGCATAGAGAGCTAATAATTAAATTAATAAAATTTAATTAAATGGTCGTATTTCTAATTGTTTTTATGAAGTGTTGTGAAAAATAAATAAAATTTATTGACATTGTTAATATTATAATTAGTACCTGGAGCCACCGAGCGATGCACGGTAACCAAATTAAAAAAATACAAATATATAGTACACGCCCCCTGGACCCCCTGAACCACGCACCACTGCACCCCTACCGCCACGCCCGGATCCCCCACCTTCTGTACCTTCCACATCCATCCCCACCCCGCACCCAGTTTTTGCATTTCTAGCTTTCTAATGGTCCACATATTATGTGTATATTTGTTTACTCGTACACCAATTTGCCTACATTCGTTCATATTGATAAACATTATAAAAAATAAATAGGAAAATAATAATAAAAAAAAATCGTATGGGATCTGAAATATTATAAAAACATAAAATTAAATAAGATTTGTTTCCAAGTTATATAAAAAAAGCCACTTCAACCACTTTATTTGTAAACACAACTGTTTTGTTATGAATCCACCTGTAATGTTATGATTTAGAAACCTGTTGAATTAAAAACAAATATTTTTTTTTTTTTTTTTTTTTTTAAATTTTATTAAACCAATTATTTTACATTAATTAATGTATACATTGTATTTTGCTTCGATTCGGAGATTACTTCTCCACCATCGAGTGTCCTTATTCATCTTTAGTCCTTGTTTTTAATAAGAGGAAAAATCTAATTAGATAAAAAAAACCTCTTTTCCGATAATTATTTCAATTCCATTATTCCCAATCAAGTCGATTGGTCTTCCTATCCTCAACTCCATCTCCAATAAATATGCCTAATTTTAATATATATATAATAATATTTGCTATAACCTATTAGTGGGTTTAAAATTAAAAAAACAATTAATAAATAAAAGATATAATTGAAAGAAATGTAAATAAACTTTTTATTGAGATTTTCATCTATAAATAATTACTTTGATTAAGAAAAGATCAATTAAGATGAAATTTGTCGAGGTCCAGACCTAGCCAGATCGTTTTCTCATCCTCAAAACTTGTTAATAGATTTTGTTTCATCAAAATCTGTAAGTAATTTCTAATGAACAATGATACAAATATATATATATATATATATATATCTTCTTCCTTCTCTTCTAGTGCCTGTCCGTTACCGGACGTTGGCGATCATTCTGGCAATTATAATTTTGTTTACAGAGGCTCTAAATAGACCCGTAGTGGAAGTAGCAAACCAAGTTCTTGGGTTTTAGGCCAAGAGATGCGTCTTCTGCCCGGTCCTCTCCTTCCCATTACCTTCCCCTGTAGTACAAGCTGAAGGAGCCCATATCGTTCTTTATTTCTCATTATGTGTCCCAAATACCTTCCAGTTTTCTTGCCTTCTGATTGTAAGTCATGATTTCCATTTCTTTATTTAGGCGTTGCAACACATTTTTATTTGTAACATGGGCTGTCCAAGGGATTCTCAGAATTCTTCGATATAGCCACATTTCAAATGCGTCCAATCTTTTACTAGCTGCTTCTGAAACCGTCCATGTCTCAGCTCCATACAGAAGCACAGAGAACACGTAGCATCGGAGGAGTCGTACTCTAGTTGGCAAATTAAGGAAATGGCACTTGAACAGGCCCGACATTCTGATGAAAGTGCTTCGAGCTTTTTCTATTCGGCAGCGGATCTCAACAGAATGGTCCCAATTCTCTCTGACCGTACTTCCCAAATATGTGGTTGTTTCTACCTTCTCAATTATTTTATTATTTATGGTCAACATTCCAGGTTGTGGTGGATTTTTGCTTATTACCATGTATTTGGTTTTGGTTATATTTATTTCTATTCCATATTCCAGACTGTGCATCGAGAGGTCGTTCATCATGCTCTGTAGATCTTCCAGACTGTCCGCAAATACCACTGCGTCATCCGCGAACCTAATATTATTTATCCTTATCCCATTTACCAGGATTCCCTTTGTTGAGTCATAGAGTGTTTTGTTAAAAATTTCTTCGGAGTATATGTTAAACAAAAGTGGTGATAAAACGCACCCCTGCCGTACTCCACGTTGAATTTCAATTTCGTCACTGAGTTCACCTTTATGTCTTATTTGTGCTTTTTGGTTCCAGTAGAGATTTTTTATTATTTGTAAGTCTTTGTTGTCAATGCCTATTTTCTTCATTATCTCTATCAGCTTGTCATGTTTCACTCTATCAAAGGCCTTTTGATAATCGATAAAGCATGCATGTATATCGCAATTCATATCTCTGCATCTTTGAAATAAAACTTGTATGCAAAACAGTGCTTCTCGTGTTCCAGTTGCTTTTCGGAATCCGAATTGAGTATCACCCATGTATTCCTCACATCGTGAGTATAGTCTCATGTGCAGAATTTTTAAAAATGTTTTAAGAAGGTGACTCATTAAGCTTATTGTTCGGTATTCACTGCACCGTTTTGATGTTGATTTCTTTGGAATAGCGATGAAGGTAGATCTAAGCCATTCTCTGGGGATTTTACCAGTAGTATAGATTTTATTAAATATTTTTGTAATTTTAATAATACTTTTGTCATCGAGAAGTTTGAGTATTTCTCCCTGTATTCCATCAGGACCAGGAGCCTTCCCGTCTTTATTTAGAGAAATGGCTTTCCGAACCTCTTCTGTTGTAATGGGAGGTCCTGTAGTATCTTCAGATATTTCCACTTCTGACCGTTCATCTTCGAATAGTTCTCCTATATAATTTTGCCATGTTTTTAGTTCTTTCTGTACATCTGTGATTGTTTGTCCACTTTCATCGACTAGCCTTCCATAATTTCTTGTTCTGTACAGCCCTGCTGCTTCCTTCACTTTCTTATGGAGATTAAAGTGATCGTGTTTTTTCTCGAGTTCTTCTATTTCCTCACATTTACTATTCATCCATTCATTCTTTGTCCTTCTTATCTCTCTTTTAATCTCCTTATCTAGTCGTATGTATTCAGTTTTGTTCATCTTTTTCTTTCTTCTTCTCTCCATCATCTCGAGGATATCGTCTGTCATCCAAGATTTTCTTTTAATTATCCCTTCTGACTTTAAGTGTTGTTCACTGATTGTTTTGATAGTGTTTGTCAGTGTTTCCAACTCTTGCTCAAAGTCTTCCTTCTCTTCTATTTGATTTATCTCCTGTTCTAGCTTTTCCGTGATTTGTTCTCTTATTTCTCCCATTTTTAATTTGTTAAGATCTTGTTTCGGTCTTCTTGTTGGTGGCTTAATCTTCTTTAGTTTAAGATTTAGATGTACGACTAGTGGATTGTGATCCGACCCGACATCTGCGCTCGGATAACATTTAGCAGATTTACAGCTGTTTCGGTATCGACTATTGATCATAATATAGTCAATTTGGTTTCTGATCACGTGGTCAAAGCCATCAGCAGGTGCTTTCCAAGTATATAACCGTCTTGGAGGGAGTTTAAAGAGTGTATTCAATAAAATTAATAAATTAACAGGTATTTTGGACAAATTTTATATTTTATTAATTTTTGCACGACGTTTCGTCCGTTTCCGGACTTTATCAAGTGCTGCAAAACAAAAGTACAAGAAATAGAATGGGAAAATTAAATTAATGCATATTTCAAAATACAACTATACATGATATGCCACATATGTCACTCACCTCAATCAATTAACAAATTAAACGCATTAATTTAATTAATTTTATTAATTTTATTAATTTTATTTAAATAAAGAATGGACATTAACCAAATGAGTGTATTCAATATCACAAGCTGGTTTTCTTGAATAAAGGTGTTCATACGTTCTCCCCGTTCATTCCTTGTCCCGAGACCCCATGGCCCGACAAATTCGCTATTTTCTCCTTTGCCGATTTTGGCATTAAAATCTCCCATCACGACTGTTACATCCTCCTTATGCAAAGTGATTAATAGTTTAGTGAGGTCGTCATAAAATTTTTCAATTTCTTCGTCACTCTTATCAGAGGTTGGTGCATATATCTGGACAACATTAATTTTAACTGGTTTGTAGTTCATTTGTAAAAGTAAAATTCTCTCCGATATGGGAACAAAGTTTAACACATCTTTAGCCAGTTCTTGATTGACAATTACGCCTACTCCGTGTTGGTGTTGGAAACGGGGTTGATTCGTTATGTTTCCCGAGAAAAATACTTTCTTGTCCATTATTGTTGTCTCGCCAGCTCCGGGCCAACGCATCTCACTTATTCCCAATATATCAATTTTTAGTCTATTCATTTCTTGTATCAGGTTGTGAGTTTTGCCTGCTTGATATAGAGAACGCACATTCCATGTGCATATTTTCAAACTTTTTCTCGATGTTCCTTCTTTGTTTGTACTTTCATCACAAGGGTTTCGCATATTAACGACCTGGGTGGCCTTGTGTCTTGTTGGTGGAATTCCGCCCCTGCCGGATCTTGAGTTCCGATATTCATGATCAGTAACGTTTGTTTTTTGTTCATATATTGCCATGATGACTATACTAGGGATGCTATTTGTAGCCTTTAATGAAGTAGTTTCCCATTGCTTTCTTCATCCTTATGCCGTTGACCGTTCCGGTTATATATATAAACAAGCAATTTTTGCTCGTTTAATAAGAGTAGATTCGTAATTATTATAATAAGATATGCATATTAGATTTGTAATTATTAACGGGGGTTGATTCTTGAATTATTGATTGATTTGAAATAAATGAGTAAAATCAAGTGGATGCATTGGGGTTTGCCAATTGCTCTCCCACCAATTGATATGCCAACTGTAAATAAAAGATAATCCTCTCTCTCTATTTAATAATAAAACGACCAGTTAGCCAGCACAGTAGTTGAGTTGAGTTCAGGCTATTAAACGGCTCATTTAATTTCAATTCGCTCTCATGTGTCTGTCCGTCCTATCCTTTGAACTCTGCTGTTCTGTCCTCTCACATATAATACATCACACCACATATTATACACTGTGTGACATTAAGTTCATTCCGCTTTTTGATTTTTATTAACCAGGGGTAGGGAAGGGGTGGTAAATGCCTCGGTACTAATATCAAATTAATTGAATTGGGAAAATGCATAGGGGAAAAAATAAAAAATCGGTTTAGTAGATACTAAAGATATTTATTATCCGGCGCAGAAACAGAAGGAGTTCGCCTTCGAGTTAGGCAACTATACATACACATTCTATAATCGCTAGCAGACATTTGATAATAAAATGTTTACCAGTAAACATTAAATGGTGGCAAAAGAAGTTTAAATAAAGCTTGTAATTTCAAGTTCAATATTATCTAGATCTAGAACAGGCATTGTTCTAGCCTGCATAATATTTCTTTTTTTTTTTAGATTTAAATTTGTAGTCCAGGAAAATTACGTGAAAAATGGCATAAACAGAAAATAATTCCCGGTAAAGATTTTATTGCTGGAATACCTTTATTGGTACGCCAATATAACTACCCTTAGTTTTCACCCCAAATCTGTTTTGTGGAAATTTTTCTATGTTCCTCAAAATGAGAAAATTTCGGAGTTTTTTCAGTTTTTCTTGAATAACTCTAAAACGGCTGTATAAATTTGAATTAATAAGTGACGAGTGATGCCCTCTAAGGGAATATTTTGTAAACTGGCCGGGAGCAGGGCAGCTAGCCATCCAACCAGTTGGTTGGCTTCTTCGCTTTCATCTTGATTTTGATAGAGTTGAGAGAATTGATTTATATTTTTGAGTAAAAACGCTCGTTAGCCATTGAGAATTTATTTTATTTTGATTTAAATTGTTTGGTACTTAAGTCTCAATTGTTTATTATTTAATTTGATTTAAACAACTAAATTGAGAATTGTGGATTGATTAAAAGTAATTTTAATCTTTTATTGAATTGGAGAAGAAACCAAACTTGAATTCAATATCATATCATCGGAGAAAAAACCCAAGTGAACATTCAAATGAAATTTCAAAATTAAACAACGGCTTATCAAATCAAAAAGATATATTAAATGAATTAAATCTCTTTAAATTACTCGTAAAATGATAATAATTACATCTATTTAGGTTAAGTATAACCTGTACTAGCCCTTGTCATAAAACAGCCTCCGGGATCACTTTTGAATATCCCTAAAACTCGTACTTTTTTCGATTTTTCCCTATTTTGACCATGAAGGAGCATGTTTTTGACAAATACTACTCTAAACATTTTTAAACTAGATTAAATATGCTATAATTTAAACAAAGTTTCATCTTAATTGGATAATGGTAACCCGTGCCGCAATGAAGTTGAAATTTGCAGTTTTTTCTTCATAAAATGAAAACGACTCATCCTAAAAACTTTATTTTTATCTCATTCTCTAGGAAGTTTTGTTTACAAGGGCCACTTTTTTGATAAAACTCTTAGATTTATAGATATCCTAGATTTTCCGGACAGGATATGATCCGAATCCTCAAAAACGTTATGTAAAATGCTGGATATCTATAAATATAAATAAATATAATAATAATATCAAAAAAATGGCCTAAGTAAACGATTAAGTAACAAAATTTACAATAGAATGAGACAAAAATCAAGTTTCTATGACGAGTGGTTTTCATTTTATGAAGGAAAAACTGCAATTTTTACAAAAAACTTCAAATTTCAACTTCATTGCGGCACAAGTTACCATTTTCAAATTAAGATGAAACTTTGTTTAAATTGTAGCTAAATTTAATGTGGTTTAAAAAATGTATAAAATGGTCTTTGTCGAAAACGTGCTCCTTCACTAGTCAAAATGGGGAAAAATCGAAAAAAGTTACGAGTTTTAGGATTATTCAAAAGCTGTTTTCTGACGAACTATATTATGATAGTACGTTATACTTAACCTAAATAGATAGAATTGTTATCATTTTACGAGTAATTTAAAGAGCTTTAATTTATCTAATGGAAATCTTTTTGATTTAATAAGCTATTTTAGAGTTATTCAAGAAAAACTGAAAAAACTCCGAAATTTTCTCATTTTGAGGCGGGTAGAAAAATTTCCACAACACAGATTTGTGGGAAAACTTAGGGTAGTAATATTCGAGTACCAATAAAGGTATTCTAGCAATAAAATCGTTACCGGGAATTATTCCATGTTAAATCGTAATTTGCCTGGACTATTGTAAGGTTGTGTGAGAATATATTGAGCTGTGTATCAGTACAAATTATGAAATTATTTTATTGGCTAAAAAATGGTCCCCATACAAGAGTAGAATTTGGATTCAAATAGTTTTTTTTTTTTAATTTTTGTTCTTTAATAGAAAAACTAATTACAGAACTCCCTCTATCATGAATCCTGGCTATGTCAATAAAAATAAGTAAAAATATGTATAAGATAAAAAAATTAAATTTATATAAGGTGCAATAAAACTGTTTAATAGAAATAAAAAAAAATACAACATTGAAAATCCTTTTATTCAATTGTAAATGTTTTCTTATTCTTCTTTTTAACGTGAGATTTTTTCCATTTTGAAGGCCGCTCGCTCGGATGTTGTCTTTTGTTTAAAGAGCTCAATTATCTGTAAGAGAGACGACGTAAATTCAAAAAGCAAGGATTCCCGGGGGGGGGGAACAAATAAATATATATTCTATTCCTATGAATCAGTGTGTTGGATCCTTGAAAGATTAAGCTCGCAATTATTAATTAGCTGTGGGAATTAATCCCGAACACTATTATTAAAAGGAAAAAAAAGGAAGCTTAAAAAACAAATCCTGAGTATTTAAGAATGAATTCATAGATATTCATTAAAAAAAAATTTTGCTTGGGGATTTTTCTTGTATTTTTTAGCCTTTTCTGCGAAGTTCTAAGGCCTTTTCCATTTTTAATTATCAAAGTTTTATGGAGAAGTAGATATTATAATAGGTTAAGAAAAAAGTTTGTCTTTTGTCTCGTTTTTTAGAAATATATATTGACTAGCCGCAAGGCCCGCCTTCAGAGGTCCTCTTGCTAGCCAGAGGGCATGCCCCCTGGACACCCAACCCACAGACCCTATCCTTCCACCCCACTCCCGCACCTTGCACCCGTGCCCAACCCCCGCCATCACACAACCACCCCGGACCCCACCTAGTTGTGTTTGGTCCAATAGCAAGAATTTTCATTTTTTGACTCTCTCCCCCCCCCCCATTCTGGGTGGTTAGTTTTTGCATTTCTAGCTCTCTAGAGGCCCACAGATTACACAGGTCGACAAATTTTGTTTTTCCCTTGTCCTAAGATTTATTTCATGATTTTTCTATTCAGTGTGCATCAAAATAAAGGAAAAATACCTATATTCCATATAAAGTTTGCTTTTGTAGTGGTTATAATAATAATAATAATAATAAACGACGAAAAAGCACATTTTAACCTATTTTCTAGTCCCATTAGATATTAAACAGCAATATTTGAAATCAAAATATTTAGTTGATGTAATGGAATACAGATTCCTCTTTGATTTTCAAGCCTCCACTTGTTTTTAGTTCAGTTAGAACTCAAGTTATAACTAAAAAACTAAAACTACGTGATCATAAAGGACAATAAACATAGATAATGGTCTTAGATATGGTCTTATTTTTTTACTGATAACTCGGGTTTTATTCTAATTGAGGTACAAACAAGTGGTAATTTGAAAAGCAAAGAGGATGCTGTTTTCTATTACGTCGACAAAATATTTTTATTGCAAATATTGCTGTTTAATGGGTCTAGAAAATAGGTCAAAATGGCCTTTTTCGTCCTTTTGACCGTTAATATCTTGAAACTCTGACCTGTTGTATAAAATCGAGAAATTGCATTAAAATCAGCTTATGAAGCTCTACTGGAATCCATTGTAAAGTTTATGAGGCTAAATCGAAAAATAGAAATATTTTTTTTTTATAAATTTTATTAAACCAATTATTTTACATGAATTAATGTATACATTGTATTTTAGCTTCAACTTCGGAGATTGCTTCTCCACCATCGAGTGTCCCTGATCATCTTTAGTCATTGTTTTTAAAAATAAGAGGAAAAAACTAATTATAGAAAAAAAACCACTTTTCCGATAATTATTCCAATACTATATTGCGGAAATTAATCGATCCAATTAATCATCCCCTCCTCTCAAACAAAAAATTCCTAATTTTAATATAATATATTAATATTTACTATAACCTATTAGTGGGGTTTAAAATTAAAAAACCAATTAAAAATAAAACATAATTGAAAAAAATGTAAACAAACTTTTTTATTGAGATTTTCATCTGTCAATAATTACTTTAATTAAGAAAAGATCAATTAAGATTAAATTTGTCGAGGTCTAGACCTAGCCAGATCACTTTCTCAACCTCAAAACTTGTTAATAGAATTTGTTTCATCAAAACCGGTAAAGCCGTTTTCAAAATAGAACAATGATACAAATATATATATATAAATAAATATACAAACAATTTTTGTTCGTTTAATAAGATGAGATTTCTGTCGTGTGGTCTTAAGCACACACCCAATTTTGTATGTTAAATTAATAAAAATAAAAAATAAAATATAATCCTTCAATATAAAGTAAATATTGTTGTTTTTTTTGTTTTTGGAAATTAAGTATATATTATTCAATAAAATTCTAGTTTTTCCTCGGGAGCTAAAACGGATGTGTAGTATGTTATAAATTACCGGAAATGAATTATTTAACGTTCCTTGGAATAGATTTGAATTAGAGAGACAGACAAAGAGAGAGAGATGGAGAGCTTCAATTAGAGTTTAATTCGAAAAACTTATATAAGATGGACAATTATTATATGTAGTTGGAAATTTGCAGTTACAAAACGCGAATCAAAATGTTAATGGTCAATATTTAGAAAAAATAAATGTTGAAATAACTATTAAATGTTAGCGAAATTTATTTTAGAATATTATAATCAACTGTTAAAAATATGACATTTGGTAATTGTTTTATAGTGGTGCAATCTTATGGGAACTTTACTTATTTGTATTTATTTACTAGCTTCAAGGTCCGCCTTCGGCGGGCTTTTTGCTATCCAGGGGCTTCGACCCCTGGACCCACACGTGGCTGTTTTATTGATGTTTTATACACGTGTAAAGAATACTTTCATATATCAACTCTTGTGAATTAATTGTAATAGATTGATGAAGAGGACAAAGTATATCTCTTTATGAATGAATTTAAAAAATTTATTTTTCCAACAGAAGACAATATTTTATTGTCCCCTTCTGCTACTCAATTATTCGGCAAAAAGAACCTTTCAACTTAAATTAAAATAAAGTTTTTGTCTTGTAAAAATTCAATAAATAAGGTAAAATCGTCATTTGGGGAGAATTATCGAATTAAAAAATTAAAAATAATAAAATTTTAAAGTTTATTATTAGATTATAGAAAATTTAGGTTTAATTGGGATCAAAATAGGTTTTTAATAATTTCAATAGGCTGAAATTTCTTAGATTTCAAAACAATATAACAATGGGTTTTCAAATGATTTTTTTAAATTCTACGGGCTAATTGAATTTTGGTTTTAATCTTTAAAATATATTTTTAAAGAAATTCCAAAAGCTAATTAATAAATGTTTCGCATAAGGTGGTCATTTTACTTCTGTGCTTTCGCCGACCTGGTGCCCGAAACTGTTTCTCAATGTGCGCGTACAATGTGCGACTCAGTGTTTTTTTCCTGCTCTGCACTGCCTGCGCTGCGTCCCCTGCGTGACGCAGCTCAGTGTTGCGCCTTAGCTTAATGTGAATTTTAACTTCAATGTTTTTATGTTTGTTTATTTTTAGTAACAATAATTAAATAAATAATCATTTTTATTTTTTAATTGGTTTTTTTATTTTAAACCCTACAAATACTTTATAATGAATTATTATCATTTCCGTCCATAATTTAATTTATAATTTGAAAGTTTATATTGGGAAAATAAGGACAAGTTTTTTATGTGTGACTTTTTTATTTATCCACCAACGTTTCGTCGACTTTGCCGACTTCTTCAGGGCTTCAAATAGTCATGTCACACATTCGTTTAAATTTTCTTATTATCTTCGTTACCATTGAAGGCCATCAGAATACAATTTTCAAAAGATATTTGGCACATTCACAAAAAACACAATTTTTCTCTTTATAATAACAACCTTATCAATACAAAACAGAACAGAAATCACTTCTTATAAAATAGAATAGAATACTTTTCTTTTTATCCCTATATACAGTTGAGATTTTTGTATATAGGGATAAAAAGAAAGTATTCTATTCTATTTTTATAAGAAGTGATTTCTGTTCTGTTTTGTATTGATAAGCTTGTTATTATAAAGAGAAAAATTGTGTTTTTTGTGAATGTGCCAAATATCTTTTGAAAATTGTATTCTGATGGCCTTCAATGGTAACGAAGGTAATAAGAAAATTTAGACGAATATGAGACATGACTATTTGAAGCCCTGAAGAAGTCGGAAAAGTCGACGAAACGTTGGTGGATAAATAAAAAAGTCACACATAAAAAACTTGTCCTTATTTTCCCAATATAAACTTTTAATTTATAATGAATATTATTATATATTTATTAAAATTAGGAAATTTTAATATTTTTTTTTATTTTTATATATAGATATAAAGATAGATATAAAGAACTACCACATTTGAAGAGGTGTAAATAAAAAACACAATAGCGAAAACTAACCACCCAAAATGGGGGAGTGCGACGCAGTGTTTTTCCCTGCGCTGCACTGCCTGCGCTGCGTCCCCTGCGTGACGCAGCTCAGTGTTGCGCCTTAGCTTAATGTGAATTTTAACTTCAATGTTTTTTTGTTTGTTTATTTTTAGTAACAATAATTAAATAAATAATCAATAATCAATAATAATAATAGAAATATCAATTTATTTTCGTGTTTTTAATTATGTTTATTGGCTTGGTTAATGGGAGGCACCTGACTTCCGTCAGCTCAATCATTAATAACATGAAAATAAAGCAATTAAAGATGTTCATTATTAAAAATAAATTTATTCATTTGCATTGTGCACTTGAAAGACGTAGATTATAATAATACTAATACTAATAATAATAAATAAAGATAAAAATCTCTGAGATTGAGCGTTTTTTATTTATTAACGAAAATATAGCCACTAGTGGGAACTTAGATTTTTTAAAACAACTATAAAAAAACAACTGGTGTGGTCACCACACGACTTTCACATTCTCACTTATTTGAAATCATTACGAAACTCGTAATTAACACCTTTCATTTAAAATCGTTTGGGGATGAATTTTATTTTTAATAATATCTTATTCACCAGATAATAGAAAAATGTCATATTAGCATTTGATTTAAAAATTATTCTCATGGTTTAATTTAACGTAGAAATCCGAAAATACAACTCGCATAAATAAAAAGTACCTGGAGGCACCGAGCGATGTTCGGTAACTTCTTCCTTCAGTTAAAAGCTTTATTTTAATATTATTTTTAATTTAAAATTCTGATAAAAAGGTCGATTTTTATTTGAGAGCCGCTTTCAAATTAAAAAAATACAAAAATATATAATAGTCGCCCAATGTAGCCCCCCCTACCTCCACCCCGCTCGACCCCACCCCCGAAACCTCTCCCTACCACCGGATCCCCCACCACTACACCCCACCTCTGAACCTGTTTTGATTCAACCATATGATTCATTTTTATTCATCCAATTAATAAATAAAACCTATCAAAATATGTTGTTTTTTCAGAAAATTGAGACCTGCTTATGCGAAATATATTTTTAAATAAATTCTTGATTATTTTTTATTTTATTAAATAAATAAAGTTCTTTATAAAAACAATTATAAAACGTTTATTAATATTTCTAATGTTTAGGGAGAAACACATGTTTAGGGAGAAAATCCACAATCACAATACTTCTTCAAGGCCTTTTAGAACAATGAAACAAACAACCCATTGTCTGCCTGGGTATAAAAGGAAAAGGAAACCTTTTTTAAACCCCTAAGAATGGGATTTGTCTACCTGAAAATAATTAATTTGATTACTAAAAAACCCATCAAAAACAATTTTGTCGAAGATGAGACCGTGACAGATCGAATTGTCACCACAAAAACCCCCTAACCCGTGAATTTCATCAAAATCGGTAGAGTCGTTTTCAAAATATAACCAAGATACAAACAAATATATAAACAAACAAATAAAAAATATACAATTTTTGCTCGTTTAATAAGAGTAGATAAGAGTAGGTAGTCAAGGTTGCCGAGCTCGCAGACAATCATGAAATCATGGGTAATATACGTATAGCACGCTAAGTGTAGGTACACATTTATTTATATGTCAGAAAGGTTCGACTTGTCAGCAGTCAAAATATATATTTTAACTAGCTGATGCCCGAGCCTTCGGCCCGGAGTCACCTAGCTCCTGATGGAGAGCGTCTTGATTTATGGTTAAAATGTATATAGATAATAACTGACCCGACCACGCGTTGCTGTGACTAACTCTTATGCTTCACGCCGAAACCACTGGACGTATCAAAACTATACTCGCAACATATGTCCGTAATATATTTAAAAAATAATAATAGTTTTGGAAATAAATTGAAAATGCAAATAATTATAGAATAGGTATTAAAACAGTAAATGAATTATATATTACTTGTCAAAATTGTTCCCTTAACCAAAAATAATATTGACAGTTGAAAGATTTCCAAAAAGCTATTATCGGCCAACTTGTTCGTTTGCTTCCCCCAGAGAGGCGCTGGCGTTGTTTTCTCTAAAAAATATTTTTTACATGCCACAGGTGTGATATCTATAAAAACACTCGTGTATTTGAATGGAATGTTGTGTGAAAATTTCAAAGAAATCGGTGAAGAACTTTCGGAGATCTTTCAACGTATCACTTCAGCGTAACAGAACGTTTTAATTTATATAGTTCTGCCAAAAATTCTATTGTTTAGAATTCTGATTGGAATTTTCATGTAATTCCTGAATAAATTTTTATGAACTGATTAAAAATTGCTTCAGAGGAGCGGATTGCATCCAATACATGAATGAAATATATATATATATGAGTTCCAAATTTTTATTATTAAGAAGTCAAAGAACTTACTCAGGGAGAGTGGACTCCCAATGAAAACCAGCCGGTTTTGCTACACTCAGATTGAACATAAAGTGTATATATGTTTACTTGGCTGCGAAGCAATCCAAGTTTCTTATACGAGAATCTTCTCAAAGAAGAATAGTGCTTATTTTTTATTTTCTTTAGAATCTTCTCAAAGAAGAATAGTGCTTATTTTTATTTTCTTTAGAATCTTCTCAAAGAAGAATAGTGCTTATTTTTTATTTTCTTTAGAATCTTCTCAAAGAAGAATAGTGCTTATTTTTTATTTTCTTTAGAATCTTCTCAAAGAAGAATAGTGCTTATTTTTTATTTTCTTTAGAATCTTCTCAAAGAAGAATAGTGCTTATTTTTTATTTTCTTTAGAATCTTCTCAAAGAAGAATAGTGCTTATTTTTTATTTTCTTTACAATCTTCTCAAAGAAGAATAGTGCTTATTTTTTATTTTCTTTAGAATCTTCTCAAAGAAGAATAGTGCTTATTTTTATTTTCTTTAGAATCTTCTCAAAGAAGAATAGTGCTTATTTTTTATTTTCTTTAGAATCTTCTCAAAGAAGAATAGTGCTTATTTTTTATTTTCTTTAGAATCTTCTCAAAGAAGAATAGTGCTTATTTTTTATTTTCTTTAGAATCTTCTCAAAGAAGAATAGTGCTTATTTTTATTTTCTTTAGAATCTTCTCAAAGAAGAATAGTGCTTATTTTTTATTTTCTTTAGAATCTTCTCAAAGAAGAATAGTGCTTATTTTTTATTTTCTTTAGAATCTTCTCAAAGAAGAATAGTGCTTATTTTTTATTTTCTTTAGAATCTTCTCAAAGAAGAATAGTGCTTATTTTTTATTTTCTTTAGAATCTTCTCAAAGAAGAATAGTGCTTATTTTTTATTTTCTTTACAATCTTCTCAAAGAAGAATAGTGCTTATTTTTTATTTTCTTTAGAATCTTCTCAAAGAAGAATAGTGCTTATTTTTATTTTCTTTAGAATCTTCTCAAAGAAGAATAGTGCTTATTTTTTATTTTCTTTAGAATCTTCTCAAAGAAGAATAGTGCTTATTTTTTATTTTCTTTACAATCTTCTCAAAGAAGAATAGTGCTTATTTTTATTTTCTTTAGAATCTTCTCAAAGAAGAATAGTGCTTATTTTTTATTTTCTTTAGAATCTTCTCAAAGAAGAATAGTGCTTATTTTTTATTTTCTTTACAATCTTCTCAAAGAAGAATAGTGCTTATTTTTATTTTCTTTAGAATCTTCTCAAAGAAGAATAGTGCTTATTTTTTATTTTCTTTAGAATCTTCTCAAAGAAGAATAGTGCTTATTTTTTATTTTCTTTAGAATCTTCTCAAAGAAGAATAGTGCTTATTTTTATTTTCTTTAGAATCTTCTCAAAGAAGAATAGTGCTTATTTTTTATTTTCTTTAGAATCTTCTCAAAGAAGAATAGTGCTTATTTTTTATTTTCTTTACAATCTTCTCAAAGAAGAATAGTGCTTATTTTTATTTTCTTTAGAATCTTCTCAAAGAAGAATAGTGCTTATTTTTTATTTTCTTTACAATCTTCTCAAAGAAGAATAGTGCTTATTTTTTATTTTCTTTAGAATCTTCTCAAAGAAGAATAGTGCTTATTTTTATTTTCTTTAGAATCTTCTCAAAGAAGAATAGTGCTTATTTTTTATTTTCTTTAGAATCTTCTCAAAGAAGAATAGTGCGTATTTTTTATTTTCTTTAGAATCTTCTCAAAGAAGAATAGTGCTTATTTTTTATTTTCCTTAGAATCTTCTCAAAGAAGAATAGTGCTTATTTTTTATTTTCCTTAGAATCTTCTCAAAGAAGAATAGTGCTTATTTTTTATTTTCCTTAGAATCTTCTCAAAGAAGAATAGTGCTTATTTTTTATTTTCCTTAGAATCTTCTCAAAGAAGAATAGTGCTTATTTTTATTTTCCTTAGAACCTTCTCAAAGAAGAATAGTGCTTATTTTTTATTTTCCTTAGAATCTTCTCAAAAAAGAATAGTGCTTATTTTTTATTTTCCTTAGAATCTTCTCAAAAAAGAATAGTGCTTATTTTTTATTTTCTTTAGAATCTTCTAAAAGAAGAATAGTGCTTATTTTTATTTTCTTTAGAATCTTCTCAAAGAAGAATAGTGCTTATTTTTTATTTTTTTGCAATCTTCTCAAAGAAGAATAGTGCTTATTTTTTATTTTCTTTAGAATCTTCTCAAAGAAGAATAGTGCTTATTTTTTATTTTTTTTGCAAACTTCTCAAAGAAGAATAGTGCTTATTTTTTATTTTCTTTAGAATCTTCTCAAAGAAGAATAGTGCTTATTTTTTATTTTCTTTAGAATCTTCTCAAAGAAGAATAGTGCTTATTTTTTATTTTCTTTAGATTCTTAATTTATTATTTTTGTTTTATTTACCATAGGTGCCTTAATAATCTTCTCCATGTTGATTAGAAGCAAATGCTTGCTTCCATGACAGAGAGCTTTTTTTACGTAGTGAGCTTGTTAGCCTCACGTCCAACCCCTTTTAGTCGCCTTTTACGACAAGCAGAGGATACTATGGACCTATTCTACCCCCGGTCCATAGGGGTCTCAGTGTGTAATACTTTTTGTACAATTAGCAGTTTTATTGGTAGAAAGTCGGGAAATTTCATAAATCAACTGATATTTATCCAAAACCGTTTTATTGGTGAGATAAATATATAAATTTTTATTGACACTCCTGGGAATAATTACTTTAATTAAAAAAATATCTATGAAATTAAAGTTGTCCAAAGGTGAGATCGTGACAGATCAATCTCTCAACCCAAAAACCCCCTAATCCGGGAATTTCATCGAAATCATTAGAGCCATTTTCGAGAAAACGATTCTATATATATATATATATATATATATATATATATATATATATATATATATATATATATATAATATATAAATATATACCTATAGTCTAAGATCCTCGACCTTCACCTATTGAGTTTCCTAATGAAATTGAATATATAATGTAATAATAAACAAAACTTTACAGGGTCGACATCCAATTTCAATGCATAGCTATTTCTAATAAAAAATTAAAGTAGTTAATTTTATTACATAAATGTAGTTATCGAGTTTCCGGATAAATATATAACCAATCGAGAGTAAAATATGTATATAAAATGCCAAAGTTGGGTCGCTATCTTTTTTCTCTGCATAAGTCCAGTTAGACAGGGTATTTCCAGATAACTTGGCATTAGTATTTTGTAGTTATAGAGTTTGCTTTATTGTTATACAATGTATATGAAAATGTTGATAATTAAAAAAATTAAATTAAATAAATAAATCTAATAAATTAAATAAAATAGCTATGCAAGGAAATTGGATGTCGACCCTATCAAGTTTTGTTTTTTAATACATTAGTACCTGGAGGCACCGAGTGATGCTCGGTAACTTCTTCCTTCAGTTAAAAGCTTTATTTTAATATTATTTTTAATTTAAAATTCTGATAAAAAGGTCGATTTTTATTTGAGAGCCGCTTTCAATTTAAAAAAATACAAAAAAATATAATAGTCGCCCAATGTAGCCCCCCCCCACCTCCACCCCCGAAACCTCTCCCTACCCCCGGATTCCCCACCACTGCGCCCCACCTTCTGCACCTGTTTTGATTCAACCAAATTATTCATTTTTATTCATCCAATTGTTAATAAATAAAACCTATCAAAATGTGTTGTTTTTTCAGAAAATTGAGACCTGCTTATGCGAAATATATTTTTAAATAAATTCTTGATTATTTTTTTATTCTATTAAATAAAAAAAGTTCTTTATAAAAACAATTATAAAACGTTTATTAATATTTATAACGTTTAGGGAGAAGAAAATGTGTTAAAATCCACAATCACAATACTTCTTCAATGCCTTTTAGAACAATGAAACAAACAACCCATTGTCTGCCTGGGTATAAAAGGAAAAGGGAAACCTTTTTTTAAAACCCTAAGAATGGGATTTGTCTGCCTGAGAATGATTAATTTTATTACGAAAAAACCCATCAAAAACAATTTTGTCGAAGATGACAGATCGAATTGTCACCCCAAAAACCCCCTAACCCGTGAATTTAATCAAAATCGGCAGAGTCGTTTTCAAAATATAACCAAAATACAAATATATAAGCAAACAAATATATATACAAACAAATAAATAAATATACAATTTTTGCTGGTTTAATAAGAGTAGATATTATCAAAATATTAATTTCATTAGGAAACTCGATAGGTGAAGGTCGATCTAAGTCGGGATCTTGTACTACTATATAATAAAGAATTGCTCATTCAATAGTATCCTAATTGAAAAATATTGAATACTTATTGATTGTATTGTGAATTGATAAAATATATAAAAAAAAGAATATTATCTTTTGAATGAGGATGAATATATTTTTAACTTTTAAATAAATATAAATAAGAATATACCAACTACGTAACACGGAAGGTCACTTGTTTCGCTGCCGTTAAATAAAGAATCGTAGTTGACCATGGACGGGACTTGAACTTGACTTGAACTCCGACTACTTCATTTATATTTGAGGCCTAGAGAATGCTGGCTGGTTGTCTAATAACCAGGCGGCAAAAGAATTAACTCCCGTCTACTGTCATTGAAATAAACACGTGGATTTGTTTGCCTTGGTGGGCAATTTTGAAGTCAAGATAATCAAGATAAAAACAATTCAATTTAATGAAGACGAAATTCTAAATAACTAGTGGTCTAGGGTTCAAGTGCTACGCGAAATTATAAAATCGCTATACTAACTATAGAAAACTACTTGTATAATCTTTATTGTAAAATGCGCGATACTTTTTACAAAGCAGATAAGATAGAAATTTCATTTTCGAGCAAACTAGCGAAACAAGTGCTTCTGATTGTATTTGGTTTGAAAAGCCCTTTGTTAGTGTATATTTTGATTAAAATTGAAAATATTCCTTGCCAAAAATAGCATTTTTAAGAATAAATCAAAAAGGATCTGCTTGATGTAAGTAAACATAAAAATAATTTTTAAGAAAAAAATAAAAACCGACTTCAAAAAATTCAATGCAACAAATAAAATACACTAAAAGGTATAAAATAATTATTATCTTATTTAGTTACAACTAAACGACCAAATATTAACATGAAATTACTTTTTGAAGTCGGTGCCAAACAAACTATACCTATAAGCGAGCGTACCCGCCAAACGTACTAAGTAAGATCCGTCGAGTGCGATTCATAAAAGGTATATGTTGGGCACCAACTTCAAAAAGTATTTTCATGTTAATATTTCGTCGTTTAGTTGTAACTAAATAAGATAATAATTATTTTATACCTTTTAGTGTATTTTATTTGTTGCATTGAATTTTTTGAAGTCGGTTTTTATTTTTTTCTTAAAAATTATTTTTATTTTTCTCTTTTTAGTGATGTTATTAATAGTGATCATATCATCAGAACTTGACCAAATTAATATGACACCATCCCTAAGACATCCCCTTTCGGATAAAAAAAGAACCATCGAAATCGGTTCATAAACAAAGAGGTTAGGTCTAAACAAACCTAATAAAAAAGGTCTAATACCTATGAAAAAAATTCGAAAAAAAATGGGACCAATCGGAAGCTAGACTGGACCCAATGCAAAAAAAATTTTCAAAATCGGTTGGGAATTGGCGGAGATATGAGGTAACATAGGCACAAAAAAAAAAAAAAAAAAAAAAAATTCAGTCGAATAGAGAACCTCCTCCTTTTTTGAAGTCGGTTAAAAAATATACCTACACTACGGTGCAAAAAAATTCGAGTAAAAACCTGAATAAATAGCAAATTATTTTTAAAAATTTTACAAATATTCATTTAATTTATTCTATTAACTCTTAAACTAACATATTCAATAAATATTGTTGATAATTTTTGAATTTTATAAAAAAAAAAAAACAAGTAAAATTAAATTAAAAGATACAATTACAAATTATCCTACTTTCACAATATCTCTTTACATTTAAATAAAGTTTTAATAAAAGATCAAATTCCATTTGAAATATCAATAAAATGAATAATTTTGAATTAAGAATCATTGATAGAAAGATAAAATATACAAAATGGATATTTCTGAAGTTCAAGCAGTTCAAATTGTGTGCCTAATTAATCAAGGGCTAAGTCAACGACAACTGGCAAGTAGACTTGCATAAGCAATAATTTCAATAATGTATGTAAACTTGTCAAAAAATTAAAAATGATTTATTATTTAATAAAGTTTTTATTGGGGGGTCGATATTTTTGCACTTCAGTGTATATAAATGAATATCTTTTGAAATACAACGTAAGTTTCAAGTGTATGTATGAGCCTGCTGAAAAAAAGAACCCTATGTGATTTTTGATTTAATTATTTCCACGACAAGAAATTGTACAATACATTTACAATCGGCAAAACAAAATATTTTCAATTAATTTACACTGAAGCAGTAAATTACTTTTACAATAGGATACAATAAGTATATATAAAAAAAGTTTTACAATTTTGGATCTGTAAATAGATTTTACAATAAAATTTAGTTATATATCAATTTGCTTCGCTATAAATTTATTTATGATTTCATAATAAAAATGATGGTTTATACTTATACCATATATTTATATAATATGGGGTCGAGAAAAATTTATTAGTCAAAATAGGGTCACGAATGAAAAAAGTTTAAGAACCGCTGATCTAGTCCATAGGTTGGAGTAAAATCTTCGAGAGATGTGTGATAGGACTATGTATCGTTAAATAGGGTTTCTTTATTTCAGCAAGCTCATGAAAACAATTGAAACTTGCGCTGTATTACATGAGAAAGAATGAATTCAAATACATCTTTAAAAATCTGCTATTTTCAGCAAGAAATTATTTTCAAATTTAAATCAAATATAGATTTAAAAAAATATGATTTTTCTAACCAAACGCAATCAGAAACACTTGATTGGTTAGTTCGCTTAAAAATGGAATTTGTATCTTTACTAAGTTATAAACGGCACTGCACACATTAGCCATAAAGATCGTTTAAGAGTAGTTTTTTAACCGACTTCAAAAAAGGAGGAGGTTCTCAATTCGACTGATTTTTTTTTGTCTATGTTACCTCATATCTCCGCCAATTGTTAACTGATTTTGATGATTTTTTTTGCATTGGGTTCAGTCTCGCTTCCGATTGGTCCCGTTTTTTTTTTCATGGTATTGGACCTTTTTTTATATGTTTGTTCAGGCAAAACTTCTTTGTTTATGAACCGATTTTAATGATTCTTTTTTATTGGAAAGGGGGTGCCTTAGGGGTGGTCCGATATTAATTTGGTCAAGTTCTGATGATATGATCAATAACGAAATAACGTAAATCTCCGATTCTTATGACCAAAAAATCGAAATTATAATAAATAAAATCTTTTATAAAAAAAATCTTAAAACATTCATTTAAAACCCGCAAACGTTTCGAGAGAATTTCTATTTTTATGAATTGAATTTTATTATCATTTTCTGATTCATTCGCCCGACGCTTTCTCTTACTAGATGCATGCAAGGTATTATATTAAGTCACAATTAATAACATCACTAAAAAGAGAAAAATAAAAATAATTTTTATAAAAAAAAATAAAACCGACTTCAAAAAAATTAAATGCAACAAATAAAATAATAATAACTTAAAGATCAAATAAAATACACTTAAAGGTATAAAATAATTATCTTATTTAGTTACAACTAAACGACGAAATATTAACATGAAATCACTTTTTGAACTTGGTGCCAAACATATACATTTTATGAATCGCACTTGACGGATCTTACTTAGTACGTTTGGCGGGTACGCTCGATTATAGGTATAGTTTGTTTGGCACCGACTTCAAAAAGTAATTTCATATTAATATTTCGTCGTTTATTTGTAACTAAATTAGATAATTATTTTATACCTTTTAGTGTATTTAATTTTATTTTTAAGTTATTATTATTTTATTTGTTGCATTTAATTGTTTTTGTTGAAATGTGGTTGAATGAATGGAAAGAAGGTTGATATTTTATAATAGTTTTATTTAAAATAACATATGTACAGTTCTCAATGGATTGTGTGAGGGGACATCTTGTTGACTTGACATGATGAGATAAGAGTGAATTGTGTGTGTGTGACCTGCTCAGGTCACATGATATATTACTAGGGGCGTTCTGGCGCCAAGCCTTAAATTACAGTTCAGAATATAAATTTAGCAATATTCCAACAGTTTTGAAGTCGGTTTTATTTATTTTTTTTTTATAAAAATTATTTTTTAGTTAATATACTCTCCTTTTATAATTTCGCAGAACACTAGTGGTCTAAATTATTATTTCATCTCCTCTTATACTACATAATCATAATTTAATTCAGGCTGAATGAAATGACACCGCACAGATAGGTACCTAAAATGTCACGATTATCTTTTGAACATGATATATTCCATTAAAGGGAGGAAATAAAATCTTGACAGTCGCTTCTCGGTATATCTAATCCCCCCCCACTCCACCCCCGTCATGCTCTACTCCTTTTAATGAATATTTATTTACCCTCTATATTAAACCCGGCCAACTGTAGGGATCAGTTTAACGATGTTAATTACAACCAAGATCCACCCATCCCTTATCATAAACCCACCCTCAATTTAACTAATTTTTCGCTCACTCCTAATGATTGAATGAATTTTTGTAATTGATATAAGGGGTTGGCTGTCTGTCTGTCTGTCCGTCCACGGCTAGCTACATAGATACACGGCTCGAGTGTAGGAAGGGCTGTAGGGTGTAGGGTGTCTGCCAGTTAATTGAAATGCCTATCATCTCCCTCTCAAGTTCCACTTCAAATAACATATATTCATCACCCACTAATGACTCTTGTAGAAATTATACTAATATGTCAAATCAACGATGCATATTATCAAGTAGCAGAACGTAATATATCGTAGGTAGGTATGTCAAAATTTTTCATCATTTATTTTAAAAATTATGAATTTTTACTTAAATCTGTTTCTCTATTTGCCCTTCTGAGTAGAATCAAATTTTGAAGCATTTCTTCCAACGTGATTTTCTTGAAATTTTGTCCAGATCGTGATGAAAATACATTATTTCAGTCACTTTTATTTTATTTAACTAGTAGTTTAAAAATTCACAGTTTATTGGACA
This sequence comes from Forficula auricularia, assembly GCA_024734495.1. Classification (NCBI taxonomy): domain Eukaryota; kingdom Metazoa; phylum Arthropoda; class Insecta; order Dermaptera; family Forficulidae; genus Forficula; species Forficula auricularia. The sequence continues at coordinate 246,783 of JALMQS010000089.1, forward strand.
AAGTTTTTTTTATTGAAGCTCTTCTTCAATTTTTGTACAACGTTTCGTCTCTCTCGAGACTTTTTCAAGTACTCAATTGGTTAGAACAAAATTGGTTGAAATAAAGATAAAAATAACTGAGACATAGTAGAATTTTTTCTTTTTAGATTGATACCATAAAACAATATGAATATACTTATAATATATACAAAGAGAAACAAAGAGGTTGTCCTCTGCTTGATGCAAATAAACATATACACATATATATGTTTATTTGCATCAAGCAGAGGACAACCTCTTTGTTTCTCTTTGTGAATCAACAACTCTGCTACTCTCGGCAAAACAAAAACTTTTCAATTATAATATATACTTGAAAAAGTTTCGAGAGAGACGAAACGTTGTACAAAAATTGAAGAAGAGCTTCAATAAAAAAAAATTTTATTTAACATTTATTTATTTATGAGTAGGATTTATAGGCACTAAAAATCTTTAAAATAGGCAGGAAACTAAGCATTAAAAATAACTAAAATAGGCACTTAAAAAGGTATTTTAAGTAAAAATAGGTACTTCATTTCAAATAAGCTATTTCGGATGGTGTTAAATTTTGCTCTTTGCACTACTCAGGGAGATAGGGAGTGCCTGTAAGCTTAGAACTTAGGCGAGGAAATTGTCTCCTGAAGCGGGTGGAAGAAGAAGCACGACCGCCATCTTGCATAGTTCAAAACATTGCCAAACATAACGTTATCAAATGATAAATACATGTTAAACAATGAGCTAATTCTCTCATATAAGCACGTTTTTCTTTAATATAAAATACAGTATATGTTCCTATGACTATTTTGTGTATATTCATCTTATTTTAATGTGAAATAATTTTAATAATTAATAATTTTAATTAATTTCAATTTTCTCTATATATCTGTAAAAATCAAAAAACTATAATTTAAAATAGTTCTTTTATTAGTTTTTTTTATTTAGGTGACCTTATAATTTTGAAAATCGAAGGTAAAATGATATATATTTTAGTATAGGACAATATGGAAATCTCAATGTTTTGAAAGATCCAAGATGGTGGACTGTGAGTAAACTATGACGTAGGCAGGCGACACTTTTCTAGCCATATGCTCTCTCCCTATCTCCCTGGCACTACTATATCCTCCTAAATTCCCGGCTATTATTTCCATTATTGTCCAACCAGGATTCCACTTGAGTATTTTGTCCATTTTTTGATTGAGATTGAAGGCAATAGTACCAGATGCTTTTTTGATATTTTCTTGAAATCTCTGGAATATTTTTATGGACTCTATCAAAAAAGAGATTTCTTGCTTCTAATACTGTAATGGTTACAGGTAGATTGTTAAAATTACACTTTATATATTATGCTGAATCATCCTCAAGAGTAATAAAAGAAAATGCATTCTTAGCCTCCCTTATAGATAAAGTATCATCTTTAACTTTTAAGGCAGTGTTTCCCAAACTTTTTTAGGCCATGCCCCACTTTAACATTTCTAAAATCATCATGTCCCCCCATATAATAATTTTAGTTAAAAAATTTATTTTTGTTCTTTTTAGTAATATGAATGATAATTTTGAAAGCGATTTCTTACAACTGTTGTCAAAACAAAGAAACGAACTTTTAATAAATAAAAATAATATATTTTTAAAACTTAATTTAATGTGATTTGTGGACTTGATGCTTTTTACACAGCGATTTTATATCTGGCTCAAGCTTAGTTAGCTTAAGTCTCAAATATTTTTATTAAATCAAACCACGTAATAGAACCGAATATGTGCAAAGGACTCCGCTTCGGTTAATATATATTCAGTTCAAAATATGCAAGGGTCGGATCAAGGAATTTTTTATGGGGGGGGGGGGGAGAATGTATATAAGGTGCCAGATGTATAAAAGATCTACTTTTTATCTCGAAAGTGTGTCGCGATCGAATTATCCAAGCGGGGGGGGGGGGGGGGGGTCAGAGATCACACACACATAGAACTTTATTTTCAATTTTAAAATTTTTTAAAAAATGTTTTTTTTTACAAATTTTATATCTCATATTTTCAAATTGCCTCCCTCTAACCATCAAATTGCTCCCCTGTGGGGCGTACGCCCCACTTTGGGAAACACTGTTTTAAGGAGTTAGGTGTTAGTTCTAGGTGAAACATTTTAATATAATAATAAAACTTGAGCAAGATGCTAGGTAGGTTTCACAAAAAAGAAATAAAACAAAATTGAGTTTTGAATTGGATATATTTCGGGGGTGAGCGCATCATCAGGAGTCCAAGAAAACTGATTATACATTGGAAAAATAGTTTTACAAGTAACAATTTTTTATAATTTTTTGAAATGTATGTGGTGAGGGGAAAGTAGGAGGAAGAGGGGAAGTTGTTCTAAGATTTAATATTTTCTATTGAGATTTGAACCGGCTGAAGGAAAGCCATACCTGCTATTATAATAACGAATGGGAAAGTACCTGAAAGGGTACAACTGGAAAGGTGCCTGAGAGGGTACAATTACCCTAATATATTCAATGTGCGATTAATGGAAGGAATGTTTAGTTAATTTATTATAATATATAATCAACAATTGTATTTTTATACACTTCCAATTGATTATTTAAAATATTTGAATTATTAGAGGGGGCTATTTTAATTTCGGTGGATTCTAAGAGATCCAATTTAAGGCCTTTTCCTTCAAAATGAATGGGGATAGGGCTATTATTAGAGGTTGAATGATTGGATTCATGTAAGTGAATTGCGAAGGCTGAGGTCGAATCTAAATTAATGTTATCGGATCTATTGAGACGATTAAGAGCTCTTACATGCTCTGAGTAACGTATTTTGAATGAGCGGCCTGTCTGTATATAAAAAGCATCACCATCTTGACAAGTTAATTTATACACTCCTGATTTGTCTAATTAATCAATTTTGTCTATTTTATTGTTAATTAATTGGGAGCCTAAATTGTTGTTGTTGTATAAAGCAGGAGTGATTCAATATGTTTTAAGAGTATAAGCTAATGGAGATGTCAGATGATTAGAAATGAAGGGTATTCTTCTATATATTTTTTCAGTTCCCGGTTGTAATGAGTGTGAAATAGTGAATTTACGTTTGATTTTATTGTAAATTTTGTTGATAGTCGAAATGTTATATCCATTATTCAGGGCTATATTCTGAATGATGTTAAGCTCTTTATTGAAATTTATAGTATTCATGGGTATACTGAGGAGTCTATGAATCATTGAATAGAAAGCTGCAAGTTTAGTATTAATGGGGTGATTCGATGAGAAGGGAATGACTGTGTCCGTGAAAGTGGGTTTTCAATATATTTCGTAGTGTAATTTTTGATGTGAAATAGTTATTTGAAGGTCCAAGAAAGCGAGAGTATTATTTGTACCAATTTCAGAAGTAAATTGTAATTAATATATGTATCTTATTCATTGATTGTTTCTATGACCTAAATTAATAGATAAATAAATAGAATTACAGAACAATATTTAAAAAAATAAATTTCAAATGTACCTTTTGAATTTCATCTAAGAATAATATATAGCTGCTTGGATCCAGGCACCCCGCCTTAATAAGTTTTTTGAAATATTATCTTAATAATTCAAAAATAACTTTTAAATTTAGAAAATCTATCGTAAACAATGAGAATTACCAAATTTAATTAAAATAGGCACTAAAAAAGGCATTATTAGATGAAGGACGAAATCCGAGCCCTATTTATGATATTATCTTTTTAAATATCTGCGCTCTACTTTATTTCCCAGCCCATAAGACGCACTGTAATTTTTCAATGTAGAATTGTGTACATTTTTTGGGAATTTTTTTTTAGAAAATACTGTCAAGGGAATATTAAAATTCTAAAGAGTGTTATTATCGAAATTTGTAGTTTCCTGATGCAGGAAAAAGATAGTAAGGTAGGTAGTATTTAATAATAAGTATATTTTTTCCCGCATCATGCGAATCGTCCTGCTTATTATAGAAGTACCTGGAAACACCGAGCGATGCACGGTAACCCCTAACCCCCACACCCGAAACCACATATTTACCCCCCCCCACAACTGCACTCCACCTCCCACATCCACCCCACCCCGCACCCAGTTTTTGCATTTCTAGCTTTCTAGTGGTCTACATATTATGTGTATATTTGTTTACTCGTACACCAATTTGCCCACATTCGTTCATATTGATAAACATTATAAAAAAATAAATAGGAAAATAATAATAAAAAAAAATAATCGTATAGGATCTGAAATAAAAATATAAAATTAAATAATATTTGTTTCCAAGTTATATAAAAAAAAGCCACTTCAACCACTTTATATGTAAACACACTTGTAATGTTATGATTTAGACACCTGTTAATTAAAAACAAACAAAAAATTCCAAACTAATTATTTTATATGAATTAATGTCTACATTGTATTTGAGCTCCGACTTCGGAGATTACTTCTCCACCATCGACTGTCCTTGATCATTTTTTTAGTCCTTGTTTTTAATAAGAGGAAAAAAGTAATTAAATAAAAAAACCTCTTTTCAGATAATTATTCCAATTCCATATTTTTCTCCCAATCAATTCCACAAAAAATTCCTATAATTTTTTAAAATATAATTTATAAATTTATTGAACCAATTATTTTACATGAATTAATGTATACATTGTATTTTAGCTTCGACTCCGGAGATTACTTCTCCACCATCGAGTGTCCTTGATCATCTTTTTAGTCCTTGTTTTTAATAAGAGGAAAAAACTAATTAAAGGAAAAAACCTCTTTTTCCGATAATTATTCCAATTCCATTATTCCTCCCAATTCCCCTTTCACAAAAAATTCCTAATTTTTTATATATATATATATATATATTAATATTTGCTATAACCTATTAGTGGGTTTTAAAATTAAAAAACCAATTAAAAATAAAAGATAATTGAAAAAAAATGTAAACAAACTTTTTTATTGACATTTTCATCTATAAATAATTACTTTAATTAAGAAAAGATCAATTAAGATTAAATTTGTCGAGGCCCAGACCTAGCCAGATCGTTTTCTCATCCACAAAACTTGTTAATAGAATTTGTTTCATCAAAATCGGTAGAGCCGTTTTCAAAATAGAACTAAGATACAAATATATATATATATATAAACAAACAATTTTTGCTCGTTTAATAAGAGTAGATAAAGTATCTGTTTACTCTCGTCCCATAAGACACAGGCTTATTTTAGAGCACATTTCGGAGTAAAAAAAAAGTGGGTTTTAAAGACCGGGACATATGCTAAGTGGTTTCTGCAGAAAAAGCTTGTTTTTTGATAAGCAACTCAACTAGCATCTCTAGAATCTTTCGGACATTTTTCTATGTGAGTGTGTTTATGTGTTATTTCGTAAAATCCTAATGAAGATAATGTAGGTATTTATCAAAAGTTCGACGGAGAATTTGAGTGTTTTGTAAGTTTTGATCTCATCTCTGATAGTACCTATAAGAATTTTTAATTCTTTATCATCCAGGGAAGATTCTAAAGAAATTATAGTTAAGAAACAGCAAATTGGCGATCAAATGACCCGGGGAGGTCAGTCCGTGACCCACGTGATGATTTCAAGGTAATCAGCCGCATGAATGATTAGAAAGTAGGATATGGATATGGCTTAATAACTTTCTATGGGAATAAAAATATGTATTTTTTACCAATTAAATAGAAAAACAAAATAAATGATTAAAAAATATTTTGAATAAAAAATGTGGGGAAAGTGTACACTAGGGCTTCTCAAATGGGATTCCAGGGGTGAAAATTTGTCCCGTTATTCCTGAAAAATAAATCAAGTTTCCCGAGATGCCTGGGCTAAAAATTATTCCATTGTCGAGACATAATAAACCAAATATCCAGGGAATCGCTCGAATTCTAATTAAGATTTTTTTACGTTTTTTAAAGGATATTGAAAATATATTGTCTGCCTGGGTACAAAAAGAAAAGGGAAACCTTTTTTAAAACCCTAAGAATGGGATTTGTCTACCTGAGAATAATTAATTTGATTACGAAAAAACCCATCAAAAACAATTTTGTCGAAGATGAGACCGTGACAGATCGAATCGTCACCCCAAAAACCCCCTAACCCGTGAATTTCATCAAAGTCGGTAGAGTCGTTTTCAAAATATAACCAAGATAGAAATATATATACAAACAAATAAATATACAATTTTTGCTCGTTTAATAAGAGTAGATATATCTGAATAATAGTCAAGTCAAATTGTATTTTTAGCAAGAAAGTTTTGGGGTAGTTCTGATTTTTTGCATATATATGTTTTTTGGGGCGCTGAATCCAAATCTGAGGTTTCCAATCAAAATTGCGCGATGCAACATTGTGGAAAATGCAAAAATTGTGAAAATTTCCATTTTCTGGTTTTTTTGCTTATTACTCGAAAATTATCAACTTTTCGTAAATAACCTTCCTATTCAAAATGAAAGTTCATAAAATTTCCTACAAATTTCATTATTTAGATTTTTATCTTCGGCTAATCGTTCGGGCTCAAGCGCAAAATCCATGTTTTCGACCTCGGTAGACCACCTAATCACCCAAAAACTAGCACTTTTTTCGATATTTTTCCATTTTGACCATTAGCTATATTAGCCGCACCCGTTCGATATAGTTCTCCATATTATGTTAATTCAAATATATTTCTGATTTTCCAACCGCAAGTTCTGAAGCAAGAATTTTTAAAATCTAATCAATCTGATTTGAAAATTCAAACATTTTGAAATCAAACCGACTTTCTACGACCTTATATTATTATGTATAAAAAAATTCGGATGTGTGCTTAAGACCAGACGACAGAAGTAATAACTTATATGGCATTTATAATTCTAATATTCTAAAATTATTTTTTGAAAAGGAATAATTAATATATTTTTCGACATCGACTGAACTGGTACTAGACCACAGCCCAGCCGTGACGCGTGATGTGATGCATGACGCGACATGTGATGTGACGAGTGACGGCTCAATCTCATTTACTATCCAGGAAAATAAAAATGTACATGAGCGCCAAAATTCAAATATAATATATTAATTTGAGCTTAGAGTTAATGCTGCAGTGCCATCTGCGGCTAGACACAGACATCAACCGTGACGCGTGACGGCCCAATCCCATTTACTGCCAAGTAAAATAAAAACTGTGCAAGGCCCGCCAAAAGAAGTTATCACTTCAAAAAAAAAATCAAAATATTTTGTTTCGCCGAGAGTAGCAGATTTGTTGATTCATTAAGAGAAATATAGAACAACCTTAGTTAAGTTTTACTTAGAGAAAGTGGTGTAGGTTTTAGGTGAAACATGATATTAATCAATAAAGTAAAGGGAGTGTAGTTTCACAGTGAATGAAATAAAACTCAAAGAGGTTTATACAAACTCAATATATTTCGGATTATTAGTCCATCATCAGGAGTTTACCAGCAGGACATTAGAAATTCCACAATAATAGATCTATTAATTAACAAAAATTAAAAAACTTAACACTCTTCTTTCTGAACTATATACTATTTCAGAAAATACAATCAAAATTAAATTCAAACCACGCGCCCTCAACCTTCTAAAATAAATGACAAACTGATATATGAGATAACCACAAAATTGTTGTATATTGTAATTTATCTCTATTATGTTTTATTTTAATCTGTTTCTCTATATGTAATTTATGCTTATTTGTACATTGATATTTATAATTAATTTTGTGTTTATGACTTAAAATTTGTAATTTTATTTTCTAATTTAATTCTAGAAAATTTATATTTATACTTGTAATTAAAGGTTTTTTTATTTATATTAATATTCATATTTACCTAGTTTCTTTATATTTATATTTATGTATTTTTATATTAAAAAAGAAATTTTTTTTAAATTTTAATTTTATTGATGTTTTTCTTGTGTTATATTGGTATGCATGATTTGAATGTTATATTTTGTTATATTGGTAGTTATGATTTAGATGTTAAAAATTGTGATCGCTCGTTCAATTATTATTAGTTTTAAGCTGTAAACTACTGATGATGGACTAATAATCCGAAATATATTGAGTTTGTATAAACCTCTCTGAGTTTTATTTCATTCACTGTGAAACTACACACCCTTTACTTTATTAATTAATATCAACATTTCTATTAAAAAAATTAAAAAGAAAATATTTTCACAAAAAATGTATAATTCCGAATATTAAAGACAAAAATAATGTTATCCAATATAATCAATCTAACATTCTAAAAATAATAACTGAATTTTATAAAAACTTATATACATCTAATAATAACGATAACCCACTAGACCTTGATTTAACAAATCAAATAAAAGAAGATATCCCAGAAATTCTAGAATCTGAAATTTCAACGATAATTAATAAACTTAAACCTAACAAATCTTCTGGAGGAGATGGCATCAAAAATGAAACTATGAAATATGCTCATGATATTATAGCCAGGCCACTTACTTTGTTGTTTAACAAAATAATGCAATCCAAAATAATACCAATCCAATGGAAACAATCAGATATTATTATTATGTACAAAAAAGGTGATCGCAAAGACATCAATAACTACAGACCTATCACATTATCCTCTAATATAGGTAAAATTTTCATGAAAGTAATAGAAAAAAGACTAAAAACTATAATGACCTTCAACCAACCAACAGAACAGGCAGGCTTTAAGTCCGGGTACTCAACGTGTGACCATCTTCAAGCCATCAACCAACTAATTGAGAAATCTTGCGAATATCAAATTGAAGTCTTCCTTGCTTTTCTCGATTACAAGAAGGCATTCGACTCCATCGAACACAACTACATTTTAAAATCCATGCTTTCACAAGGATTCAACACGGAATACGTTTCTTTAATAAAAGAAATATATAATAACTCTGAATCCAGAATAATATTAGAAAAAAATGGACCTTACTTCCCAATTAATCGAGGTGTGAAACAGGGCGACCCTCTATCACCAGCACTGTTTAACTGCGCCCTAGAAGACTTATTCAGGAATTTAAATTGGTCAAATAAGGGTATCAAAATAAATGGAAGATATCTAAATAATTTGAGGTTCGCAGATGATCTCGTCTTAATAGCAGGTTCTAAAATAGAATTAACAGAAATGATTAACGAAATAAACACTGAAGGTAAAAAATATGGTCTGGAAATAAATTATAGCAAATCTACATTTATGGCCTCCAGAACTCAAACAAACATAAAATTAAAGGACAACAAATCTTATATAGAATACAATCCAACAGTAACATATTTAGGACAGATAATAAGTTTCAAAGATAAAATGAATAAAGAAATAACAAGAAGAATTAATTTGGGATGGAACAAATACTGGTCACTAAAATTCATTTTAAAAAATGTAAATATTGATTTAATTTCAAAAATAAAAATCTTTAAGCAATGCGTTATTCCTGTTATGTTATATGGTGCTCAGACTTGGACATTAACAGAAAAGACAATTAACAAATTAGAAACAACTCAAAGAGCCATGTTAAGAAGCATCTTAAACATAAAAAGAAAAGATAAAATAAAAAACGAATACATTTACAAAAAAACGCAGATAAAAAATATTAAAAATACAATTTTAAAACTAAAATGGAACTGGGCAGGCCATATAATAAGACTTAAAGATGAAAGATGGACCAAAAATACTAACGGAATGGTGGCCTATAGAACGAAAAAGGAAAAGAGGAAGACAATTCAAAAGGTGGAACGACGAGTTCAAGAAAATAGCGGGCAATGAGTGGACTAGAATCGCCAAAAGAAGAACAGAATGGAAGAAATTAGGAGAGGCCTATGCCCAAACTGGGCCTGGTACAACTTAAGTTATATTATTTATTTTATTGTAAATACTTATATATATATATATATATATAAAATGTAATCAGTACCTATAACTTATACACAAATTATGTATCTTTTAAAGGCTTAAATAAATAAATAAATAAATTTAAAATGAATTGGAGTCTTTCATTTCAAAATTCGAGTCCAAATTAGAATTATATTTCAAATTTGCCTGGTTAATGAAAATCGATTGGAGCCATCAGTTTAAAATCCGGGCTGACAATTATATTTCAAATTTGTCTCGTTAATTAATATATATTTAATGATTCTTAATTTAAAATCTATTGGTGTTTTTTCATTTTCATTCGAGTTCAAATGAATACAATATTATCTCGATACAAAGTCCAAATCAAAAATATATAGTTTTAGTAACAGAAATCAAGGTACAAATATTAATGTTGCATTGGTGTAATCGCTAGAGCTGATTTCATAGTTCAAGAGTTCGTCGGTTCGATTCTAGGCAAGAGGGTAATTTTTTTATAGAAAATTCTCTTAGCGTTGTTACAAATTAATATAGGCTCTTATATATAGTATTAGTAGTTATAATAAGATTGAAGTTTCTTTTTGCCGAGAGTAGCAGAATTTTTATAAATTGAAGGAGACAATAAAAGAGTGTGTCTTCTGCTGGAATTATACATTTTTAATTTATTGATAACGAGACTATAGTTTCGGGAGCTTGGCCCTCTTCATCAGTCTATTACAATTAATTCACAGGAATTAATGTAAACTATAGTCTGGTTATAAATAAATTAAAAATTTTGTTACAAATTAATCTAGACAAATATATATAGTATATATTAGGGTGATCGATTTTGACCAATCAATAAAAAAAATTAATAGCCTAAGATGGCAGTTTGACCATAAATATATATTTTAATTAATTTGAAAGTTTATAATAGGAAAATAAGGACAAGTTTTTATGTGTGACTTTTTTATTTATCAGCCAACGTTTCGTCGACTTTGCCGACTTCAAATAGTCATGCCACACATTCGTCTAAATTTTCTTGTTATTTTCGTTACCATTGAAGACCATCAGAACACAAATTTTAAAAAATATTTGGCACATTCACAAAAACAAATTTTCTCTTTTCTTTTTAACCGACTTCAAAAAAGTAGGAGGTTCTCTATTCGACTGAATTTTTGTTTGTGTCCATGTTGTTACGACAACACTTTAAGTTTTTGGTTGCAACCCTTCTTGACCAGAGAGAGGTTTTGGCGATTTGTTGATTTATCTCGAAGAAGTTCCCCGGGAATGGTCTGGTAACGTGTCCAAGCGATTCGACCTGTTTAAGCCCTGATGCTGGTTTGATGAGAGGAGAGAAGGATGTATTTAAAAGAAGAGATTATTTAATATTGGTTTTTTATTGGTTAATTATAAGTACACGTTTCTCCATAGCTGATGGCTGGAGAGCTGAATTCATCTCTTAACTCCAATTGACAACTGACTGACCACCCCAACTGGGCTTCAGATTAGAACTGCCAACTCTCTGACTCCAAGTGGATTTCAGCTTCGACTGCCAACTCTCTCAACTGACTCAAAACCTGCCTGTCTGTCGAAATTTTAAGATTACTTCTCATAGGCCAAATTCTTAATTAGCGGGGCGTATCCTAAAATCATTCCTCCCATTTCTAAAAACTTACCCTCTAGAATTTTCCCACGCTAAAATAACATTTACATTCAACGAATGTATAATACACATCTGGGCTAAAAGCCATTTGACATTTATTTACGACTCGTGTTAAGAGCCATATGACATTTAGGTCCAGGAAGCTGTAAATTCGCTTTCCTATTGTCACGTTCGAAAAATAAAAAGGGAGCCGACTGCCAAAATATTACCCTTAAGAATAATTATATTTTTATTTAAGGAAATAAATTCTCGGGGAACAACAATGTTACCTCATATCTCCGCCAATTGTGAATCGATTTTGAAAAATGTTCTTGCATTGGGTTCATTCTACCTTCCTCTTATTTAAATGTATAATTAAAGTTTTGAGCATCTTTATTTTGAAAATAGTTGGTAGTTTTTTCAAAAAATCAGCTCGGGTTCAGATTAATCAAGATGTATTTTAAAAGAGAAAGAATTGAATCAATCTTTGTCGGACAAATTCTAAGATTTTAGTAGAAATATTATCAAATTGCGATATCAGAGGGGATTCATCCCCCCAGGAGTCGAACCTGAGAACTAACATGCTTTCCGGGCAGTCAGCTCACACCCTCGAGACAAAAACCTCTCTCTGAATCGCAGTATATGATATAAGCACAGAATTTTTTACTCCATTCTTCTATAATTGAAATTAAAAAAATTTAGCTTAAAATGAAAACAAGTTTTTCATTTCTCCTGGGGGGATGAATCCTCTCTGATTCGCAATTTAATAATATTTCTACTAAAATCTTAGAATTTGTCCGAAAAAGATTGATTGAATTCTTTCTATTTTAAAAAGTTCATCCTAATGTTTAGTGTGTTTTTTAAACTGAATTTTAAGCGCATCCTTCGGCCTCTCTTGTGGCCTTCTGTTTCCCATACAAATTAACTTCTCTTGAACACGTTCCGACTAATTCCAGTGTTAGGGCCTCGGTTGAGTGCGTTGTGGTGCGTGTCCGCGCCCCCACCTAGTTGGTGGGGTCCTAACAGTGATTTGAACAGGGCGATGTTTTTGCCCTGGTGGAAGACCGGGCTAGGCGCCACCCGCTTAATTAGCGGGCGAGGGGCTACTAGTTGGTGGATGGCCCCTCCTTCGATTTGATCAGTCGAGATCGAATTGCTTCACTTATAGCATGACTGAAATATTATCAGTCATGCAAAAGTGTCGCAACGATCTGACTGAGTCATCTAGCGGCCGTGTTTAAAAGCTCATAGCTAGAGCAACAGCGAGCCGCTACATCACATCCAAATCATTGGTTTTTGTGCTCATTATTCATATTCGCTAATCTTTGTTTTGCTGCTAAAATTGAAACCCTAATTTTGTATGCGGATCAATATTTACCATATGTTAGAAGAAAAAAATGTTTATAAATGTAATTTTATATTTGAGGGTCTGGTGGTGTGATTTTCGTGACAGACCACTCTTAGAAATATATTAATTAGTCTCGTCACATTCTGACACCCATCCACTTGAAGCGAGAATGCAATCAAAGGATTAAAAGGTTAATCCGGGATTTATCTTCCAACCCGCAAACCCTACAATAGAAATATCTAAGGGCTATTTCTAGAAAATCAAAATTTAGCTCTAAATCCATTTGACAGGACTCAAAAGTCAACAAAACTATTATATGAAAAATCTAAAAAAAAAATTATCCAGCTAAAATTTGGAGAGAGTTCTCAAAATATGAAATTATCCAGGAAAGGGAAAAAAATAAAATAAAATGTACATTAACATTTTGAGAAATAAATTTAAAAACCACTTTGAAAAAAAATTGACACGTTCTGATGTGGCCATCCACTTGACTTTACCATGCACTTCGGGCTCACATTTTTTAAACATAATCATATTTATTATGTTTAAATATTTTATTCAAGTGTAGTTACCTATTATTTCTTTGCATTTAAAGATTTTTTAATAATATTATATTATGGTAAATGTAATGAGAATTTTGTGCAATTTTTTATGCAATAAACGTAGATATTTGACGCTTGGTGTCTATAACTTACTTTATCATTTTATTTCTCTCATAACACTCCTTCAAATATATAGACATTTTATCTTCAATTTTAATTTTTTAATGCATAAAAAAATTTATTTTGCCATCTTTTACTGCTTATATTTGCATATTTCAACGTATTCTGCATATTACTTCCATATATCAGCATTTTTAAATGCATATTTTGACACTTTTTACTGCATAAAAGACTTTATCTATTGTTACGACAACATTTTGAGTTTTGGTTGCAACTCTTCTTGTCCAGAGAAAGGTTGACGATTTGTAGATTTATCTCGAAGAAGTTCCCCGCAGAAAGGTCTTGGTAACGTGCCCAAGCGATTCGACCTGTTTCAGTCTTGATGCTGATTTGATGGTAATTGAAGTAGGAGAGATGTATTTAAAGAAAAAAATATTATTTAATATTTTTTTTTTTTTGATTAATTATTTATAAATTTATATTTCTCCATGCTAATGGCTGGAGAGGTTAAAACTCGTCTCTTAACTCCAATTGACAACTGACAACCCCAACTGGGTTTCAACTTAGAACTGACTGCCCAACTCTCTGACTGACTCAAGCCTGCTTGTAGAGTAGAAATTTTCCAATAGCTTCCCATTGGCCAAATTCGTAATTAGCAGAGCGTATTTTAAATTACGAGCCCGCCCATTTAGAAATACAGTCTCTAGAAAGTTCCCACGCAGAAATGAAAAAAGCCAATGACTTTACAATCGACATGTGTTAAGAGCCATTTGACATTTATTAACCCAAACATATATAATATAAACTCATTTCACATTTATGTCCAGGAAGTGCAATTGTAAAGGCCCTTTCCTATTGTCAAATACTCACGTTCGAAAAATAAAAAGGGAAGCCGCCTAAAAATATTACCCTTAAGAATAATAATACTATATATATTTGTCTAGATTAATTTGTAACAACGCTTAGAGAAATTTCTCTAAAAAAATTACCGTCTTGCCTAGAATCGAACCGACGAACTCTTGAACTAAGGGCATCAGCTCTAGCCATTACACCATTAAAACATTAATAATTATATCATGATTTCTATTACTAAAACTTTATATTTTTGATTTAGACTGTGTTCATTTGAACTCGAATGAAAATGAAAAAACACCAACAGATTTTAAATTAAGAAACATTAAATATATATTAATTAACGAGGCAAATTTGAAATATAATTGTCAGCTCGGATTTTAAACTGATGGCTCCAATCGATTTTCATTAACCAGGCAAATTTGAAATATAATTGTAATTTTGAAATGAAAGACCCCAATTCATTTTAAATTAAGAAACATTAAATATATTTTTTGTAATTAGTTAAATTAATTGAACCGCGTAAATTTGAATAATTTCCATGATTCAGCCTGCGAATTTTTTGCAGTTCATAAATCATTTCATTATTGTTGTGTTGAAAAGGAAAAATGAAATTTAAATTTAAATTTTAAATTTAAATATATTCATAAATATTTCTTCCCCCCCCCCTCCCCCAGCCACTCAAAAATTAAAGAGGCGAAACTTTTAAGAGACGATGTATTTTCGGTAGTTTACGGGTATACATTTGGAGTGTGGTTTTTTAAGAGGAATAAAAATTATGGACCGAGACGCTGCCCGCCAGGGCACAAGCTCGGAGGGCCGAGCTTCGAGGCGTGCCGAAGGCACGCACGAAAAGCTCGTTATATTTATATTTAAGGAAAAAATTCTCGGCGGGCACAACACTATCTTTAGATAGAGGTTTCTTTCATCTTATATAATAATTTCCAGTCCCATATAAAGTAATATGTTTTGCCCAAGTACTAAAGTAACTAGCTGTTCAATTTGCATTGTAGGTATGTAAAGTATTATGGCCTTTATGAAGTAGATATTTAACATTCTCTCTTCTCATCCATCTATTTGTTATATAATGCGAGTGATGTTCAACTGAGGGTCACTGCTCGATCCATGGGAATCCCCCGTCCCCCCATTTAACAATTCCCACCTGACAAAGAATACAATGCATTAACAGAATATGCCAATCCACTTTACATTAAAACTGTTCCCAAAATGAATTCAATTACATTTTATATGCTATGTACTATCAGATGACAGAATGGCAAATCTAAATATTCTGTATGTGTGAGTGTGTGTGTGTCTATGTCAGAGTTGATGTTTCCACTGCAGTTTTGCCAAGTTTCATTTTTCCCTATTCGGCTTTCTCCCTCCCTATTTATATGTTATATCCATTATTATTATATAACAAATTAATAAAAACAAGTTATGGATATCGAAAAAAATGCCAGATATTTTGATGATATTTACCTTTTGAAAAATCATTTTAGATATAGATATGGTTTGAGTTTAGAAATCTGAAGCATTAAAATACGCAAAAACATTTTTGGGTATTTTGTTCTATTTGCTCCAAAAAAGGAGATATATAGCCATTTTAGGGTAAACTTTTGAAATTTTTAAAGTGTTCATCTCCTCGGGTGTTTAAGTTTTAACATTCAATGATATAAGGTCTATATTATTGTTGAAATATCTCGGGAGGGTTTTTTCATTTTTTCAAAATTTGACCACTTTATCGAAAAATGGGGAATTTTTTATTTTGGGGTCTTAAACACAAGGCTTTGTATCTTATATGATTTTTAAGTTATTGAACTCATATCTGGGATATGAAGGGTCTTTATCAAACTCCTAAAAAATAGTTTAGAACAGTTTTTTTTGTTAATTCTACCACGGGGTTCGGGGACGAAGCCCCTTGCCCATCAAGAGGCCCGCCGAAGGAGGGCGTCGAAGCTATTATATATAAGTATATAAGCTTAGTCCTTATTTTCGAACTTCTAGTTGTCTTTGAGGATACTCACCAATTTTTACTTTACCATACAGGGTATGGCCAAGTATTGTAATCGTGCATGAAAAAAGTGGTTTTTTCCTTCATTTTTTCGAAATATCTAAAAAACGGAAGAAATTATTTTGATTAAAAAAAATGGGCGAAACCATGGCATTTTGATCTACAAAAAAGCTCTAATAATGGAACATCGAAAAAGTTATATTTTTCGAGATAATAATTGTTTTGTCAAAATGTCTGTTAGTTAGTCTGTTAGAACCTCCTTAAACGACAGCCGGGTAGGTGTGAAACAGGCCAAATAGGTAAAGACATTTTGGCATCAGAATTCAGAAAGAGAAAAAAAATCATAGTTGGAAATAATTTTAGTCTCGGTACGCTCAGTAGGAGAAGCTCCCCAGGGGGTAGAATTTAGGAGACGCCAGAAGACTTCTAGCCCCTCCCAACCTATCGCCCTGCATCCAAATGTATTTTAACCTTACTCTGATTGGTTAATATTTCGCCTCGATTCTGTCTATGTATTTGTAGATGAATTCTTATTAAAATCAGAAGATAAGAGCGTTTATTATATGGCAATAAAAAGGGGCTGAGAAAGGGCTCTAAACGAGGCGGAGTCAACTATGGTTTCCTCCAATAAGGAGAAGCAGGATTGAAAATGACGTTTCTTCTATTTAAGCAATCAAGAATTTTGTATTTATTTATTACTTTACCATACAGTGTCAAGTATTGTAATCGTGCATGAAAAAAGTGTTTTTTTTTTTTACTTATTTTTTCGAAATATCTAAAAAACAGCTGAACTATTTTGGTTAAAAAAATTGGGCGAAACCATGGCATTTCGGTCTACAAAAAAGCTCTAATAATGGAACATCGAAAAAATTATATTTTTCGAGATAATAATTGTTTTGTCAAAATGTCTGTTATTCTGTTAGTACGTGCGTTACCAAATTTTTGTGGACGAGCTAGCTCAAAAACTAGTGTGAATATCAAAAGCAAATTTAACACGTAGTTTTTGTGATTTGAGATTAAGAGCTGATTAGATTTTGGTGCATATCGACCCAAAATTAAGGGTGATGGGGAGGGAGGGGTGTTAAAAATTAAAAATCTAGCCCATTTGAGCAAACTCAACCAAATTTTGTATACATAATCAGTGGACCCCAGAAGTCTAAAAATGCAAAAACTAACCCCCTTACATGAATATAAATAATTTTATTAGATATTAAATATGAGGGGCCAGGTTGTATGGTCAAGTCAAGTAGATGGCCACATCAGAACGTGTCAGTTTATTTAAAATATATTATTTTATACCTTTTGGTGGATTTTATTTTATTTTAATTTCAAATTAGAAATTAAGCTTTTTCCTAGGTACGCGCACTCGATAAATTTTAATTTTAATTATGTCAGCGAACGATATAACTTGTAACTTGGCACTGATAGGGTTGTCAAAAAAGTACCAAATTATATTTCCCGAAAAATGGTAAATTATTGACTCGTTACCGGAAAATGGAACAATTAAACCTAAAAAGTATAAAAATATAATAGCTATAATATGAAATTTGAAAAATGATTTTTATAAAAAAAAATAAAACCGACTTCAAAAAAATTAAATTCAACAAATAAAATAATAAAACTCAAAAATATAATAAAATACACTAAAAGGTATAAAATAATAATCTAATTTAGTTACAACTAAACGATGAAATATTTACATGAAATCACTTTTTGAAGTCGGTGCCAAAAAATACATTTTACGGATCTTATTTAGTACGTTTGGCGGGTACGCTCGCTTATATTGTTTGTTTAGCACCGACTTCAAAAAGTAATTTCATGTTAATATTTCGTCGTTTAGTTGTAACTAAATTAGATAATTATTTTATACCTTTTAGTGTATTTTATTTGATTTTTGAGTTCTTATTATTTTATTTGATGCATTTAATTTTTTTTTCGGTTTTATTTTTTTATAAAAATTATTTTTATTTTTCTCTTTTTAGTGATGTTATTAATAGTGACTTAATATAATACCTTGCTTGCATTTCGTAAGTGAAAGCGTCGGGCGAATGAATCAGAAAATGATAATAAATATGAAAGATATTAATTTGCCGATGGTAATAGATTCAAATTTACTAGAAAATCACAAGATGACCATCTTGAGTGGTTCGTATCCCGCAGGTGAGCCAGGTGGCCCGGATTGCTGTTACTGGCACTCGGGTTCGATTCCCGAGGGGGTGAAAAACAACCTCTCTGACATATAATTAAAAATATTCCATTTCAACGGATTTAATAGATGACACCATCTTGTGATTTTCTAATGATAATAAAATAAAATTAATAAATATAGAAATTCTCTCGAAACGTTTGCGGGTTTAAATGAACGTTTTAATATTGATTTTTTTTATAAAAGATTTTATTCATTATAATTTCGATTATTTTCTCATAAGAATGGGATATTTATGTTAATACGTCATTGATCATATCATCAGAACTTGACTAAATTAATATGGGACCACCCCTAAGGTACTCTCTTTCCCATATAAAAAGAATCATCGAAATCGGTTCACAATTGGTGAAGATATCAGGTAACATAGACACAAAAAAAATCAGTCGAATTGAGTACCTCCTCCTTTTTTGAAGTCGGTTAAAAATTAAAAATGTTTCTTCCTTGGATTTGCAGTTGCAAAATCATGAATACAATTTGTCCTAGATCCATTTTGGCTACTTCTCTTGGCTCAATACATAATAACGCAAGATCACGTAATCTACTTTGGCCGAGAGAATTTCTTTTGTAATTCTTTTTTAATTTACTAAATGTACTTTCTACACAATATAACAAGAGTGGCCAAACTTTTAGACGTTGTGGTTGCAACTTTTTTTTTGAAAGCCTATGTGAAAACGACTAACTTTTTTTTAGAATGTTCTTACGAATTGTTTTTTTTTTTTTTAAGGACTATTTAGACACTCACAAATATTAATGACGTATTTATTTAGAAGATAATTAAGAACTGTTGACTTATTTGATGACCTTTTGGAATTTCTAAACTTAGGAAGTCCCGATTTTTCCCCCCTTAAGAGGCCGTCCATAAATTACATCACACGAATTTCAAGATTTTTAGACCCCCTTCCCTCTGTGTCGCATTTTCATTGAGCCCCTCCTGTGCTGTGACGTCACACTATCACTTTTGCTAAAAATTGCTTGCTTACAATTTTTGTCTAGATTTATTTTGTATTGTTAAGGATAAATAAATTGAATTGCTTCTTTCCAGAAATTTATTTTATTAATCCAAATATTTCGAGAGCGCTCTCGGAATCTCTTCCTCAGTGGAAACCACTCCCCCACCAATGTGCCGACCCCATCAGTTTGTACAGAACATTGATAAAAGCTTGATTACACAACACACACATACATATATATACATACAAAGTCAAAATGAGATAACATGCGAGTATATACAATCATTTACATCTCTTTATAATGAAGACCGAATGAAATGAAATCATTTTTCATTCGGACTTCATTATAAAGAGATGTAAATAATTGTATATACTCGCATGTTATCTCATTTTGAATTTGTATGTATATATTGAACACGATCTTGGACCAATTCACCTCAAGATCGTGCAGTTCCGCGTGGTTTAGAACCCGCAAAGATCAAGAGATGAAATTGGTCTTGTGTTTGCTCACTTGCCCTGAATAGATGGTAAATAAATTTGGAAGCGGGGGGTGTCTGTGTCGTTCAAGTGAGCTTCCAAATCAGGGTTAAAACGGACTTGGTTATCTTTCTGTTGACGCTTCGAGGTTTCTTATAGCCTTTTCCTATTTCCGAGCTTAAACCTAATGTGAGAGTGGCAGGATTACACAGGGTTACACAGATAAAAATAATGTTACACTAACTCCCATTAATTTTTATAACCTAAAGAAATTTTATCGATATTAAAAGAAAAAAAAAGAAATTTTATGTTACGATTTTGAATTTTTATTAAAACTTAAATTGAAAGATGATTTGAAATTTTAATATTGAATTTAATGTTTTAGTTAATGAAGTTAATATTTTAAGTTGATTAATTAATTAGGTTTATATCTGTTATGGGGCTTCAAGGGTCGATTTCGCCTCGAATGCCTTTGAATTTACAAAATTTGGTGGGGTCCTCTTGATGTGATTCTATATAAGACAATTATGAAAAAAGAATTTGTATTATTTGCAATGTTATAATCTATAAATCACTTTTTAATGATATTAATTAATTCTTTGTTTTAACTTAATTATTCAATGTTTTATTATAATCTATATTTTTTTTGTTAATTCAATTCATTTAATTTAATTTTAATTATATTTTCTTCAATTATTAATTATTTATTCATTTAACCACATTATTCTTGAGCCCACGAATCCATTTTCTACCTTGCTTGATCAATTTGAGAGAGTTTTTAATTTAATTTCGGACTTAGGCCTATTATGGATCCGTACAACCATTATTATTATCTTTTTCTAATTTTTAACTATTACTAAGGTCCGTAATCCATCTGTTTCGCCTTTTTTGCCTAAATTATTTATTCTCTCGAATTCATCAAGTGGTTATTTAGTAGAATCTGCATTCATGCCGTTTAAAACATTTTTCTTTAAATTAACATAATATATTTTTTTAAATTATAGTTATCATTAAATTTTTATTACTTATTACTATTGAAATTATACTAAAAGTTCATGTGTTAATTACTAAAACAAAATTGTCTTTGAACTGCAGTTATTTTTTTATTTTTTAGCAAGGTAAATTAAGAGAGGAGAGATTTTGTTATTGTTTTTTTTGGCTTAGCTCTTTTGATGATGTTTCACTAAGATCCAGCAGGCTCCATAGTCCAGGATTCCTTTTTCTTCTCCAGAAGGGTACCGCAAGACTTTATGTTTCACAGATGCTGGAGTACGTCATGTTAATCTGGCGTCCCTCGATTTCATCTTCGTGGTTCTTCTTAGTTTTATTTAATGTTGCACAAATTAACTACGGTGTTTATTGTTTCGTAATTTTAGATATACTTAGTTCTTTATTATGAGGTTTTCAATTCTACTCTGGTGCATATTGTTTAAAGTCTTAAATTCTACTGTAGTGTTTATTATTTGAGGTTTTAAAATCTATTTTGATGTCTATTGTTTCAAGTCTTAAATTCTACTTCTGTTGTATATTGTTTCATGTTTTAAATTCTACTTGTGTATGGTTTCAGGTTTTTTTAACACAACTCATGTGTTTATTATTTGAGGTTTTAAAATCTATTTTGATGTCTATTGTTTCAAGTCTTAAATTCTACTGCCTTTCCAGCTCTTTTTCCGCCATGCGCTCAGATGGTATTCTAGAGGAGAATCTCTCCCTCTATCTTTTTTTTGCTCCCCTCATCACTTTTTATCTATTTTAACAAATTTTTATATTAAAAAGAAAACACATGTGCATTTAAAAATACAATAATCTTTCTTTCTTATTATTTCCAAAAGCATTGAATTTCGAGTTGGACCTTAGGCCCTTTTCAAGTTAATTTTTATTTTAAACATTTCTCACTAATATCACTCAAATTCAATATGAAAATTAAATCCTTTTTACCTCTGAAATTTCTATTTATTAAACTATTATTTTTTTTTTAATTTAGAAAATGTATGAAATTCTAATAAAATTTCATTTTAATACTTTTTATTTCAAAAATTTAAAATAATGCCCGAAAAATTTTAATTTTTTTCAAAATTTTGCCCCTTAAGCAGGGCCAAAAACAGCCGAAAACTTGGGTAGATTTTGAGGTTGTGTACAATATATATATATATATGTCTGTGTGTGTTGTGTAATCAAGCTTTTATCAATGTTCTGTACAAACTGATGGGGTCGGCACATTGGTGGGGGAGTGGTTTCCACTGAGGAAGAGATGCCGAGAGCGCTCTCGAAATATTTGGATTAACCATTTGAATAATAAAATAAATTACTGGAAAGAAGCAATTCAATTTATTTATCCTTAACAATAAAAAATTAATATATCCAGTACACACCAAGCTAGATTTATTTTATCAACATTTTCAGGTTGGAATAATAATAAACTGAAATCTTTGAAATTTTTTAATTTGACTTTTGTGACATCACAATTTTTAAGCTCCCCGGACCCCCCTGTCACATTTTGTCACAAATCTGAGATGGCCCCTTTCCCCCTTACTGTGTGACGTAACTTATGAACGGCCCCTGATGTAATCTATTTTAAATAAAAATTTAATTTTATTTATTTTCTTAGAAAGACAGACTGGTGAGCGAAATAAGTAGATTATAATGAAAGGCAGTCCAAAAATTATTTAAATTTTATTCAATTTCCCACGTTTCGGAGACATTTTTCTCTCCTTGAAACGTCGGAAATTGAATAAAATTTAAATAATTTATGGACTGCCTTTCATTATAAACTGTTAAAAAAAAATTGTCAAATATTTGATCTAGATCATTTAAAATGTATTAATGTTTTAAAAATAAATTTATGATTAAATTTTTATTTTCAAAGTGTATTTCAATTATCTACATATAAATACATATTTACCAATTTCACTATTTATAATTGAAGGGTGGTAGTATCAAAGGTGCTATTAAGTGTCATTTTTTTTCTGAAACTCGCTTTTGTACATTAAAACGATTTATGTGTCATCGCCAATGTCTGATAAAATGTGCCAAGTGCCAAGTCCACATTTAACGCAGGTATAGTATAAACAACAATAATTTGTTAACACTCCGGGGCTTATTTTCACTAACAAAGATAAAAGGTATCGAAATCCAAGGTCAAAAGATCGCTATGTTAAGATTTGCCGATGACATTGCCCTTCTAGGAAGCAAAAAAAAAGAATTAGAGGACGCTCTGAATGGAATTAACCAAATCCTAATAGAAGAAATCAAAATGAAAATAAACAAGAATAAAACCAAGGTCCTAGTATGTACAAAAAAAGAACAAACGAGACAGGAATGCATCAAAATTAACCAAGAAAACCTAGAAGGAGTTAAGGAATTCCGCTACCTAGGAAGTAAAATAACATGGGATGGGAGGAGCAAAAACGAAATTAAATCAAAAATTGCCCAAGCAAAAATGGGGTTTAATTCAAAACAAAAACTACTATGCTCCTCCTCAATCAGCTTAGCAAACAGGAAGTTGCTATTGAAGACATATGTATGGAGCATAGCCATGTACGGGTGTGAAACCTGGACAATTAGAAAAGCGGAGAGAAAGAGATTAGAGGCTTTCGAAATGTGGTGCTACAGAAGAATGATGAATATCAAATGGATGGATAAAATTACAAATGAAGAAGTTCTTGGAAGAATCGGAGAAAGAAGAACCTTGTGGAAGAGTCTGAAGAAGAAGAGGTCAGATGATGGGGCACACACTGAGACATGGGGGACTGCTTAGGGATATCTTGGAGGGGGAGGTGGGAAAGAAAAGGGGAAGACCCAGATTAGAATATTTCAACCAAATAATTGGGGATATGGGATGCCAGACATTTAGAGAGGTTAAACAGCTGGCGGGGGACAGAGTCGAGTGGAGACGGATTGTTGCATCACACCAGTCTTAGGACTGTATACTCAATGATGATGAAAGATAAAATAAAGTTTTTTCAGAGTATCTCTAATTTATAATTTTGGCACTTAGCACCACTTTCCACTCTTACACTAGCATTTTTTCATTTGTGAGGAAGATATAAATTGTGTGTGATTATTAGCCAGTATTTAGAAACATTATTTTGAACATATGTACCATATGATTAGAGACCGGATTTTTATGCAGTAAAACTGGCAAAATATGCAGTTAGAAATGCTGAAATATGCAGTTAAAAAGGCTGAAATATGCAAGTAATAGCAGAATACGTTGAAATATGCAAATATATGCAGTAAAAGATGGCAAAATAATTTTTTTATTCACTAAAAAATTAAAATTGAAGACAAAAAGACTATATATATATATATATATATATATATATATATATTTGAAGGAGTGCTATTAAAAAAATAAAATGATAAAGTAAGCTACAGAGACCAAGTGTCAAATATGCACTTTTATTTCGTAAAAAATTGCACAAAATTCTCATTATATTTAATATATTAGATAATCTTTAAACTCAAAGAAATAATAGGTGCTCTTGAATAAAATCAATAACAAGTATAATTTATAGGACAGATTCTATGATTTTAATAGAAATATTATTAAATTGCGATATCAGAGGGGATTCATCCCCCCCAGGAGTCGAACCTGAGAACTAACATGCTTTCCGGGCAGTTAGCTCACACCCTCGAGACAAAAAACTCCCTCTGAATCGCAAACAATAATAATATTTCTATTAAAATCATAGAATCTGTCCTATAAATTAAATTCTTGTTCGTTTATAATTGATTTGTTAATCTGAACCCGGAGCTCATTTTTAAAAAACATTCCAACTCTTTTCAAAAATAAGATTCTCAAATCTTTACTTTTATAATAAATATAATAATTTTTCAAATAAGCTGACGTATTCTGATGTGGCCATCCACTTGACTTTACCATACAACCTGGCTCCTAAAATTATTTATAATCATGTAGGTGGGGGGGGGTTAGTTTTTGCATTTTTATACTTCTGGGGTCTCTCTGATTATGTATACAAAATTTGGTTGAGTTTGGTAAATTGCCAAAATTTTCATTTTTTGACCCCCTCCCCCCATTTTGGGAGGTTAGTTTTTTCATTTTTATACTTCTGGGATCCACTGATTATGTATACAAAATTTGGTTGAGTTTGCTCAAATGGCCTAGATTTTTAATTTTTAATCCCCATCCGGCCCCCTTAATTTTGTGTCGATATGCACCAAAATCTAATCAGCTCTTAATCTCAATGGACCAAAACTACGTGTGAAATTTGGTTTTGATATTCAAAGTAGTTTTTGAGCTAGCTCGTCCAGAAAAATTTGGTAACGCACAGACAATCGGACTAACAGACATTTTGACAAAACAATTATTATCTCGAAAAATATAATTTTTTCGATGTTCACTTATATGGACTTTTTTGTAGACCGAAATTTCATGGTTTCGCTCAATTTTTTTAATAAAAATAGTTGCAGCCGTTTTTTAGATATTTTGAAAAAAAGACCCTGTATGGTAAAGTAAAAATGTGAACGAAAAAATACAGGGGTGGGGGTAGTTTTAGTTCACAGACACGATTGTATTGTATTGCTTTTATTTTTTTATATTAAGAAGCTTTTCTTTTAAAAAATCTGTATTTGGGGCGAAATATGTAATATTTGATAAAAAATCCTTGAATTTATGGAAAACTTTAAATATGCAATTTTATGCAATATTACTCAAATATGCAGTATAAAATTTAACCCACAGCATGATTTCGATAGATAATTGATCCCCTGGGTCGTATGTGGCCCCAAACAAAATATGCAATTTCATAGGAATCCGGTCTCTAACATATGATCTACTATTTTAAATGGAATTATTTTTTTTTTTTATAATCTAATTAGTTCCTAATTTATCACTATAATTTGTCAATGTTCACATTAGACTTCCAGATGTCTTGCTGCCGAACCGTCTGTGTTTTGGCCACCCCTGATATATATAGCAAATGTAACGGGTAGTGAAAGAAATAAGATTAATACAATCCAACTTTCACTCTCCAAACAAGAATATTTTTCCAGAAGTAAATTTGAAAATTGTCTATAATACACATTAAAGGTGTCAAATCTTTTTAACCGACTTCAAAAAAGGAGGAGGTTCTCTATTCGACTGTTTTTTTTTTGTTTTTTTTTTTTGTGCCTATGTTACCTCATATCTCCGCCAATTGTCAACCGATTTTGAAAATTTAATTTGCATTGGGTCCAGTCTAGCTTCCGATTGGTCCCATTTTTTTTTCGTTTTTTTTTAAATAGGTATTAGACCTTTTTTATTAGGTTTTTAGACCTAACCTCTTTGTTTATGAACCGATTTCGATGGTTCTTTTTTTATCCGATAGGGGGTGTCTTAGGGATGGCGTCATATTAATTTGGTCAAGTTCTGATGATATGATCACTATTAATAATATCACTAAAAAGAGAAAAATAAAAATAATTTTTAAGATAAAAATAAAAACCGACTTCAAAAAATTAAATGCAACAAATAAAATCCACTAAAAGGTATAAAATAATTATTATCTTATTTAGTTACAACTAAACGACGAAATATTAACATGAAATTACTTTTTGAAGTTGGTGCCAAACTATATACCTTTTATGAATCGCACTCGACGGATCTTACTTAGTACGTTTGGCGGTTACGCTCGCTTATAGGTATAGTTTGTTTGGTACCGACTTCAAAAAGTAATTTCATGTTAATATTTCGTCGTTTAGTTGTAACTAAATAAGATAATAATTATTTTATACCTTTTAATGTATTTTATTTGTTGGATTTAATTTTTTGAAGTCGGTTTTTATTTTTTTCTTAAAAATTATAACAGAGAAAGTACCTACTTGTATGTACTAGTTCGAGCAATGGTCAAATTTTTTTTGAAATATTTTTACATTTTTAAAAAATCTCTTTTTCGATAGTTAATTGATGTTTTTGTGTTGCCAAAAATCAAACCAGTTTGTTATAGTTGTCATCCCTGGCATCCACTGATTAATTTGAGCATTTATTGTATACAAAACGTAATAAACGACGTATTAAATTACTGGTCTCCGTTTTCAAATCGATAGTCACAAGCTAATTCATCAAAATGACGTTTAGATAATCGCAAACATTTTGACTCAAACATGGTATTTATTGCACAGTGTTGCGCAAGGTTGTGAGCTTTCAATTTTCAGAGGAGTTTCGAAATTCTTTTAAATGTTCAGAGACACACATTGTAGCACACACTCTGGTGGCTTCATTTAAAAGTATTAATTTACAGATTATCTTTAATTTTGCATTGTTTAAGTATTATAACGTCCCGGGAATGGCCCCTGAATGCCGAGGCCCCCAAATGGTAGTTTCGCGCCTAAAGTCAATATGTTTTCCACGAGGGGTGAACCGCAATTGGAATTAGATGTACACCATCTTTGGAATTCATTAGATAATCTATTGTCTTCTACTTGGAAATAAAAGTGGAAGTGGAAATAGGTGTGCACGATTTTAGGTCGCGGTTCACCCCTCGATTTTCCATTATATACAATGGTGTCATCGCAAATTTAGCACTGCGGTAACGCTGAAATTCCGGGTGATCTGAGGGGATCCTCCCTAGAAATTTTTGGAACTATATATTCCAAATTCTGCATTTTTAGGGTTTTTAATTTTTTTCTGTTTTTTCAAAAAACAAATTTAAGCGCTAAAATAAATAGATAAAATAAAAAACTCTCAAAACCAGTGCGGGAACGGCGTTCCCCCAACATGACACCCCTGATTATATAATATTTAGGTGTAATTTGTTTCATTTATGACATCAATAAAAATTCAACCCTCCCCAAAATAATCATTCGATCAAAGTTTTAAAAAAAAATTTTGATTTTTGAAGTGTATCTACATTACTTATAGTCAGAGCAGAACGCTTTTAGCTAGATTAATGATTTCCCCCTCCAATACGCAAACGAAAAATCGTAAATTTGCTCCGCCCACTAACTGTGTAGATTTGAGGGTGTTTCTGGGAAAAATTTTAGTAAAAACCCGACTTCAAAAAAATTAAATGAAACACATAAAATAATAAGAATTCAAAAATAAAATAAAATGCACTAAAAGGTATATTATAATTATCTAATTTAGTTACAACTGAACGATGAAATTGTTACATGAAATCCCTTTTTGAAGTCGGTGCCAAACATATACATTTTATGAATCGCACTCGACGTATAATTAGTACATTTGGTGGGTAATGAAGACAACATCGCGTAAGCTCGCTTATATATGTAGTTTGTTTGGCACCGACTTCAAAAAGGAATTTCATGTAACAATATCATCGTTTAGTTGTAACTAATTATATAATTATTCTATACATTTAAGTGCATTTTATTTGATTTTTGATTTCTTATTATTTTAGTTGTTGCATTTAATTTTTTTGAAGTCGGTTTTTTTTTTCTTAAAAATTATTTTTATTTTTCTCTTTTTAGTGATTTCAAGAATAGCGACTTATGTAATACCTTGCATGCATTTCGTAAGTGAAACATTCGGACGAAGGAATCAGAAATTGATAACCAATTATTTTACATGAATTAATGTTTATATTGTATTGAGCTTCGACTCCGGAGATTACTTCTCCACCATCGACTGTCCTTGATCATCTTTTTAGTCCTTATTTTTAATAAGAGGAAAATACTAATTAAATAAAAAAACCTCTTTTCCGATAATTATTCCTAATCCGTTCTCCCCATCAGAAATTGATAATAAAATTCAATTCATAAATAGAGAAATTATCTCGAAACTTTAGCGGGTTTTAAATGAACGTTTTAAGATTGTTTTTTTTTTTATAAAAGATTTTATTTATTATAATTTCGATTATTTGCATATAAGAATTGGAGATTTCCAATATTTTGTCATTGATCATATCATCAGAACTTGACCAAATTAATAGATGACCACCCCTTAAGTACCTTCTTTCAAATAAAAGAAGAATCATTGAATTCGGACTATAAACAAAGAAGTTATGCATGAACATACATAACAAAAAAGGTCCAAGGCCGATGAAATTTATATGGGACCAATCAGGAGCTATACTGAACACAATGCAAAAAAATCACCGAAATCGGTCCACATGGTAAAGAGAAATCAATGTTCAAACATACAAAAAAAAGATATTCCGTTGAATTGATAACATCCCCATTTTTTTGAAGTCGGTTAAAAAATAAAGAAAAATAATTCTTTACAGCGCCCAGAGGTTGAACTACCGCCCTCACCATGAATTATCGAGGACTTGGTCCATTCAGCTACCAACAAAGTTATTTCCTTCGGCACACACGGAAAGCTCGTATTATAATAAGTACCTGGAGGCACCGAGCGATGCTCGATAACTTCTTCCTTCAGTTAAAACCTTTATTTTAATATTATTTTTAATTTAAAATTCTGATAAAAAGGTCGATTTTTATTTGAGAGCCGTTTTCAAATT
This sequence comes from Forficula auricularia, assembly GCA_024734495.1. Classification (NCBI taxonomy): domain Eukaryota; kingdom Metazoa; phylum Arthropoda; class Insecta; order Dermaptera; family Forficulidae; genus Forficula; species Forficula auricularia. Next base: position 276,168 of record JALMQS010000089.1, read on the forward strand.
AAAAAAATACAAATATATATAATAGTATTCGCCCACTGTACCCCCCCCCCACCCCGCTTGACCCCACCCCCGAAACCTCGCCCTACCCCCGGATCCCCCACCACTGCACCCCACCTCCTGCACCTGTTTTGATTCAACCATCATGATTCATTTTTATTCATCCAATTGTTAATAAATAAAACCTATCAAAATGTGTTGTTTTTTTCAGAAAATTGAGACCTGCTTATGCGAAATATATTTTTAAATAAATTCTTGATTATTTTTTATTCTATTAAATAAATAAAATTCTTTATAAAAACAATTATAAAACGTTTATTAATATTTCTAACGTTTAGGTTGAACAAAATATGTTTTAAACCACAATCACAATACTTCTTCACAGGCCTTTGAGAATAAAGGATTTACCCGACCCATTGTCTGCCTGAGCACAAAAGGAAAAGGAAACCTTTTTTTTAACCCTAAGAATGGGATTTGTCTACCTGAGAATAATTAATTTGATTACGAAATAAACCCATCAAAAACAATTTTCTCGAAGATGAGACCGTGACAGATCGAATTGTAACCCCAAAAAACTCGTGAATTTCATCAAAATCGGTAGAGTCGTTTTTAAAATAGAACCAAGATACAAATATATATATAAATAAATAAATATATATATATATATATAAACAAATAAATAAATATACAATTTTTGCTCGTTTAATAAGAGTAGATATTTTTAAGGCGATATCTATAAGTTAATAAATTAATGTAACCTTAAGTGTAAATAAAAATTATTACCTACCAGTATATAGATAATTAAAAAAATTTCTGGAATAAATTATTTTCTAAACTGAAAAAACGATATATTTATACATATAGTTAAGAAATTTTATTTGATATTAATAGATAGTGAAGTTAATTATGGCGAAATCGATCTCTGTTCAATATGAATAAATGATATACGTATTTTAAATATTCTCATATTTTTGGAGCAACTCTATATATATATTAATAGTTAAGATGCCGCTATTTGAACCAAACACCAATAAGTAAATTATGAAAATATTGTTATTTGAGTAAATTAGTGGAATAGTTAAATTTAATCGTTGGGTATTTAAATGGAATACGTAACTACGACAAGAAATGATATAAACATGAATATTTTTATTTATAATAAATATATGTATTTTTCTGACTAATAGATGAGTATATTCATTTGATGTAGAATCTATATTCAATCAAATGAATTATATAAATATTTATTTTAATTATTCATTTGCTTGAAATAATTAGATAAAAATTTGAATTATTATATTTCATTTAAGGTACAAGGTAATCTAATTTTAATATATATTAATATTTCTTATAATCTTATAGTGGCTTTTAAAATTAAAAAAAACAATCAATAATAAAAACAAAATTATATTAATATAAACATTATAAAATTTTTCATCTCGATAGAAATAGTTATTTTTTTAAATATCTTAATTATTAAGATATCACTATTTGCAAAAAATCTAAGTCGTTTTATGATAAAAAAACATTCGTTTAGATATAATAAGAGGTTTTACTAGAAGTAAACAAGACATTCATTTGATATTAAGAGATATCTAATAGAATAAAATAGATCACTCAAGTATATAATATATTTGGATTAAATACCTAAAAATTGGTCATATTTAGAATGATTTCAATATAATATCTTGATTATTAATCAAATATCTTTGGAATAAATAAGAGCTCATTAAAAATGCTCAACGAGAAACAAAGAGATTGTCTTCTGCTTGATGCAAATAAACATATACACATATATATCAAGATGATATATCTGTATATATATATTATTTATTTGTTTGAGACTATAGTTTCGAAGACTTGGTCTTCATCATCAGTCTTTCTTCAATTATAAATGTTTTTCATGGAGTCAATATCATATGGATACTGAAAACTTGGTGTTCCTTCGTCACTGGAAAGCTAGCAACTAGTGACGAAGGAACACCAAGTTTTCAGTATCCATATGATATTGACTCCATGAAAAACATTTATAATTGAAGAAAGACTGATGATGAAGACCAAGTCTTCGAAACTATAGTCTCAAATAAATAAATAATATATATATACAGATATATCATCTTGATATATATGTGTATATGTTTATTTGCATCAAGCAGAAGACAATCTCTTTGTTTCTCTTTGTGAATCAACAACTCTGCTACTCTCGGCAAAACAAAAACTTTTCAACTAAAAATGCTCAAGTCTACCAATTTATTTATTAAAAAGAAATTGTTTTTTCAGTGTACGGTACGGTAGTTATAATTCAAATCTATATTTTTAACATTATTTTAATTTTAAATACAATGTTTCTTTTGTTGTAAATATTTATGGGACACCCTGTAGAGTAGTTTCTAATAAATGTTATTGAAAAGTAAAAGTCGACTGGCTACTTTTCTCTTCGTATTGTGATAATGAATGATGAATGAATTGGACTGGCCAGTGAAGAGGGCAAGTTAGTGCCTAGTTGTTGTCAGGCAGACAGGGTTTGCGGGGGTGGATGAGTTATGAATGTCAAGTGATTAAGGACCTGAGCCAGAGAAAGAGGACCAGCAAAGCCCTTCATTGCCTGCAAGCGAGGAAATAATTAATAGGAAATGGACGAGACACCCATCAATAGCAATTAGTCCAATGGCACAAATCACTAATTAATACAACAACAACAACAACGACTACAACGACAATATAACAGATAACAACTCATCCCCCATAAGAACTAGTTCGAAAATTCAACTTCAAAATATAAATTCATACTACTGTGGGCAATAAATAGTAAGACTTTGTTCTTAATTTTAAAATTCTTTGTTTATTCTTCCAAATCTATTTCGTCCCCCTCAAAGTAATCCCCTCCGGCCTCAATACACTTGCACCAACGTTTTTTCCAATCCTCGAAACAAAAGCCAATTTCCGGAATAGCCTTCAATGCGGAATAGCCTTCAATTGACTCAAAACGGTTTCCCCGGAGCGGTCGTTTGAGTTTGCTGAACAGCCAGAAGTCACAAGGAGCTAAATCAGGCGAATACGGTGGTTGTGGAACGATATTGATTGAATTTTTGGCGAAAAACTCACGAATAATCAATGCGAAGGTGCATTATCGTGGTGCAAAAACCTAGAGGTGTCGGCCCATAATTCCGGCCTCTTTTTACGAATAGCTTCGCGCAAACGACGCATAACACTCAAATAGTATTCCTTGGTGACAGTTTGGCCAGTCGGAAGGAATTCGGAGTGCACCACACCTCGATAATCGAAGAAAACTGTCAACAGGACCTTGATTTTTTACTTGTTCGTCCTCTTTTCAGATCCAATCACCGAATCAATCTAAGTGTTCCACTTTTTTTGCACCACAGTGTGTATAGTTTTATTTACTTATCCTATATATGTGGGTGTGTAAATATGTGTGTGTAGCAGTATATGTATATAGGGTGGATGTGGGCGCCGAACTTGCAGGGACAAGCAACAACGTTCAATATAAATATTATCCTTTCTCTCTCTCTGGCCTTTCAATAGATTTATAATTGTATTAGACAAGTTTGTAATTATTTTAATAAATGAATTAAACTCTTGCTTTGAGTACATAAGGGGTAGGGCGTTGTATTTTCAAAGGCTGACTATTTGAGAAAAAGCCTGATTGGTCCAGGCAAAGAGCGTACCAATAATTGAATTTACCAGCTGCCCGGGCTTTCTTTGCTAGCACATTTCGATCCTATTATTATTATAGCCTTGGAATAACCCAGCAATTAGCTTGTTGAACAATTTCTTGTTAAGCGAATTACCAAACAACATTTTCACTATACAGCTTCTCAATTTTATTCAAATTTCGATTGAGAGTGCTAATTCCCTCAGTATTAGGTGAGAATCTATGGTATTTTGGATTTTAACTCGATTCATCCGTGTCTTTAGCAATTTCGTATATTAGAAGTATTTTCGCTTTGGAGAGACAGACTGGTAGAATTTCAATGGAGAATTGATGAAATAAATGATGGCCAACCCCGTTTTATATTAATTTGTAGTAATTAATCAAGATTGTGGTGTTGGTTCAAGGTGAAACATCTTTAATAAAGATAAAAGTAAATAAATATTATATGCAATATTCATTTACTATGCGTTAAGATTTCTAGGTCACTTGTTTCACATTAAAATGTGAAATTTAATTTGAAACAAGCGATCTAGAAATCTTAACTCATAGGAGATGAGCAAAGAGCTCTTTTAATTGGATGCTGCTCCCAGGAGTTATTAAGAACAACATATTTACCGAATTTTGTAGGCTTAGATCGGGGTCCCTTCCTTCAGCCGTAAGAACCAGCAGGGGAAGACGGCCGGAGGGGCCCCCGATGTGCCGGGCTGGGTGCAGACAAACGGAGACAACGGCGCACATCATCCAATGTTGTGATAGGACCGCGGATGGGCAGGTTAAGAGGCATGACGCTGTGGTACGATGTCTGGCCGACGATTTGATCAAAAAGAGAATGCGTGTCGAGTTGGAGTACATGTACTCCAGCTCGGCGGGCAATGGAAAACCAGACATCGTGGCAAAGGATGCGGCGGGGGTGGTGTGGGTTTTGGACGTCCAGATCGTCTCCGCGCTTGCAGGACTGGGTGTTGCCCACCGAAACAAAATAGAAAAATATAGGGGCAACTTCAGTCTGGTGTATAATATTGCTGAGCGATTTGGCGTCGGGGCGGGCTCGGTCAGGGTCGAGGCCATCACACTCTCGTGGAAGGGAGTGTGGTGGCATAAAAAGCGGTGGAGTCCCTCATCGCCCTGGGTATATCCCAAAAAACAATAAACGATTTGACATATAGGGCGATGAGGGGATCTCTTCTTAATTTTTACACTTTCGGCAGAAGAACATGGAGAGCGGGTGGCGTATGATTATTTTTTGTGAATAAAAAAAAAAAGAAATGTGAAATGTGAGCCAGGATTAATCCTGGCTCTCTCAGCCACCCGCTCTGAATCTGAATTAATTTGTTCTGAAGCCGAAAGTGTGAAATATTTGTAAATAATTTTGTGTAATCATCTTTTGTCTTGTAAGAGGCGGCCCGCTCCTCGGAGGCCCAATAAATAAAATAAAATCAAAATAAATATATATTTCATACAATATCTATTTGCTTTTATCTTTAATAATTTGTAGACACTGAAGAAGGAGGTAAGATCCTCCAAAACGTCTGTTTTTAAGAGGAAAAAAAATGACTTTCCAATAAATTTTTTTTATTCGAAATTTTATTTTTTTATTATCCCTAGGCTGTTTTCCATCAATTATACATAGATAATAATAATGATCGAAACTTCAAAAATGCAATGTAGAATGGTTGGTTATTGCTTCACATACCAATATATATTTTTAAATTGACTTTTAAATTTGTTTTCCCAAGAGTACAGTTTTACCTCAGGGATACTAAAAAAGCATTTTTTTTTCTTTATATTTTTAAAGGATTACAAAAATATATTTTCTAAAATTTATTCTTTTAAATTTCTTGCTATTAAAATACTTTTTAAACCAGTGGTTATTTTTTATCTGACGAAACTGTTGGTTATTATAAAAACATCTAGCCTCTAATATACCAAAAAAGTTTAATTTGAACTTATGATCTAGTCCGCTGGTATGGGTGAGAATTTTTAAGAATTGTATGGTAGGGCTAACTATACCTATATAGTTTAATAGGGTTTCTTTTTTTCAGCAGGCTCACGAAGACAAATGAAACTTGCGCTGTATTTGACAAGAAAGAATGAATTTATGTACCAGTATATTTTTGTTAATTTGCTTAAAGTAGATGGTATCCTCTTTGATTTATTAAATTTTATTTGCCAGGAAGTAAAAGTGAGTTTTAAGATAATAATTTAAATTTCTTAATTTTAATAAATTTTGTCATTAACTATATTAGTGGGTTTTAAAATTAAAAAAATCAGGTCGGCGTCGTCGCGCAAGTCAATTATAATAAATATAGATAGATAGATCTTATATAATAAACGAGCAATTCTTGTAAATATATAGAATCGGTTTCTCGAAAACGACTCTAATAACGATTTGGATGAAATTCATGGGTTAAGGGGTTTTTGTCTTGACAATTCGATCTGTCACGGTCTCATCTTCGGTTAAGTCAGCCATACTCAACCTGCGGCCCGCTTAGCTTTTATGTGCGTGCCCGAAACGCACTTATTATCAGGAAGGTGCTTTATAAAAATCTGGTCATTTAAGACTGTGTTTTCAAATAACCGCCCTCAAAGTTGGATAAAAAGTGGTACGAAATTTGGAACTAATTTTGAGCTATTTTACTTCTTTCTGCTAGATGGCAGCATACAATTTTGACGTTCATTATAAATTAGGTTCGGTTCTGAATTCCGACTAAATCTGAAATTAGATTAAAATTCCACGTAATTGTATCAAATGAATACATATTTGTAAATATTATGTCTACTAGGCTACGTGACGTACAAATCTGATATTCTTTGTTCTTTGTATTTGCTTTTGAAGAGAAATTAAAAATATATTGCGAAGAAATACAGAACCAAGTATCGCATAACTTCCCAACCGTAACAAAAGCTAAACAAGATGGTATATCTATTTCTCCAGAAAACTATCCGATATTGTCTAATTATTTAGCTGCCTTATCCAAGGAATTTAAGAGCAGGTTTCAGGATTTACGTTGCATCAAGAATTGTTTGTTGCTTGTAGAAAATCCCTGGCACGTACAAACAGCAACTATAACACAACTAGCTGCATTGGGATTTGATTATGCAAGGCTATTCGATGAATTTATCGAGTTTAAGAACGATACGAATCTGGAAGCTATTTTCAAATAAAAGAGAGAGGGAAAGGAGTACACCGAATTTTGGAAATTAGTACCAGAAAAATACAAGACTCTACAAAATGTGTCCACCTGGTTCTCACGTTGTTCGCATCAACTTATCTCTGTGAATCATCCTATTCCAAAATGAAATACGCAAAAAACGTATATAGAAATCGGCTTACAAATTCTCACCTTGATGACGTATTGAGGGTAACATGTAGTAATTATAAACCTGATTTGTCCAAAATAGTAAAGAATTTGTGTCAATATCAAGTATCACACTAATTTTTAAATAAACGTTTGGATCTATTTATGTTTTGTGTTTTATTTATTACATGGGGGGGGGGGGATCTGTAAAACCATTTTCCCACATGGTGTATAATGTTGCGGCCCGTAACTTAGCAAAAATATATATGTGGCCAGTAGAAAAAAAGGTTGAGTATGTCTAGGTTAAGATGTTTTTGATGGATTTTTTTGTTAATTCAAATAATTATTCACAGGTGGTTCTTTGAATAAAAATGTATAATTACATTTTTTCAATTTTCTTTTAATAAAATTAATTGGTTGATTAGTTTTTGAGAATTTTTTATTTTAATATATAACTAAGTATAATAAAACCAACACCTATTTAAATGAGAATTTGTATCCTCAAGAAGTTTAGTTATATTTAGTTATATATTAAAATTAATTGGTTTTTTTATTTTAAATTCCACTAATAGATTAATACAAATATTATTATATATTAGTATTTGTCAATTTAATTATTTAAAGGTATTTTTCTATAAAATAATTTATTAGAATATCAATTTGATTTTCTTAAAAAATCCGACAATTCGAAGGATCGTGCCTCCTTCTTCAGGATTTAAAAGGGTCAACGAAACAACCTCCGTGTATATTAATATTATTTTTAATTCCAATTACATTCAAAACTTTATGGCCAGTGATAAGTCTTGATGATTGGCATAGCGGGTCAAAACGTTGATAAAAATATAAATTAAGTTTTATTTCAATTTTATTTTATTTTGAATGCGATTAAAAATCCACCTTTTTACCTGAATTTAAAATTAAAAATAATATTAATATACCGCTTTTAAGTGAATCAAAAAATTAACGAGCATCGCTCGGTGTTCCAGGCACTATAGATAATCAGTTCAACCTGGTTCGAACCAGAATATGAGAAACTTTTATAAATGCAGTTGCAGCCTCATAGTAGTATATCACATTAGTAATATAAGAATTTTCAAATTATACTATTTTTTGTTGTTTTTATTGACTATTATAATAAATTAGTACCTGGATGCACCGAGCGATGCTCGGTAACTTCTTCCTTGAGTTAAAACTTTTATTTTAATATTATTTTTAATTTAAAATTCTGATAAAAAGGTCGATTTTTATTTGAGAGCCGTTTTCAAATTAAAAAAAATACAAATATATATAGTATTCGCCCACTGTAACCCCCCCCCCACCCCGCTTGACCCCACCCCCGAAACCTCGCCCTACCCCCGGATCCCCCACCACTGCACCCCACCTCCTGCACCTGTTTTGATTCAACCATATGATTCATTTTTATTCATCCAATTGTTAATAAATAAAACCTATCAAAATGTGTTGTTTTTTCAGAAAATTGAGACCTGCTTATGCGAAATATATTTTTAAATAAATTCTTGATTATTTTTTATTCTATTAAATAAATAAAATTCTTTATAAAAACAATTATAAAACGTTTATTAATATTTCTAACGTTTAGGTTGAACAAAATATGTTAAAAACCACAATCACAATACTTCTTCAAGGCCTTTGAGAATAAAGGATTTACCCGACCCATTGTCTGCCTGAGCACAAAAGGAAAAGGGAAACCTTTTTTTTAAACCCTAAGAATGGGATTTGTCTACCTGAGAATAATTAATTTGATTACGAAAAAACCCATCAAAAACAATTTTCTCGAAGATGAGACCGTGACAGATCGAATTGTCACCCCAAAAACCCCTAACTCGTGAATTTCATCAAAATCGGTAGAGTCGTTTTCAAAATAGAACCAAGATACAAACAAATATATATACAAACAAATATATATACAAATAAATATACAATTTTTGCTCGTTAGATATTGGCTCGCCAAGATTTTTTCTTTATCTTTTTGGCCAGCTCCTAAAAATTTTTTCCCATGACTATCACGAGAGAATGTCAAAAATTGAAATTTTTTTTGGCCCATTCAATAACCCGCTGTCCCGGTATTAAGCGAGAGAACATTCGGAGTACAAAATATTAAAGAAACAACGCAACACGCATTGCATGAGACAATCATAAACTCATTATATAAAAATGCGCGTGTGTGTGTGTGTGTGTGTGTGAATGAAATTTTAAATGCTAGCTAGGCATTGGAAGGTCACTCGTTGTCAAATCTTAAATTCACAATCAGTAAAAAAAATAAAAACATAATGATAATGTAATTTAGTATAATTATAAAATAATTAAATAATTTTCGGAATGAAGGAAGTTATTAAATCTTTTCCTTATTTCCAGTAATGTTATTTTATATTAGTAGTTATAATAAGATTGAAGTAGTTAAATTGAAAGTTTCTTTTTGCCGAGAGTAGCAGAATTTTTATAAATTGAAGGAGACAATAAAAGAGTGTGTCTTCTGCTGGAATTATACATTTTTAATTTATTGATAACGAGACTATAGTTTCGAGAGCTTTGTCCTCTTCATCAGTCTATTACAATTGATTCACAGGAATTAATGTAAACTATAGTCTAGTTATAAATAAATTAAAAATTTATAATTCCAGCAGAAGACACACTCTTTTATTGTCTCCCTGAATTGAAGTAGTTTTTGGAGACGGACTGATGGGTGAATTGATTTGATTTTGATGAGGCAGTCGAAAATTCAAAAAAGAGATAATTGAAACTATCAAAAACCGACGTTTCGGAGGTTTATTCCCTCCTTCTTCAGGGTTTTGTAAGGCCATTGAAGGAAATCCAATGTGACATTCTCCTCTATCTTTTCTCTCAGTGGCTATAACAATACTATATATATGTAGTATTGTTATAGCCACTGAGAGAAAGATAGAGGAGAATGTCACATTGATTTCGTTCAAATGTATATATAGTATTGTTACAGCCACTGAGAGAGATATACAATATACTACTGTGGGCAAAAAATAGTAAGACTTTTTAATTTAAATTTCGTGCGGAAACCCATTCGTCGAAATATATTTTTTCTAGGTTGGTATGACTGTCAGTGACATCTGTGCCAAATGTCACATCAAAATAATCATTGGTGTTTAGTATACGCTTGTCTTTCTGAAGTACAAAAAGTGAATTAGGCGATTTCTACAATAAGTGAAATTATTCAACAAAGAAGTTCCATTAAATTTTGAGTGCGGAATCAAATTTCTGGTGCCGAAACGTTCAGAATGTTGCAAAAGGCGTTCGGTAATAATTGTATGTCGCGAGCAAGTGTTTTTGATTGGTACAAACTGTTCAAAAAGGGTCGAGAAAAGCAAGTCAAAAATCAAGGTCCTGTTGACAGTTTTCTTCGATTATCGAGGTGTGGTGCACTCCGAATTCCTTCCGACTGGCCAAACTGTCAACAAGGAATACTATTTGAGTGTTATGCGTCGTTTGCGCGAAGCTATTCGTAAAAAGAGGCCGGAATTATGGGCCGACAACTCTTGGTTTTTGCACCACGATAATGCACCTTCGCATACTGCATTGATTATTCGTGAGTTTTTCGCCAAAAATTCAATCAATATCGTTCCACAACCACCGTATTCGCCTGATTTAGCTCCTTGTGACTTCTGGCTGTTCAGCAAACTCAAACGACCGCTCCGGGGAAACCGTTTTGAGTCAATTGAAGATATTAAACGCGAATCGCTACGCGCATTGAAGGCTATTCCGGAAATTGGCTTTAACAACTGTTTCGAGGATTGGAAAAAACGTTGGCGCAAGTGTATTGAGGCCGGGGGGGATTACTTTGAGGGGGACGAAATAGATTTGGAAGAATAAATAAAGAATTTTAAAATTAAGAACAAAGTCTTACTATTTATTGCCCACAGTAGTATATATAGTATTTTTACAGCCACTGAGAGAGAAGATAGAGGAGAATGTCACATTGGATTTCCTTCAATGGCCTTACAAAACCCTGAAGATGGAGGGAATAAACCTCCGAAACGTCGGTTTTTTAATAAAAAAAGATATTTTAAATTATCTCTCTTTTTTGAATTTTGGACTGTTTCATCAAAATCCACTCAATTAGTAGTTATAATTCCAAATATTTCGAGTACTTGTAGCACCTCTTCATCAAACATCTACATCTACAGCAAAAAATATTTGAGAATTCTCAATTGAAAATATCAATAATACCATATTTCAGAATTTTCAATTGAATTTCAGAAAATGTCAATTGTATATCTTTTCACGATGGAGGAGCCAACCCAGGCCTTTAGGTGATGCACCTTTTTGGTGTAACCAAAAAAAAATACTTCCAGATTCATATCTAGAGCCTCATTTTTGTAGCTGTGTCAGGACGAAAATGAGGCGAAACTTTTAAGAGACTATGTATTTTCGTGAGTTTACAGGTATACATTTGGAGTGTGGTTTTTTAAGAGGAATACAATTTTTGGACCGAGACGCCGCCCGCCAGGGCACCAGCCCGGAGGGCCGAGCTTCGAGGGCGTGCCGAAGGCACGCACGAAAAGCTCGTATAGATATAGTAGGTGATCGTATAAATAAAAAAATAAAAATATAAGACAATAAAAGTAGTGTTTCTTAATTAATTCACTCCATATAACTATATTTCAAAGTAAACAAAAAAAATTTTCATAACAACGCTTTAATCACAATATTATCGGGTTCCACGCTTACCTTCTAAACGAAAAAGGGTTCCACATTCGAAAAAGTTTGAGAAACACTGATCTAATGTATGGTAGTTGTGTTTGAGGATGAGTATTTTTAGTATAGTGGGTGTAACGATAACGAGGAAATGACCTCTCTCCTCCCCCCACGGCCTTCCTTTATTTCCGGCCATCTCATCAGATCAGAAATTAGCAATTAACCTCCAATTGACGGAAACGTCTTGCCCTCCTTCTCTGCCACGTGTCTATAAACGCACGTTTTACACAATATATACATTCCTATTACTCTGGCTACGTGTGTTTATCTATTCACGAGATTGGTAATTTCATTTAAGGCAACCAACAGAGAGAGAATCATTTCCATTAGTCTGACATCAGAATCGAATAGAACAATAATCAGAATATACTGCGCTTTTGCCTTTCGTGCGCGAAACAATAAGTAGAATGGAAGACGAAAAGAGGAAATTTGGGTAGGTTTTCCTATTTCAATTAGGCATTCAATTTGTTAAATTTTCCATCTTTAATATACCAATAATAATATTTGCAATTTATGGTATTTTTAGTGAGTTTGAAAATTAAAAAAACAATTAATTGGAAAATGCTGAATATCTATAAAAAATTGAAAGTTTTTGCCGAGAGTAGCAGAATTTTTATATATTGAAGGAGACAATAAAAGAGTGTGTCTTCTGCTAGAATTATAAATTTTATTTATTTATAACGAGACTATAGTTTCGAGGGCTTTGCCCTCTTCATCAGTCTATTGCAATGTATTCACAGGAATTAATTTATGAATGAAAGGCTAAAATCTTTCATGTGGTTAGGTTAAGAAAATATACAGTGTGGGCAAGTTAGGAATTGAAATTTATACTTGTTTTATTATTTTGACTGTAGGTGGCGTTCGTGAAGTTTATATTTTAGCGGCTATTTTTAAAATAAAGTTTTCGTCTCGTTTAGTCTCGTTATAAATAAATAAAATTTATAATTCCAGCAGAAGACACACTCTTTTATTGTCTCCTTCAATATCTATAAATATATAAGAGTTTTATCAAATAAGCAGAAGTGTTCTGATGTGGCCATCCACTTGACTTTACCATACAACCTGGCCCCTCACTTATATTTAATATTTAATAAAATTATTTATAATCATTTAGGGTAGGCGGATTAGCATTTCCATTTTTAGACCCACTGATTATATTTACAAAATTTGGTTGAGTTTGGTACAAGAGCCTAGATTTTCATTTTTGACCCTACACCCCCCCCTACACATTTTGAGCGGTTAGTCTTTGAATTTTTAGACTTTTGGGGGTCCACTGATTATGTATCCAAAATTTGGTTTAGTTTGCTCAAATGGCCTGGATTTTTAATTTATAACCCCCCCCCCATCCACCCCCTTTAATTTTGGGTCGGTATACACCAAAATCTAATCAGCTCTTAATCTCAATAGACCAAAACTACATGGGAAATTTGGTATCGATATTCCCACTAGTTTTTCAGCTAGCTCGTACACAAAAATTTGGTAATGTACAGACTAACTGACAACCAGACTTACAGACATTTTTAGAAAACAATTGTTGTCTCAAAAAATATAATTTTTTCGATATTTACTTATTAGATCTTTTTTGTAGACCGAAATACCATGGTTTTGCTCAATTTTTTTCATCAAAATAGTTTCAGCCGTTTTTGAGATATTTCAAAAAAAAAAAAAAGATTACAATACTTGACCATACCCTGTATGGTAAAGTAAAAAGTGATCCAAGTAAACGTTCAAGTCAACAAAATTTACTAAAGAATGAGACAAAAATCAAGTTTTTAGGTTGAGTGGTGAGTGGAAAAACTGCGATTTTTTGGAAAAACTGCAAATTTCAACCTCATTGCGGCACGGGTTACCATTATCGAATTAAGATGAAACTTTGTTTAAATTGTAGGCAAATTTAATCTAGTTTAAAAATAAGTAGAGTGATCTTTGTCGGAAACGTGCTCCTTCATAGTCAAAATGAGGAAAAATCGAAAAAAAGTACGAGTTTTAGAGATATTCAAAAGTGATCCCGGGGGCTGTTATTTGAGAGGCGCTAGTACCGATTCTACTGAATCTAAATAGATAAAAAATTTTTATCATTTTATGCATAATTTAAAGAGCTTTAATTTATCTAAAAAATATATTTTTGAAAAGAAATTTTCTCTAGAGAGAGACGGACTGGTAGAAACTTTAATTGAATGTAATGGAAGGCAGCCCAGGGGTAGTGAGGAAAGAAAAAATTAACACATATTAAATAAGGTGTAATTTATTGAAATCCTTCCTCCTTTCCTTTCAAACCGACGTTTCGGAGGATTTTTCCCTCCTTCTCCAGGGTTTCAAAGGGTCAATGAATGAAACAAATAAAATGTTTCTTTCTTCTCTCCACAGTAGTGTTCAAAAACTTTCTTCATTTTTAACAAAGGCATAGAAAAACAATTTTTTTTTCTCCTTTTTTCTCTCATTTTTTCACCTACCGTGAATTTTTTTGGGGAACCCTTGGCGTGTTTTTATGGAACCCCAGGGTTCCGCGGAACACACTTTGAGAAACACTGTTGTATGGATATTGAAAATTTGATGTTCCTTCACTGGTGGTCAGTTTCTTTGTGAATCAACAACTCTGCTACTCTCGGCAAAACAAAAACTTTTCAAGAAAATATTATCCCTAAAAATTTTGCTCGGACTATTCTTGGTACCTATAAGTCAAGGTCTGTTTGCAATTCAAAATTTAGACGCCGATTTCAGTGAAGGAGTAAAACCTCCTGGTAATACAATCAAATTCAAAGGTGAAACAAGAAAGCTTAATAGCGACTGGTTTTTTTTTTCAAATTTTGCCTAATGGTGAAAAGCTGTTAAGATAGTGGATGGTGTATTCACGATCGAAAAAAAGCTATTTATTACTTTTGATGATCTTTGTCAATCAAGTTTTAACACGGAAAATGGTTTTAACAAATGGTGGAAACTTAATTCTTTAAAAAAGTATATTGTATTTTTATAAAAGTTGCATTTATAAGTATATCTACTCTTATAAAACGAGCAAAAATTGTATATTTATTTATTTATATATTTATTTATTTATATATTTATTTATATATATATATATTTATTTTATCTTGGTTCTATTTTGATAAAAGGCCCTACCGATTTTGATGAAACAAAATCTATTAACAAGTTTTGAGGTGACCTCATCAAAATTCATCTTAATTGATTTTTTCTTAATTAAAGTAATTATTGATAGATGAAAATCTTAATAAAAAAAAATGATTCGGCGGAAGTCGTATTAGAACCTGGGACCTCTTGTATCTGAGGCAAGTGTTGGTGGCGAGGTGTATGGTTTCGGGAGGGGGTGTGGGGGTCAGGGGTTACCGAGCATCGCTCGGTGCCTCCATGTCAGATATGGACCGTTTTTCTAAAATTTATCAAATAATTTTAGAGAAAATTAATTGTCCGTAATTATTTATATTTTTTTTGGGTTTTTATTTCCTTGACAATCTGTATCATTGTCTATTTTCAATATACCTACCTATTTATTTGTCTATAGTTCATTAATTTATTATTTATTTTTAAAGAAACTATTTTTTTTTTTTAATTTTTTAAAATTTCTATTTTAAAAATGAGAAACTGTCTCGAAACGTTTGGACTTCAAATCGAACGTTTTCAGACAATCAATAAAATATGTTCAATTAAATGATGTTGAAATGCATCTATAATTTTTTTTTATCTTAAAATATCTAAATACAATACTGATGCTGACGTGTTCTGATGTGGCCATCCACTTGACTTTACCATACAACCTGGCCCCTCACTTATATTTAATATTTAATAAAATTATTTATAATCATGTAGGGGGTTAGTTTTTAGCTTTTTAGACTTCTGGGGTCCCATTGATTATGTATACAAAATTTGGTTGAGTTTGGTCAAATGGCCTAGATTTTTAATTTTTAACCCCCTCCACCCCCCTTAATTTTGAGTCGATATACACCAAAATCTAATCAGCTCTTAATCTCAATGGACCAAAACTACCTGTGTAATTTGGTTTGGATATTCACACTAGTTTTTGAGCTAGCTCGTCCACAAAATTTAGTAACGCACAGACTAACAGACAAACAGACATTTTGACAAAACAATTATTATCTCGAAAAATATAATTTTTTCGATGTTCACTTATTAGAGCTTTTTTGTAAAGCGAAATGCCATGGTTTTGCTCAATTTTTTTAATTAAAATAGTTTCAGCCGTTTTTGAGATATTTTGAAAAAAAGAAGGAAAAAACCACTTTTTTCATGCACGATTACAATATTTGACCATACTTACATATTGTATGGTATAGTAAAAATATATTTAAAATGTAGAGTACCTGTCTTCAGAATTATAGTAGATGAATATAATATGATACGATAAGAGGCGACTCACCTGAAACAAATAAAACAATAATATAAGTAATCAAAATATATAAACATATATCTATCTCTACCTATATAAAATTCTTTGCCCGATACACTCACTCACTCACTCATCATCAAAACAGCCATAACCACTGGACATAGAAACATGAAATTTGGAGAGGATATTACATCTATGACATAGGGGCTCAGTAAGAAAGGATTTTCCGAAATTCGACCCCTAAGGGGGTCAAAGGGGGCAAAATTTGTTTTCACTGATTATGCGATATCTCTTAAAGACGATAAAATATCTACTTGCTTTTTACTTATAAAAATACTAAATTAAAATATCTAAAAAGTGATTTCAGAATTTTTTGGAAATTCGTCCCCAAAGGAGTTCAAAAGGGGCAAAATATCTTTGCAATGTGTTTACACTCAATTATGCATTTTCAATTAAGAACGATAAGATATCTACTTGATTTTTTACTTAATAAAATTCTAAATACAAATATCTAAAAAGTAATTTCAGGATTTTTTGAAATTTGACTCCCAACTATCAAAATGGTGGCAAAAATTAAAACTCTCTCCGATCTTGATCAAATTTTGTAGAGTTATTCTTTATTACTTTAAGAAACTATTCCTGTAAAAATCAACTATCAAAATTGACCGTATGGGGGCTAAGGGGGGGGGAATTATAGACATTTTTAGCTTTTTAGTACATTTACTCTTTAGAAAAATGAGAGTTATTTATTTGCAAATATTTAAATATTTGCAAATATCTAAAAATAATTTCAACCTCCCAAAATGTGAGTGGGGACAAAAATTAATACTCTCTCCGATATAGATCAAATTTTGTAATGTTAGTTTTTAAGACTATATAAAATGTATGCTGTAAAAATCAATAGATCAAAATTAAGACTATTTCAATTCTGTCTTCAAAAAAATGCTCCATTTTTATTATAATAATACAATATAACTATCTACTAGATTGACATGAGAAATAAACTTTTTTAAACTCAAGAATTTTATCTTGTTCTATTAAGTAGAAAATAATCTCTTAAATCTGAGTATAACGAAGTTTTAATATCATTATAAACCCTTATTTTCATTGTTGTTACTTTTTAATTTAATAATTATTTATTTAATCATTATTATTTGATAATTAAGTTAAATAATTGTTAAAAATAATTATTAAGATTTTTTGGAGATCTAATTGATTCATGTATGTTGTTTATTTGATGTCGTATAAAAAAAAAGTTCTAATGAAAGTTGTTCAGTTTTTTTTGTAGTATAAGGTGACGTAAAAAATAATAGGATTCCATTTAAAAAACAGAACTTGACGTTGAAAGCTTGTTCTAGGTCGACAAACAATAGAGTAGTTTAGTTTCCCCTTCGATATAAATAAACTTTTATTTGAATTTTTTTTCCATTTAATCCACTGTTTTTTAGTTATAAGAGTGTTTCAAGATAAAAAACTCACCCGGTAAATATATATATACTCGCACATATTCCTCCTGTATATTTTACCATATATTTTAGTAGATGTTTGTTTGTTCATTTAAATTGAAGCATCTTGGAGCGAATTTCCCTCTCCGCCCTCTTTAAATTCAATCTGCCCCTATTCCTTTACCTTCTACATATATAACGTTATTATTATTAACCAGAGCTATTAATATTTTTCTATCTCATGGGGATAAAAAGAATAATAAAAAAAATCAATCAATCGAGTGGAAAAAATATAAAAATACCTAAGGCTAAAACGAGAATGAGAGAGAGATTTTTTTATAACATAAAAAAAATGTGTTTACTAATGATTGGAAAATTGCTTTATATATAATAGGTAGAAGCTTCTGATCCCAAATATACTAAAATATTTGTATAATTCGATTTTTATCAAAATTGCTCAAAAAACCAATGAAACGAATGTTGATTCGTGACATGGAACTCAAACAGAGATTCCCAATACTTCTTAAAGGCCTTTTAGAACAATGAATTAAGGCAACCCATTGTCTGCCTGGGTACACAAGGAAAAGAGTAACCTTTTTAAAAACCCTAAGAATGGGATTTGTCTACCTGAGAATAATTAATTTGATTACGAAAAAACCCATCAAAAACAATTTTGTCGATGATGAGACCGTGACAGATCGAATTGTCACCACCTAACCCCCTAACCCGTGATTTCATCAAAATCGGTCGAGTCGTTTTCAAAATAGAACCAAGATACAAATATACAAATAAATATACAATTTTTGCTCGTTTAATAAGAGTAGATATATTGCTTTTAACTCATGCAAACAATTACCTTTTATACACATTATACCAAATTCAACAAATTTATACAGATAAAAAATTCAACTTTTATGAATCGAATGATTAGTTTTTCAATAGATTTGACAGTCTAGTCTAGTTTTAGTTATTCATAAATTTAAAAATAAAAAGTTATTTGAAGCCAACAGAATATAACAAAAGCACTAGTGTAGAATTCCAACTCTATTTCTTGAAATCATTTTTGTGTTAAACAAATTTTTTTATAATGAGTAAAAAATTATCTCAATATTCTTTTTACTTTCACATTTATATTCTATAGAATATAATGGGAGAGTATTGCGATGGCCAGTCTGGGTCCTGACTTTTTGAGAGCTTGTATCTCAGAGATAAAACAAGTTAATTTCATTTTGTAACTTCTAGGTGGAAGGAATCGTTGCCCTTAATCGTTGGAAACCGGATTTAGGACATAAAATCGGAAATTGTGGTCCCCAGAGGCCAAAAAGGGGTCCAAAATCCATTGGTCAGTGCGTATGTACGTATGTACGTGTGTACCCCCCCTCCGTTTCGCAACCATAAGTCTCAGAGCTACGAAATTCGAAACTTAAGCTTGATATAGGCTAGAAGTACTAAAGAAAGCTTTTGGTTCAAATCAGAAAACCGGAAGTCGACATTTACATGAAAGATTTTTCGTTTTTTTTTTGATTTTCTCAAAAACGTCTATAACGATTTTTTTGAAAATTAGTGTATTTATCAAGTGTCGTGAGTTATTAGTTGTGTCAAATTTAAAAAAAAATCGTTGCAGCCGTTTTTGAGAAAATCGAAAAAAAACGAAATAAGGGAAGGGGGTGTAAATTGGTAGTGACGCGAACTTCAAATAAATGAAAATGTGAAAGTTGTGTGGTGAACACACCCAGTTGATTATTAATATTATCAAAACAAAGATTTGTATTCGAAATTAACCACATTATTAACAATTTTTTTATTAAAAAATTTATTAGGCAGAAGTTGTCACTCTGCAGAAATACAAAATATTTTTTCGTACATCAACCAGATAGATAAGCTGTCCCGAACCTCCTTAAATGAAAGTCTATAATAATTTTCGAATACCTATAATTTTTTATCATTATAAACGTGATTTTTATTTAGCATATGTCGCATCGAAAATTGGAAAACCTCACTAGATTAAAAATTACACCAACAAAAGCAATCGATACCCCTATTGTTTGATTATATAGTATTATGCAAAAATAAATAAAAGCAAAACAAATTCAGCCAGCCCTATTCATGTTAAATGGAGAATTTGACGTGGAAAAATATACAGAAATAAAAAAGAGAGTGGGTGGGAATAGAAATAAATACTTAATATACCAGGTTATGTATCAGATTTGGAACAAATATGTATTTCTGTATCCGCCATGCTATAATTCACCGAAATCGATATCAGATTAGTCTAAATCAGATTTTCCCTCCACTGTAGCACCAGGGACATGAGGGCTGGACAAGAATCAACGGTCAGAGTTTGAAAACGGAAATCATGATAAAAATACAACTGTTTTTAGGAGTTGTCGCTTGTTTCACACTTTGCAAATTGGAATTTTTAAAAAACATTCTTAAAAATCAAATTTGTCTTAAAAATAACGTCCATTCTAAATTTCAAGTTATTAGCTTCAATAGTTCTAGAAAAATCGTAATATATTGTATTTTAAAAATAAGCCATGTTTGTCTAATTTTTAACCGACTTCAAAAAAGGAGGAGGTTCTCTATTCGATTGATTTTTTTTTTTTTTTTTTTTTTTTTTTTGTGCCTATGTTGCCTCATATCTCCGCCAATTCTCAACCGATTTTGAAAATTTTTTTTGCATTGGGTCCAGTCTAGCTTCCGATTGGTCCCATTTTTTTTTCGTTTTTTTTCATAGGTATTAGACCTTTTTTATTAGGTTTGTTTAGACCTAACCTCTTTGTTTATGAACCGATTTCGATGGTTCTTTTTTTATCCGATAGGGGGTGTCTTGGGGATGGTGCCATATTAATTTGATCAAGTTCTGATGATATGATCACTATTAATAACATCACTAAAAAGAGAAAAATAAAATAATTTTAAGAAAAAAATAAAAACCGACTTCAAAAAATTAAATGCAACAAATAAAATACACTAAAAGGTATAAAATAATTATTATCTTATTTAGTTACAACTAAACGACGAAATATTAACATGAAATTACTTTTTGAAGTTGGTGCCAAACATATACCTTTTATGAATCGCACTCGACGGATCTTACTTAGTACGTTTGGAGGGTATGCTCGCTTATAGGTATAGTTTGTTTGGCACCGACTTCAAAAAGTAATTTCATGTTAATATTTCGTCGTTTAGTTGTAACTAAATAAGATAATAATTATTTTATACCTTTTAGTGTATTTTATTTGTTGCATTTAATTTTTTGAAGTCGGTTTTTATTTTTTTCTTAAAAATTATTTTATTAAGTTTTCTTTTCCTAATATTTCTCTAAGATTAATATACTCTACGGTGCAAAAAAATTGAGCCACCAATAAAACAGACAGAAGTGATAGCTTTCACCAACCAAGTATTTTTTTAGCAAGACAATTGCAAGGATAATTGCCCGGAGAAAAGAGAATTGAATATTTAATTTTAATTAGAAGAGTGGGGGGGACGAAGGAATAATTATTAATATATTTAATGTTTCTGGATTTAAAATTAATTGTTGTCTTTCTTTCAGCTTAATTCAATTATACATATTTCAAATTTGCCGCGCCGCAATTTATTCAATAAATTCTATTTATATAAAATAATTTTTAAGAAAAAAATAAAAACCGACTTCAAAAAATTAAATGCAACAAATAAAATACACTAAAAGGTATAAAATAATTATTATCTTATTTAGTTACAACTAAACGACGAAATATTAACATGAAATTACTTTTTGAAGTCGGTACCAAACAAACTATGCCTATAAGCGAGCGTACCCGCCAAACGTACTAAGTAAGATCCGTCGAGTGCGATTCATAAAAAGGTATATGTTTGGCACCAACTTCAAAAAGTAATTTCATGTTAATATTTCGTCGTTTAGTTGTAACTAAATAAGATAATAATTATTTTATACCTTTTAGTGTATTTTATTTGTTGCATTTAATTTTTTGAAGTCGGTTTTTATTTTTTTCTTAAAAATTTTTTATTTTTCTCTTTTTAGTGATGTTATTAATAGTGATCATATCATCAGAACTTGACCAAATTAATATGACACCATCCCTAAGACACCCCCTTTCGGATAAAAAAAGAACCATCGAAATCGGTTCATAAACAAAGAGGTTAGGTCTAAACAAACCTAATAAAAAAGGTCTAATACCTATGAAAAAAAACGAAAAAAAAATAGGACCAATCGGAAGCTAGACTGGACCCAATGCAAAAAAAATTTTCAAAATCGGTTGACAATTGGCGGAGATATGAGGTAACATAGGCACAAAAAAAAAAAAAAAAAAAAAAAAAATCAATCGAATAGAGAACCTCCTCCTTTTTTGAAGTCGGTTAAAAATACATAGCTATATATAATATATTCAATTATTTCCACACTTATAATAAAGTCTAATTCAAAAATATTCATTTTAGTAAAAGTAAGAAGCAAGGGTTTTTAAAATAGTTATTTGGTCCAGTGGTAGAGTGCCTGCCTCAGATGCAAGAGGTCTCAGGTTCTAATACGACATCCGCCGAATCTTATAAAAAAATATATGTAAAATTGAATTAAAAGATACAATTACAAATTATCATACTTTCTCAATATCACTTTACATTTAAATAAAGTTTTAATAAAAAGATTAAATTCATTTGAAATATCAATAAAATGAATAATTTTGAATTAAGCATCATTGATAGAAAGATAAAATATACAAAATGGATATTTTTGAAGTTCAACCAGTTCAAATTATGTGCCTAATTAATCAAGGGCTAAGTCAACGATAAGTGGCAACTATACTATCAATAAGAATAATTTCAATAATGTATGGTTACTTGTAAAAAAATTAAAAATGATTTTCTATTTAATAAAGTTTTTATTGGTGGCTCGATTTTTTTTGCACCAGAGTCTAGTTATTTGATACATTTTTTTTTTCAATTTTGAACATATATTTACATTTTTCTTCTAAAAATCAATAGTGAAAAATCTATCAACAAATTTTAAAATTGATTTTCTATATAAAAAAATTAGCCCGTCTTAAACATATCACGTGACGATACCCTGGAAAAGTCACAATGTTCGAAAACTCGCCAAATTTTTTTCTTTACCAAAAAGGAGATAACTTAGTACTAATAACACTATTAAACAAAAATTTTCCCCCATAAATCTAACAATGGATTAGACACTAGAGTTTTCTACGCTGATTTTGATGCAATTTCCCGATTTTTACAACACATCAGAGTTTTGAGATATTATCGGTCAAAATAACAAAAAAGGCCATTTTGACCTATTTTCGAGTCCCATTAGATATTAAACAGCAATATTTGAAATCAAAATATTTTGTTGACGTAATACAAAACAGCTTCCTCTTTGATTTTCAAATTACCATTTGTTTTTAGTTCAATTAGAACTCGAGTTATATTTAAAAAACTAAAACTACGTGATTTTAAAGGATAATTAACATAGATAAAAACAAAACTTTTTAGTCTTTTAGCTATAACTCGAGTTCTAAATGAGCTAAAAAATTGAAAATCAAAGAGGAAGGCTGTTTTCTATTACGTCAACAAAATATTTTGATTTCAAATATTGTTGTTTAATATCTAATGCGACACAAAAATAGGTCAAAATGGCATTTTTCGTCATTTTGACCGATGATATCTCAAAACTCTGACCTGTTGAAAAAAATCGGGAAATTGTATGAGAATCAGCGTAGAAAACTCTACTGGAATCCATTGTTAGGTTTACGGGGACAAATTTTTGTTTAATTTTTGTCGAGCAGTGTAATTAAATCCATCGGAGGTCCTATTTTTCCTTCGACCTCCATTTTGGATAGGTTATCTTTGCCCTATTTATCCCGGAGGATCTTATTAGAGAGCAGAATCGACATCAATTATAGGTTAAATATCAATATTGAAAACTCGAAGTCAAAATCGATATCAAAATGACAATATCCCATTGTAACCAGCCTGCCTACTTGAAGCTTTTTTTTTTTGGCTTTTCGGCCTTTCTAGCCATAAGCCAATTTACGATACTATTTATTTTATTTAAATTTGTCTCTATCCCAGGGTCAGATTTTAGCCTGATGCCTTGAGTCGAATTCGAACCCGGGTCTATTTGGTTAGCAGGCTGATATACTTGAAGCTTAAATATTATTCGAGATATTTCAAAATAACACAAAAATCAATGAAAATGATCTGATTCCCTTTTAATAAATTAACAGTCAAATTTTCTGTGATCTGTAAATTAATTAAAATAATAGCTATTAGGGATACACGAGGGGTGAAGCGCGATTGGAATTAGGTGTACACGTCTTTGGAATTATGTGGAATTATTTTGGAATTCATTAGATAATGCCCATTCATCTATTGTCTTCTACTTGCAAATGAAAAAATTTTTAAGAAAAAAATAAAAACCGACTTCAAAAAATTAAGTGCAACAAATATAAAAATACACTAAAAGGTATAAAATAATTATTATCTTATTTAGTTACAACTAAACGACGAAATATTAACACGAAATTACTTTTTAAAGTCGGTGCCAAACAAACTATACCTATAAGCGAGCGTACCCGCCAAACGTACTAAGTAAGATCCGTCGAGTGCGATT
Source organism: Forficula auricularia (assembly GCA_024734495.1). NCBI lineage: Eukaryota > Metazoa > Arthropoda > Insecta > Dermaptera > Forficulidae > Forficula > Forficula auricularia. The sequence goes on from JALMQS010000089.1 coordinate 300,298, forward strand.
CATAAAGGTATATGTTTGGCACCAACTTCAAAGTAATTTCGTGTTAATATTTCGTCGTTTAGTTGTAACTAAATAAGATAATAGTATTTTATACCTTTTAGTGTATTTTTATATTTGTTGCACTTAATTTGAAGTCGGTTTTTATTTTTTCTTAAAAATTTTTATTTTCTCTTTTTAGTGATGTTATTAATAGTGATTATATCATCAGAACTTGACCAAATTAATATGACACCATCCCTAAGACACGCCCTTTCGGAATAAAAAAGAACCATCGAAATCGGTTCATAAACAAAGAGGTTAGGTCTAAACAAACCTAAACAAACCTAATAAAAAAGGTCTAATACCTATGAAAAAAAATCGAAAAAAAATGGGACCAATCGGAAGCTAGACTGGACCCAATGCAAAAAAAAAAATTTTCAAAATCGGTTGACAATTGGCGGAGATATGAGGTAACATAGGCACAAAAAAAAAAAAAAAAAAAAAAAAAAAAAAAAAAAAAAAAAAAAAATTCAGTCGAATAGAGAACCTCCTCCTTTTTGGAAGTCGGTTAAAAATGGAAGTGTAAGTAGGTGTACACGATATTATTAGGTCGCGGTTCACCCCTCGTTGATACATATATATTTATATATATACGAGCTGCTCCAGGCGTGCCTTAGGCACGCCATCTACAGCTCGCCCCTCCGGGCAGGTGGCCCTCGCTGGCGGCGTCTCGGCATTATTAGGTCTCCAAAATTCATTCCCTCTATCTTTTGATCTACCTATATGAAACCTATATGTTTCAGTACATATGGTATTCTGTATTTACAAAAAAAAAAAAAAAAAAAAAAACTGAACAGCTTTCATTATAACTATTTTTTAATACGACATCAGATAAACAAAATATTAAATCAATTAGATCTCAAAAATAATTCAAATAATAATTATTCTTAACAATTATTCAACTTAATTATCAAATAATAATTATTAAATAAATATAATTTAATAATTTTACGACAATGTTCTGTCTTACTTACTCGAGAGTGACATTCCTTCTCTTTTTAGTGGTGTTATTAATAGTGATCATATCATCAGAACTTGACCAAATTAATATGGCACTATCCCTAAAATATCCCCTTTCCAATAAAAAAAGAATCATCGAAATCGGTTCATAAACAAAGAAGTTAGGCCTGAACAAACCTAACAAAAAAGGTCTAATACCAATGAAAAAAAACGGGACTAAATCAGAAGCTAGACTGAACCCAATGCAAAATTTTTTTCAAAATCGGTTCACAAATATTAGGTAACATAGACAAAAAAAAATCAGTCGAATAGAGAACCTCCTCCTTTTTTGAAGTCGGTTAAAAAGGTTTTGGTCCAAAACTTCCAAATAGGCAAGAACAGTGGCGTACCTACAACTTTTGCCGTCCGGGGCGGTCTCCAATTTGCCTCCCTTTCTAAGTCAATCAAATAGTGGTTTTTATAAATTAATAAACATCAATAAATAATTGTAATTGAGACAAACTATAAGCGCGGGAACATTTTTACCATTTGATGCGATATTTAAATTAGGCAGTAATAAAGGAGGCCACATAAGTTGATATACCTATAAATGTACCTAACTTTTATCAAAATACAAGAGACTTTTTTAAAGACCACAAGAAACTTACTGAAGCCGCAGGTAATATTTTCTTCTCTACATTGACTTAACCGACGAGGAAAAATATTCGAAATCATATAGTAATTCATAATTCGTGGAAATCTAATAGTAAACTTATGAAGTGAACAAGATGTTTTTTACAAATCCAAACTAATTGGGGCTGCAGCCTGTCGGATTTCAATTAGTTCGGATTAGCCGAAAGCTGGTGGTTTGGATATCTTATTGAAGAAAATGGTTCTCTTTCTATCCTTGGGAAGCTGAATAAAGTTACAATAAAAGACGTTATTTACTGGGTTGCAGAATCTTGGCAAAATACAAGTGTGAACTTTAGGGTGGGTCAAAAAAATCCATTATTTTTTTTACAAGTGACATGGAAAAATGGGTTGCTAGACACCTTAAAAAAATTATTTCTAAATATGAGCTCTTAATTTTAATAAGAAGATCCTCCGCATCGCAGTTTTTTATTTTTTCTCAGTCCAATAGAAAAAAATTCATACCTCATCATTAATTGATTGTACAGAAAAATGTTCTTGAAGAATTTCGTAGGAAATTTAATGCTCTACAAAAAAGGTATCTTATATTTTTTCCGTAAACCTCACCATTTGAAAGATATTGAAGATTTAAGTTTAATTATTTTAAAACAAATTTCATTTTTGTTTATGAATTTCATAACTCGACAATAAATAGCTATTATAAAATTCGCAATACAAATTTTTGTAGGAAATTAACTGCTCTATAAAAAGGGTGTCTTATGTTTTGGCGATTAAATTAAGCGTTCAAAAGATATTCATCATCAAACTTCAGTACACATGAAAGTTTGATGATGAATATCTTTTGAACGCTTAATTTAATCGCCAAAACATAAGACACCTTTTTTATAGAGCAGTTAATTTCCTACAAAAATTTGTATTGCGAATTTTATAATAGCTATTTATTGTCGAGTTATGAAATTTATAAACAAAAATGAAATTTGTCTTAAAATAATCAAACTTAAATCTTCAATATCTTTCAAATGGTGAGGTTTACTGAAAAAATATCAGATACCTTTTTTGTAGAGCATTAAATTTCCTACGAAATTCTTCAAGAACATTTTTCTGTACAATCAATTAATAATGAGGTATGAATTTTTTTCTATTGGACTGAGAAAAAAATAAAAAACTGCGATGCGGAGGATCTTCTTACAAAATTAAGAGCTCATATTTAGAAAGAATTTTTTTAAGGTGTCTAGCAACCCATTTTTTCGTGTCACTTGTAAAAAAAAATAATGGATTTTTTGATCCACCTAGTGAACTTACTGCGGAGATCTTGGAAGAAGCTTTGGACTAGCCTCGAGATCGAGAAAACACCTATCCAAACTTAAACTTATCAAAAAAAAACTCGTTCGGATTTGAGGGGTTTCACTATATAACTAAATATAAAAAATGCTACCCCAAAATATGTGCCGCTCGGTGCGGGCCACCCCCCCCCCCCCCCCCCCGGTCCGCCACTGGGCAAGAAACCAATGTTATTCCCCTTTAAAATGTCAACTAGCATTTCGATACGGTTATTAGATTGTACATAAACAATGTGATTTTTCGCGCAGTTCATTTTTTTAGAATCTTAATTGAGATTTTGAGATGAGATTGGAAAAATTATAACCTTATAAAAATAAAGACCAAGATTAATAAAATATTTGCTCAAAAATAAATAAGAACGCTAGAAATTGGAGTCTTATTTGCAGATCGGAAAGTATAAATAAACTAAGTTCAATTATTTATTTAATTAAATAACTATTTATGTAAGCATATGACTTGCAATCGAATCGGATATTGATGGTGTTTAATTAATTGAATTAAACAAACCAGAACATGCATTTGATATTGTGTGTTTGTTTTCTATTGTATGTAAATTAAATCAGAGCCTATTAGTTGAGAAACAAAAGAAAAAACAATTAAAAATATCGTAATTTTTGGATTGAAATACATAGGTATATAGAAATCACAATGTTAATCTATGTGCCAGTATTAGATATAGTTGGTTTACTCGGATCGTTATTAACTATTAATAAAATAATGTTACATGATACAATTGATTTGATAAGAGACACGAATCAAAAATTTCAAAAATCATTGAGAAGAGTATTTTTTTTTATATAATAGAAACTGAAATAAATTCAATTTAAGTATTATTATGGAATAGAAATTATCTATTATGGATACATATAAATATACTCATAACCATAATATATATGCACAAAGAGAAACAAAGAGGTTGTCCTCTGTTTGATGCAAATAAACATACACATATATATGGAAATTATATATCTGTATATTTATTATTTTTTGTTTGAGACTTATAGTTTCGAAGACTAGGTCTTCATCATCAGTCTTTTTAAATTATAAATATTATTTTTCATGTGGTCAATACCTTAGACCAGGGGTCGGCAACCTTTTGAGAGGAAAGAGCCAAAAATTACAATTTACAAAATTTTCCAGTTTTTAAAGAGCCACTAACATTTTTGTTTCAATATTATGGTATTTGATTAGGATTAGGTATATAAATTTGACTTTTGATTTAAAATAAATAATTTTAAAAATATTTAATCATATAAAAACAGAAATGTTTCGCACAAAACATATTAAATTATTTTAGCTAGCTCTTCTAGATTAATAAAATTAGTAATCAAATAATATAACTATAATTATTGAATAATAGATAGTTACATCAATGGGAGCATTGGCTTTGCATGCCTTTTGAAAGTTTGGTTAAATCTGGCTCATAACTTGTTGTTTTCAGTTTCAAGCACGCCTCTAGATTTTTATTTGTTAGTTGGCATCTTACTTTACTTTTTATTATACAATTGGAAGCAAAAAAATCGGCTGACCTCTAAATTTTTTACATTCATAAGGAATAACTCGAAAAAAACGCTTTTATTTCGAAAAATGATAATGTATTCTCAATGTTCTCTGTTGAGTGTTCTTATCCTGTTTGCAGTATATTTTTTTTTAAGAAGTATAATATTTTTTTATGAGTTTTGAAAATAAAATAAAATAATTATTAATATTTGCGCATGGAACTGGAGAGCCGCATCTTGACATCGAAAGAGCCACATGTGGCTCGCGAGCCGTATGTTGCCGACTCCTGCCTTAGACCATGAAATATATAGACACGCCCTCTGCTACTCTCCACACAGAGTGAAGTGAGGCCAACATCGCCTACAGATGACGTCACGTTCTCGCATAAATATTTTGGTAATATTAATTTGCGATTATTGGAATCCAAAATAAATAATCTAAACTACGATAAATTTATCTCAATGTATAATAATTCCTATAGTGGCCATGCTATTTCTGGGTGTTCCTACCTACAGATGACGTCACATTCTCTAGTTGATGTTGGCCTCACCAAATCGACACCAGGGCTTGTCTATATATTTCATGGTCTAAGGTCAATACCGTTGATTTTTATTTTAACTGCCTCCCAGCTAAGTAAAGATCGAAAATTTTCAATATCCATACGATATTGAAACCATGAAAAATAATATTTATAATTAAAAAAAACTGATGATGAAGACCAAGTCTTCGAAACTTTAGTCTCAAACAAATAAATAATATATATACAGATATATAATTTCCATATATATATATGTGTATGTTTATTAGCATTAAGCAGAGGACAACCTTTTTATTTCTTTTTGAGAATCAACAACTCTGCTACTCTCGGTAAAAAAAAACTTTCAATTTTATATATGGGTCATTTTCTATGTGAATTTAACGACGTTTTGTTTTTTGATTTTCTGATATGTTATTATTATTTATTATATATGTATAGAGAAATAAGTATCCACGTAAATTTTTGGATTTCTATCTTAACCCATTACGAAATTTTTTGAAGAAAATAGATAGAGTATTATTAAAATATTCATAACATTGACAAGAATAAAGATATTATTTCTAACTTAATAAGGGGTCATTTTTTAGTTTTTTAATGTACTTTTTGAAAAAAAATTCAAAAATTGAATTGACATGGAATGAAGCATGTAGGGGCAAAGATCAACAGTTTTTGGTTTTTATTTTTTTTTCTCCCATCTTTTAATAGATAGAGTAAAACTTGAATTGTCATCTGAAAACTTGTTATCTTAGCTACCTAACGTAGTTTTATTAGTTCTTAAACCAAACAGGTAAAAGTAGTAGAGGGCTCTAAGCTGAATCCTGCAACTGCAGACGTTTGCTCCAGTGTGCGGGTTAAAGACACGTGGGATAAATGTCCCCCCTAATCAGAAGTATTTTTTTCAAATTGAAGACGGAGTGGTAGAACTCAATGCTGGATGGATGGAAAGGCAGCCTAAGGATAATGAAAACCACAAAATTCGAATAAAAGAATTCATTAGAACCAAGGGCGGATCCAGGAATTTTTTATGGGGGGGGGGGGATGTATTATATATAAGGTGGCCGATTCAAATTTTTTTTACAAATTTCATATCTCATATTTTAAGTTCATTAAAATAAAAAAAAATTGTTATAAATTCCCTGTCGATTTGGCCGCCGTTTTTTAGCCCCTGCGTGCGACGCACGTGTTGCACTCCCGCCAGGCACGGGCCTGTATGGGGGGCGATCGCCCCCTCCGCCCCCCCCTCTGGATCCACCCTTGATTAGAACACCATTTTCATCTTCTATAAAAAACTGACGATTCGGAGGATCGTCCCTTCTTTTTCATGGTTTAAAAGCGTCAACCAAGGAATCTCCCTGTATATTAATATTATTTTTAATGGCTCTAGAAAAATTGAACACCGACAATTTACAATTATTATTTATTATATTATTATTATTATTAACATTTTTTTTTTAATCAAACCAGAATATAGAATTCACCGATAAATTTTCCGGATCCCATTTTTAATTGGAATTAAGTTCAAAACTTTGTACACACAATGGTGTCTTGATGAGGGCCAGAGGGATTCAAAAAGTTGCCATAAAAGATTAATTAAATTTCATTTTTATTTTATTTAATACTGATTGCAAAAAAAAATCGATCTTTTTAATCTGAGTTTAAAATTAAAAATAATATTAATACGAGTAGATCGGTTTTAACGAAAGCGAAAAATTGCCGAAAAACGGGGATTAGGTGTGCGAAATATATATTTTATTCTAGAAAAGGTTAACAACCTGTTATCATCGATAAGGAAACAACAACAACAACAACAACAACAACAAGAGAGACCCGGCCTCCCTTTCTCTCTGTGTCTGTGAATGAGTCAGTACACTGAGTTCGGGGCTATTGAATGAACTCTAACATTAACGTCATAAATATTGATAAACCAATGACTGGGTCACCCACAACAACTCACGCACTAATGGGGGAGAGTTAGGGTCGTCCTGGGGTAGAAACCAGGGTGCCTGGCCGAATGGAATAGAAATAGAATAACAAACGGATTATTAATAGAAACCATTAATCCCATAAGAAAATGATCTCAATTAAAAATAATCGATAATTGATATATATTTGGGGTATTCCACAGCAAATCGGACAGTTGAAAAAGTTTTGTCATTTTTTGAAATCATGGCGATCCCATTCCTTTATTAAAATTTATTCACGACTAATAACAGGTGACACTTTTTTTAAAGTAATCTCTTATTCAGAAAATATTAGCAAAGTGTCTTTTTAGAATTTGATTTAAAAATTATTCTCATGGTTTAATTTAACCTAGAAATCCGAAAATACAACTCGCATAAATAAAAATGAGAGTAGGTACTCAAGGTTGCCGACATCACAGGTAATCATAAAATCATGAGTAATATACTTAAAGCACACATGTGTATATGTAATTTTTGGCACTAATGAAAACCAGCCGGTTTTGCTACACTCAGATCGAGCGCAACGAGGTTATAAGTTTACAGGCTGCGAAGCAGCAAGTTTCTTATACGAGAAGTTTCTCAAAGAAGAATAGTACTTCTTTTTTTCTCTTTAGAATCTTAATTTATTATTTTTGTTTTATCTAGGTGTCTTCTTAGTATTCTTCTCCCTGTTGAATGGAATCAAATGCTTGCTTCCATGATAGGGAGGTTTTTACGGAGTGAGCTTGTTAGCCTCACGTCCAACCCCTTTTAGTCGCCTTTTACGACAAGCAGGGGATACTATGGACCTATTCTACCCCCGGTCCATAGGGGTCTCAGTGTGTAATACGTTTTTTACAATTAGTAGTTATTTGTAGAAAGTTGGGAAATTTCATAAATCAACTGATGTGCTCACGACAGAACTTTCACATTCTCACTTATTTGAAATCATCGCGACACTCCTAATTTACATCCCCTTCCTTTATTTCAACCACAATATCTAGTTTTAATTCCTAAATTCGGTTTCCAACTATTAAGACCATCGATTCCTTCCACCTGGAAGTTACAAAATGAAATTAACTTTTGTCATTTTAACTATTCTATTATTTTAATTAGTACCTGGAGCCACCGAGCGATGCACGGTAACCAAACGCTCTCTGGACCCCACCCACCGCCACCCCAGCCCCGCCTCCGAAACCCCGCACCTCACCCCATACCGGATCCCCCATCATTGCACCCAACCTCCTGCACTACCCACATCCACCCCCACCCCTCACCCAGTTTTTGCATTTCTAGCTTTCTAGTGGTCCACAGATTATGTGTATATAGATATATACCATAAATAAATTCCGTATAATTTTTTTCTTTAGTTGGACAACAATTTATCGAGTTTTAATAATCAATTAAAGAAATAATAAATAATAATTTTATTGAAGCAATTTTTTACATGAAATAATGTATACATTGTATTCTTAAGTGGGAGATAAATTTAACCTAATTTATCGCGCGGAGAATTTACCACTGCCCGAAGCCCCCAAAAACTTAGTAAATTGGACTATATCTAACTTTCTGGAGAGGCCTGCCCATACAGGCCTTTAGGGGATGGACCTTCTGGTGTATCTCCTTCTCACATCAATATCATTAAAAAAAAAAAATTGAGGCTTCGATTTCGGAGATTACTTCCCCACCATCGATTGTACTTGAACTTCAAGCTTGCCATAATATTTTAGTAAGTGTTTTTTAATAAGAGGAATTTTAATAAATTAAATTGGCAAATTCTAATATATAACAATAATTGGTATAAAGCATTAGTGGGTTTTAAAATAATTAAAAAACCAATTAAAAATAAAAGATAATTGAAAAAAATGTAAACAAACTTTTTTTATTATTTTTTATTTTTATGCGCGGAATTTTTAAATTACTTTTTGTCTTTTGAGGGAAATCTATGGTCATGTTATTTGTTAATGAGCATACATTTCTATTTTTTTTTTTTTTTTACCTGTTTATTATTTGTTAAATTGTTGTAATTAATTTGTATTGATGTTTATTAATGTATTGTAGCGAGATTGTATTGATGTTTGGAGGACCTAGCCACCGAGGACTTGTGCCTCTAAGCAGGTCGAGGAATAAAGATTTATTTATTTATTTATTATTTATTGAGATAGAAGCCCTAAAAGGATCCAGGCAGGCTATCGCAATACTTCACATATTTATATTCTATAGAATATAATTGTGAAAGTAAAAAACAAAAAACACAATTGTGGTTTTCTAATATTCAATTGAGAATTCAGAAATACAATTGAGTTTTTTGAAATATAGATTTTGATATTGGTATATACCGACTACGGATTTTGAAAGTATTTTTCTTGTTGATGTTTAAATTATATTTTTCTCTATTGATTCTAGAAAGTGATAAAATGTTATATACCTTATGTGCTTACAAACATGTGTTAAAAATTTCAATAAAATAAACTTGGTGGGTCAAAATTCGGTTAAAAATATTCTACTCAGTCAAACAACCAAATTAAAAAAAAGCATGGTATAATAAAAACAATATTTAGAGTGATAGAAGATGCAACTTAATTTAAAAAATATATATACTTATATCTACAGCTTAGTATAGAGTCAAAATGACAATAATAGAAAAAGTGCAAGGAAATACGCTTTTTTGAATTCTTTCGGAATTCCATCAAGGAAAAATGCTACAGGGCATGTGAACGGATCAAAATTCTCTGCTGTGTTGTATCAAAGGGTCTGTGTGTGGGTGTGTGTGCCTTAAGCGGTGATTTGCGTCTTATCATCCAACAAGCAACCCCTTGAGGGTTTCAAAACTGCGACAACGATGATTTGGAATTCGGCACGAACGCAAAAAGAGCAAGCAGTTGAAAGGCACGTGCCAAACGCCCACGCATCAAATAGACAAATCGAGAAAAGGAAGAAATCGACTACTGGATATATATATATGAACTAACCTGGGGGCTTGTCATCAGCAAATACTACTACTACTACTACTACCAATATAGATTAAATAAAAGAAAACTTGTTATATAAGATTAAATTTTTATCTTATCTTATGTTATTAAATGAGCAATTCTTGTACTTTATATATAGAATAGGTATTTCAAAAATGGTCGCAAAAATGACAGGATCGGACCTAATTAGAAACCAATCCCAAGTCCGAAAGCGTATAGTGTTCAATTGAAAGAAGAGGAAAAATATATCACTAATACAAGTTACCTAAAATAAGAATCATTTATAAGATTTCTCATTTACAAAATCCAAATCCAAATCCACATCTAGAAGAAGAGAAGAAGAGTAGAGTTTGAAACGGTTGAAATTACGATGGGAAACCGATTATTTACTTCATAGTCAATCCGACCATTGAATACAGCGTAAGATTCAAGAATGAATGTGCCCCTGATGAAAAAAGAAACCCTATCGGTTACCTAAAATAAGAATCATTTATAAGATTTCTTATTTACACAAATCCAAATCCAAATCTCACCTAGAAGAAGAGGAGAGTTTGAAATGGTTGAAATTACGATGGAAAACCGATTATTTACTTTATAGTCTATCGGACCATTGAATACAGCGTAAGATTCAAGAATGAATAGTGCCTGTGATGAAAAAAAGAAACCCTATCGGTTACCTAAAGTAAGAATCATATAAAAGATTTCTTATTTACAAAATCCAAATCCAAATCCATATCTCACCTAGAAGAAGAGGAGAGTTTGAAATGGTTGAAATTACGATGGAAAACCGATTATTTACTTTATAGTCTATCGGACCATTGAATACAGCGTAAGATTCAAGAATGAATGTGCCTGTGATGAAAAAAAGAAACCCTATCGGTTACCTAAAATAAGAATCATATAAAAGATTTCTTATTTACAAAATCCAAATCCAAATCCACATCTCACCTAGAAGAAGAGGAGAGTTTGAAATGGTTGAAATTAAGATGGAAAACCGATTATTTACTTTATAGTCTATCCGACCATTGAATACAGCGTAAGATTCAAGAATGAATGTGCCCCTGATGAAAAAAAAGAAACCCTATCGGTTACCTAAAATAAGAATCATTTATAAGATTTCTTATTTTCAAAATCCAAATCCAAATCCACATCTCACCTAGAAGAAGAGGAGAGTTTGAAATGGTTGAAATTACGATGGAAAACCGATTATTTACTTCATAGTCTATCCGACCATTGAATACATCGTAAGATTCAAGAATAGATGTGCCCTTGATGAAAAAAGAAACCCTATCTGTTACCTAAAATAAGAATCATTTATAAGATTTCTTATTTACCAAATCCAAATCCAAATCTTACCTAGAAGAAGAGTAGAGTTTGAAATGGTTGAAATTACGATTGAAAACCGATTATTTACTTTATAGTCTATCGGACCATTGAATACAGCGTAAGATTCAAGAATGAATGTGCCTGTGATGAAAAAAAGAAACCCTATCGGTTACCTAAAATAAGAATCATATAAAAGATTTCTTATTTACAAAATCCAAATCCAAATCCACATCTCACCTAGAAGAAGAGGAGAGTTTGAAATGGTTGAAATTACGATGGAAAACCGATTATTTACTTTATAGTCTATCGGACCATTGAATACAGCGTAAGATTCAAGAATGAATGTGCCTGTGATGAAAAAAAGAAACCCTATCGGTTACCTAAAATAAGAATCATATAAAAGATTTCTTATTTACAAAATCCAAATCCAAATCCACATCTCACCTAGAAGAAGAGGAGAGTTTGAAATGGTTGAAATTACGATGGAAAACCGATTATTTACTTTATAGTCTATCGGACCATTGAATACAGCGTAAGATTCAAGAATGAATGTGCCTGTGATGAAAAAAGAAACCCTATCGGTTACCTAAAATAAGAATCATATAAAAGATTTCTTATTTACAAAATCCAAATCCAAATCCACATCTCACCTAGAAGAAGAGGAGAGTTTGAAATGGTTGAAATTAAGATGGAAAACCGATTATTTACTTTATAGTCTATCCGATCATTGAATACAGCGTAATATTCAAGAATGAATGTGCCTGTGATGAAAAAAAGAAACCCTATCGGTTACCTAAAATAAGAATCATTTATAAGATTTCTTATTTTCAAAATCCAAATCCAAATCCACATCTCACCTAGAAGAAGAGGAGAGTTTGAAATGGTTGAAATTACGATGGAAAACCGATTATTTACTTCATAGTCTATCCGACCATTGAATACATCGTAAGATTCAAGAATAGATGTGCCCTTGATGAAAAAAGAAACCCTATCTGTTACCTAAAATAAGAATCATTTATAAGATTTCTTATTTACCAAATCCAAATCCAAATCTTACCTAGAAGAAGAGTAGAGTTTGAAATGGTTGAAATTACGATTGAAAACCGATTATTTACTTTATAGTCTATCGGACCATTGAATACAGCGTAAGATTCAAGAATGAATGTGCCTGTGATGAAAAAAAGAAACCCTATCGGTTACCTAAAATAAGAATCATATAAAAGATTTCTTATTTACAAATTCCAAATCCAAATCCACATCTCACCTAGAAGAAGAGGAGAGTTTGAAATGGTTGAAATTACGATGGAAAACCGATTATTTACTTTATAGTCTATCGGACCATTGAATACAGCGTAAGATTCAAGAATGAATGTGCCTGTGATGAAAAAAAGAAACCCTATCGGTTACCTAAAATAAGAATCATATAAAAGATTTCTTATTTACAAAATCCAAATCCAAATCCACATCTCACCTAGAAGAAGAGGAGAGTTTGAAATGGTTGAAATTACGATGGAAAACCGATTATTTACTTTATAGTCTATCGGACCATTGAATACAGCGTAAGATTCAAGAATGAATGTGCCTGTGATGAAAAAAAGAAACCCTATCGGTTACCTAAAATAAGAATCATATAAAAGATTTCTTATTTACAAAATCCAAATCCAAATCCACATCTCACCTAGAAGAAGAGGAGAGTTTGAAATGGTTGAAATTACGATGGAAAACCGATTATTTACTTTATAGTCTATCCGACCATTGAATACATCGTAAGATTCAAGAATAGATGTGCCCTTGATGAAAAAAGAAACCCTATCTGTTACCTAAAATAAGAATCATTTATAAGATTTCTTATTTACCAAATCCAAATCCAAATCTTACCTAGAAGAAGAGTAGAGTTTGAAATGGTTGAAATTACGATGGAAAACCGATTATTTACTTTATAGTCTATCGGACCATTGAATACAGCGTAAGATTCAAGAATGAATGTGCCTGTGATGAAAAAAAGAAACCCTATCGGTTACCTAAAATAAGAATCATATAAAAGATTTCTTATTTACAAAATCCAAATCCAAATCCACATCTCACCTAGAAGAAGAGGAGAGTTTGAAATGGTTGAAATTACGATGGAAAACCGATTATTTACTTTATAGTCTATCGGACCATTGAATACAGCGTAAGATTCAAGAATGAATGTGCCTGTGATGAAAAAAAGAAACCCTATCGGTTACCTAAAATAAGAATCATATAAAAGATTTCTTATTTACAAAATCCAAATCCAAATCCACATCTCACCTAGAAGAAGAGGAGAGTTTGAAATGGTTGAAATTACGATGGAAAACCGATTATTTACTTCATAGTCTATCCGACCATTGAATACATCGTAAGATTCAAGAATAGATGTGCCCTTGATGAAAAAAGAAACCCTATCTGTTACCTAAAATAAGAATCATTTATAAGATTTCTTATTTACCAAATCCAAATCCAAATCTTACCTAGAAGAAGAGTAGAGTTTGAAATGGTTGAAATTACGATTGAAAACCGATTATTTACTTTATAGTCTATCGGACCATTGAATACAGCGTAAGATTCAAGAATGAATGTGCCTGTGATGAAAAAAAGAAACCCTATCGGTTACCTAAAATAAGAATCATATAAAAGATTTCTTATTTACAAAATCCAAATCCAAATCCACATCTCACCTAGAAGAAGAGGAGAGTTTGAAATGGTTGAAATTACGATGGAAAACCGATTATTTACTTTATAGTCTATCGGACCATTGAATACAGCGTAAGATTCAAGAATGAATGTGCCTGTGATGAAAAAAAGAAACCCTATCGGTTACCTAAAATAAGAATCATATAAAAGATTTCTTATTTACAAAATCCAAATCCAAATCCACATCTCACCTAGAAGAAGAGGAGAGTTTGAAATGGTTGAAATTACGATGGAAAACCGATTATTTACTTCATAGTCTATCCGACCATTGAATACATCGTAAGATTCAAGAATAGAATGTGCCCTTGATGAAAAAAGAAACCCTATCGGTTACCTAAAATAAGAATCATTTATAAGATTTCTTATTTACCAAATCCAAATCCAAATCTTACCTAGAAGAAGAGTAGAGTTTGAAATGGTTGAAATTACGATGGAAAACCGATTATTTACTTTATAGTCTATCGGACCATTGAATACAGCGTAAGATTCAAGAATGAATGTGCCTGTGATGAAAAAAAGAAACCATATCGGTTTCCTAAAATAAGAATCATATAAAAGATTTCTTATTTACAAAATCCAAATCCAAATCCACATCTCACCTAGAAGAAGAGGAGAGTTTGAAATGGTTGAAATTACGATGGAAAACCGATTATTTACTTCATAGTCTATCCGACCATTGAATACATCGTAAGATTCAAGAATAGATGTGCCCTTGATGAAAAAAGAAACCCTATCTGTTACCTAAAATAAGAATCATGTATAAGATTTCTTATTTACCAAATCCAAATCCAAATCTTACCTAGAAGAAGAGTAGAGTTTGAAATGGTTGAAATTACGATTGAAAACCGATTATTTACTTTATAGTCTATCGGACCATTGAATACAGCGTAAGATTCAAGAATGAATGTGCCTGTGATGAAAAAAAGAAACCCTATCGGTTACCTAAAATAAGAATCATATAAAAGATTTCTTATTTACAAATTCCAAATCCAAATCCACATCTCACCTAGAAGAAGAGGAGAGTTTGAAATGGTTGAAATTACGATGGAAAACCGATTATTTACTTTATAGTCTATCGGACCATTGAATACAGCGTAAGATTCAAGAATGAATGTGCCTGTGATGAAAAAAAGAAACCCTATCGGTTACCTAAAATAAGAATCATATAAAAGATTTCTTATTTACAAAATCCAAATCCAAATCCACATCTCACCTAGAAGAAGAGGAGAGTTTGAAATGGTTGAAATTACGATGGAAAACCGATTATTTACTTTATAGTCTATCGGACCATTGAATACAGCGTAAGATTCAAGAATGAATGTGCCTGTGATGAAAAAAAGAAACCCTATCGGTTACCTAAAATAAGAATCATATAAAAGATTTCTTATTTACAAAATCCAAATCCAAATCCACATCTCACCTAGAAGAAGAGGAGAGTTTGAAATGGTTGAAATTAAGATGGAAAACCGATTATTTACTTTATAGTCTATCCGATCATTGAATACAGCGTAATATTCAAGAATGAATGTGCCCCTGATGAAAAAAAGAAACCCTATCGGTTACCTAAAATAAGAATCATTTATAAGATTTCTTATTTTCAAAATCCAAATCCAAATCCACATCTCACCTAGAAGAAGAGGAGAGTTTGAAATGGTTGAAATTACGATGGAAAACCGATTATTTACTTTATAGTCTATCCGACCATTGAATACATCGTAAGATTCAAGAATAGATGTGCCCTTGATGAAAAAAGAAACCCTATCTGTTACCTAAAATAAGAATCATTTATAAGATTTCTTATTTACCAAATCCAAATCCAAATCTTACCTAGAAGAAGAGTAGAGTTTGAAATGGTTGAAATTACGATTGAAAACCGATTATTTACTTTATAGTCTATCGGACCATTGAATACAGCGTAAGATTCAAGAATGAATGTGCCTGTGATGAAAAAAAGAAACCCTATCGGTTACCTAAAATAAGAATCATATAAAAGATTTCTTATTTACAAAATCCAAATCCAAATCCACATCTCACCTAGAAGAAGAGGAGAGTTTGAAATGGTTGAAATTACGATGGAAAACCGATTATTTACTTTATAGTCTATCGGACCATTGAATACAGCGTAAGATTCAAGAATGAATGTGCCTGTGATGAAAAAAAGAAACCCTATCGGTTACCTAAAATAAGAATCATATAAAAGATTTCTTATTTACAAAATCCAAATCCAAATCCACATCTCACCTAGAAGAAGAGGAGAGTTTGAAATGGTTGAAATTACGATGGAAAACCGATTATTTACTTCATAGTCTATCCGACCATTGAATACATCGTAAGATTCAAGAATAGATGTGCCCTTGATGAAAAAAGAAACCCTATCTGTTACCTAAAATAAGAATCATTTATAAGATTTCTTATTTACCAAATCCAAATCCAAATCTTACCTAGAAGAAGAGTAGAGTTTGAAATGGTTGAAATTACGATGGAAAACCGATTATTTACTTTATAGTCTATCGGACCATTGAATACAGCGTAAGATTCAAGAATGAATGTGCCTGTGATGAAAAAAAGAAACCATATCGGTTTCCTAAAATAAGAATCATATAAAAGATTTCTTATTTACAAAATCCAAATCCAAATCCACATCTCACCTAGAAGAAGAGGAGAGTTTGAAATGTTGAAATTACGATGGAAAACCGATTATTTACTTCATAGTCTATCCGACCATTGAATACATCGTAAGATTCAAGAATAGATGTGCCCTTGATGAAAAAAGAAACCCTATCTGTTACCTAAAATAAGAATCATTTATAAGATTTCTTATTTACCAAATCCAAATCCAAATCTTACCTAGAAGAAGAGTAGAGTTTGAAATGGTTGAAATTACGATTGAAAACCGATTATTTACTTTATAGTCTATCGGACCATTGAATACAGCGTAAGATTCAAGAATGAATGTGCCTGTGATGAAAAAAGAAACCCTATCGGTTACCTAAAATAAGAATCATATAAAAGATTTCTTATTTACAAATTCCAAATCCAAATCCACATCTCACCTAGAAGAAGAGGAGAGTTTGAAATGGTTGAAATTACGATGGAAAACCGATTATTTACTTTATAGTCTATCGGACCATTGAATACAGCGTAAGATTCAAGAATGAATGTGCCTGTGATGAAAAAAAGAAACCCTATCGGTTACCTAAAATAAGAATCATATAAAAGATTTCTTATTTACAAAATCCAAATCCAAATCCACATCTCACCTAGAAGAAGAGGAGAGTTTGAAATGGTTGAAATTACGATGGAAAACCGATTATTTACTTTATAGTCTATCGGACCATTGAATACAGCGTAAGATTCAAGAATGAATGTGCCTGTGATGAAAAAAAGAAACCCTATCGGTTACCTAAAATAAGAATCATATAAAAGATTTCTTATTTACAAAATCCAAATCCAAATCCACATCTCACCTAGAAGAAGAGGAGAGTTTGAAATGGTTGAAATTAAGATGGAAAACCGATTATTTACTTTATAGTCTATCCGATCATTGAATACAGCGTAATATTCAAGAATGAATGTGCCCCTGATGAAAAAAGAAACCCTATCGGTTACCTAAAATAAGAATCATTTATAAGATTTCTTATTTTCAAAATCCAAATCCAAATCCACATCTCACCTAGAAGAAGAGGAGAGTTTGAAATGGTTGAAATTACGATGGAAAACCGATTATTTACTTTATAGTCTATCGGACCATTGAATACAGCGTAAGATTCAAGAATGAATGTGCCTGTGATGAAAAAAGAAACCCTATCGGTTACCTAAAATAAGAATCATATAAAAGATTTCTTATTTACAAAATCCAAATCCAAATCCACATCTCACCTAGAAGAAGAGGAGAGTTTGAAATGGTTGAAATTAAGATGGAAAACCGATTATTTACTTTATAGTCTATCCGATCATTGAATACAGCGTAATATTCAAGAATGAATGTGCCCCTGATGAAAAAAAGAAACCCTATCGGTTACCTAAAATAAGAATCATTTATAAGATTTCTTATTTTCAAAATCCAAATCCAAATCCACATCTCACCTAGAAGAAGAGGAGAGTTTGAAATGGTTGAAATTACGATGGAAAACCGATTATTTACTTTATAGTCTATCCGACCATTGAATACATCGTAAGATTCAAGAATAGATGTGCCCTTGATGAAAAAAGAAACCCTATCTGTTACCTAAAATAAGAATCATTTATAAGATTTCTTATTTACCAAATCCAAATCCAAATCTTACCTAGAAGAAGAGTAGAGTTTGAAATGGTTGAAATTACGATTGAAAACCGATTATTTACTTTATAGTCTATCGGACCATTGAATACAGCGTAAGATTCAAGAATGAATGTGCCTGTGATGAAAAAAAGAAACCCTATCGGTTACCTAAAATAAGAATCATATAAAAGATTTCTTATTTACAAAATCCAAATCCAAATCCACATCTCACCTAGAAGAAGAGGAGAGTTTGAAATGGTTGAAATTACGATGGAAAACCGATTATTTACTTTATAGTCTATCGGACCATTGAATACAGCGTAAGATTCAAGAATGAATGTGCCTGTGATGAAAAAAAGAAACCCTATCGGTTACCTAAAATAAGAATCATATAAAAGATTTCTTATTTACAAAATCCAAATCCAAATCCACATCTCACCTAGAAGAAGAGGAGAGTTTGAAATGGTTGAAATTACGATGGAAAACCGATTATTTACTTTATAGTCTATCGGACCATTGAATACAGCGTAAGATTCAAGAATGAATGTGCCTGTGATGAAAAAAAGAAACCCTATCGGTTACCTAAAATAAGAATCATATAAAAGATTTCTTATTTACAAAATCCAAATCCAAATCCACATCTCACCTAGAAGAAGAGGAGAGTTTGAAATGGTTGAAATTACGATGGAAAACCGATTATTTACTTCATAGTCTATCCGACCATTGAATACATCGTAAGATTCAAGAATAGATGTGCCCTTGATGAAAAAAGAAACCCTATCTGTTACCTAAAATAAGAATCATTTATAAGATTTCTTATTTACCAAATCCAAATCCAAATCTTACCTAGAAGAAGAGTAGAGTTTGAAATGGTTGAAATTACGATGGAAAACCGATTATTTACTTTATAGTCTATCGGACCATTGAATACAGCGTAAGATTCAAGAATGAATGTGCCTGTGATGAAAAAAAGAAACCATATCGGTTTCCTAAAATAAGAATCATATAAAAGATTTCTTATTTACAAAATCCAAATCCAAATCCACATCTCACCTAGAAGAAGAGGAGAGTTTGAAATGGTTGAAATTACGATGGAAAACCGATTATTTACTTCATAGTCTATCCGACCATTGAATACATCGTAAGATTCAAGAATAGATGTGCCCTTGATGAAAAAAGAAACCCTATCTGTTACCTAAAATAAGAATCATTTATAAGATTTCTTATTTACCAAATCCAAATCCAAATCTTACCTAGAAGAAGAGTAGAGTTTGAAATGGTTGAAATTACGATTGAAAACCGATTATTTACTTTATAGTCTATCGGACCATTGAATACAGCGTAAGATTCAAGAATGAATGTGCCTGTGATGAAAAAAGAAACCCTATCGGTTACCTAAAATAAGAATCATATAAAAGATTTCTTATTTACAAATTCCAAATCCAAATCCACATCTCACCTAGAAGAAGAGGAGAGTTTGAAATGGTTGAAATTACGATGGAAAACCGATTATTTACTTTATAGTCTATCGGACCATTGAATACAGCGTAAGATTCAAGAATGAATGTGCCTGTGATGAAAAAAAGAAACCCTATCGGTTACCTAAAATAAGAATCATATAAAAGATTTCTTATTTACAAAATCCAAATCCAAATCCACATCTCACCTAGAAGAAGAGGAGAGTTTGAAATGGTTGAAATTAAGATGGAAAACCGATTATTTACTTTATAGTCTATCCGATCATTGAATACAGCGTAATATTCAAGAATGAATGTGCCCCTGATGAAAAAAGAAACCCTATCGGTTACCTAAAATAAGAATCATTTATAAGATTTCTTATTTTCAAAATCCAAATCCAAATCCACATCTCACCTAGAAGAAGAGGAGAGTTTGAAATGGTTGAAATTACGATGGAAAACCGATTATTTACTTTATAGTCTATCCGACCATTGAATACATCGTAAGATTCAAGAATAGATGTGCCCTTGATGAAAAAAGAAACCCTATCTGTTACCTAAAATAAGAATCATTTATAAGATTTCTTATTTACCAAATCCAAATCCAAATCTTACCTAGAAGAAGAGTAGAGTTTGAAATGGTTGAAATTACGATTGAAAACCGATTATTTACTTTATAGTCTATCGGACCATTGAATACAGCGTAAGATTCAAGAATGAATGTGCCTGTGATGAAAAAAAGAAACCCTATCGGTTACCTAAAATAAGAATCATATAAAAGATTTCTTATTTACAAAATCCAAATCCAAATCCACATCTCACCTAGAAGAAGAGGAGAGTTTGAAATGGTTGAAATTACGATGGAAAACCGATTATTTACTTTATAGTCTATCGGACCATTGAATACAGCGTAAGATTCAAGAATGAATGTGCCTGTGATGAAAAAAGAAACCCTATCGGTTACCTAAAATAAGAATCATATAAAAGATTTCTTATTTACAAAATCCAAATCCAAATCCACATCTCACCTAGAAGAAGAGGAGAGTTTGAAATGGTTGAAATTACGATGGAAAACCGATTATTTACTTTATAGTCTATCGGACCATTGAATACAGCGTAAGATTCAAGAATGAATGTGCCTGTGATGAAAAAAGAAACCCTATCGGTTACCTAAAATAAGAATCATATAAAAGATTTCTTATTTACAAAATCCAAATCCAAATCCACATCTCACCTAGAAGAAGAGGAGAGTTTGAAATGGTTGAAATTAAGATGGAAAACCGATTATTTACTTTATAGTCTATCCGATCATTGAATACAGCGTAATATTCAAGAATGAATGTGCCCCTGATGAAAAAAGAAACCCTATCGGTTACCTAAAATAAGAATCATTTATAAGATTTCTTATTTTCAAAATCCAAATCCAAATCCACATCTCACCTAGAAGAAGAGGAGAGTTTGAAATGGTTGAAATTACGATGGAAAACCGATTATTTACTTTATAGTCTATCCGACCATTGAATACATCGTAAGATTCAAGAATAGATGTGCCCTTGATGAAAAAAGAAACCCTATCTGTTACCTAAAATAAGAATCATTTATAAGATTTCTTATTTACCAAATCCAAATCCAAATCTTACCTAGAAGAAGAGTAGAGTTTGAAATGGTTGAAATTACGATTGAAAACCGATTATTTACTTTATAGTCTATCGGACCATTGAATACAGCGTAAGATTCAAGAATGAATGTGCCTGTGATGAAAAAAAGAAACCCTATCGGTTACCTAAAATAAGAATCATATAAAAGATTTCTTATTTACAAAATCCAAATCCAAATCCACATCTCACCTAGAAGAAGAGGAGAGTTTGAAATGGTTGAAATTACGATGGAAAACCGATTATTTACTTTATAGTCTATCGGACCATTGAATACAGCGTAAGATTCAAGAATGAATGTGCCTGTGATGAAAAAAGAAACCCTATCGGTTACCTAAAATAAGAATCATATAAAAGATTTCTTATTTACAAAATCCAAATCCAAATCCACATCTCACCTAGAAGAAGAGGAGAGTTTGAAATGGTTGAAATTACGATGGAAAACCGATTATTTACTTTATAGTCTATCGGACCATTGAATACAGCGTAAGATTCAAGAATGAATGTGCCTGTGATGAAAAAAAGAAACCCTATCGGTTACCTAAAATAAGAATCATATAAAAGATTTCTTATTTACAAAATCCAAATCCAAATCCACATCTCACCTAGAAGAAGAGGAGAGTTTGAAATGGTTGAAATTACGATGGAAAACCGATTATTTACTTCATAGTCTATCCGACCATTGAATACATCGTAAGATTCAAGAATAGATGTGCCCTTGATGAAAAAAGAAACCCTATCTGTTACCTAAAATAAGAATCATTTATAAGATTTCTTATTTACCAAATCCAAATCCAAATCTTACCTAGAAGAAGAGTAGAGTTTGAAATGGTTGAAATTACGATGGAAAACCGATTATTTACTTTATAGTCTATCGGACCATTGAATACAGCGTAAGATTCAAGAATGAATGTGCCTGTGATGAAAAAAGAAACCCTATCGGTTACCTAAAATAAGAATCATATAAAAGATTTCTTATTTACAAATTCCAAATCCAAATCCACATCTCACCTAGAAGAAGAGGAGAGTTTGAAATGGTTGAAATTACGATGGAAAACCGATTATTTACTTTATAGTCTATCGGACCATTGAATACAGCGTAAGATTCAAGAATGAA
Source organism: Forficula auricularia (assembly GCA_024734495.1). Lineage (NCBI taxonomy): Eukaryota > Metazoa > Arthropoda > Insecta > Dermaptera > Forficulidae > Forficula > Forficula auricularia. The sequence continues at coordinate 322,749 of JALMQS010000089.1, forward strand.
TGTGCCTGTGATGAAAAAAGAAACCCTATCGGTTACCTAAAATAAGAATCATATAAAAGATTTCTTATTTACAAAATCCAAATCCAAATCCACATCTCACCTAGAAGAAGAGGAGAGTTTGAAATGGTTGAAATTACGATGGAAAACCGATTATTTACTTTATAGTCTATCGGACCATTGAATACAGCGTAAGATTCAAGAATGAATGTGCCTGTGATGAAAAAAGAAACCCTATCGGTTACCTAAAATAAGAATCATATAAAAGATTTCTTATTTACAAAATCCAAATCCAAATCCACATCTCACCTAGAAGAAGAGGAGAGTTTGAAATGGTTGAAATTAAGATGGAAAACCGATTATTTACTTTATAGTCTATCCGATCATTGAATACAGCGTAATATTCAAGAATGAATGTGCCCCTGATGAAAAAAAGAAACCCTATCGGTTACCTAAAATAAGAATCATTTATAAGATTTCTTATTTTCAAAATCCAAATCCAAATCCACATCTCACCTAGAAGAAGAGGAGAGTTTGAAATGGTTGAAATTACGATGGAAAACCGATTATTTACTTTATAGTCTATCCGACCATTGAATACATCGTAAGATTCAAGAATAGATGTGCCCTTGATGAAAAAAGAAACCCTATCTGTTACCTAAAATAAGAATCATTTATAAGATTTCTTATTTACCAAATCCAAATCCAAATCTTACCTAGAAGAAGAGTAGAGTTTGAAATGGTTGAAATTACGATTGAAAACCGATTATTTACTTTATAGTCTATCGGACCATTGAATACAGCGTAAGATTCAAGAATGAATGTGCCTGTGATGAAAAAAGAAACCCTATCGGTTACCTAAAATAAGAATCATATAAAAGATTTCTTATTTACAAAATCCAAATCCAAATCCACATCTCACCTAGAAGAAGAGGAGAGTTTGAAATGGTTGAAATTACGATGGAAAACCGATTATTTACTTTATAGTCTATCGGACCATTGAATACAGCGTAAGATTCAAGAATGAATGTGCCTGTGATGAAAAAGAAACCCTATCGGTTACCTAAAATAAGAATCATATAAAAGATTTCTTATTTACAAAATCCAAATCCAAATCCACATCTCACCTAGAAGAAGAGGAGAGTTTGAAATGGTTGAAATTACGATGGAAAACCGATTATTTACTTTATAGTCTATCGGACCATTGAATACAGCGTAAGATTCAAGAATGAATGTGCCTGTGATGAAAAAAAGAAACCCTATCGGTTACCTAAAATAAGAATCATATAAAAGATTTCTTATTTACAAAATCCAAATCCAAATCCACATCTCACCTAGAAGAAGAGGAGAGTTTGAAATGGTTGAAATTAAGATGGAAAACCGATTATTTACTTTATAGTCTATCCGATCATTGAATACAGCGTAATATTCAAGAATGAATGTGCCCCTGATGAAAAAAGAAACCCTATCGGTTACCTAAAATAAGAATCATTTATAAGATTTCTTATTTTCAAAATCCAAATCCAAATCCACATCTCACCTAGAAGAAGAGGAGAGTTTGAAATGGTTGAAATTACGATGGAAAACCGATTATTTACTTTATAGTCTATCCGACCATTGAATACATCGTAAGATTCAAGAATAGATGTGCCCTTGATGAAAAAAGAAACCCTATCTGTTACCTAAAATAAGAATCATTTATAAGATTTCTTATTTACCAAATCCAAATCCAAATCTTACCTAGAAGAAGAGTAGAGTTTGAAATGGTTGAAATTACGATTGAAAACCGATTATTTACTTTATAGTCTATCGGACCATTGAATACAGCGTAAGATTCAAGAATGAATGTGCCTGTGATGAAAAAAGAAACCCTATCGGTTACCTAAAATAAGAATCATATAAAAGATTTCTTATTTACAAAATCCAAATCCAAATCCACATCTCACCTAGAAGAAGAGGAGAGTTTGAAATGGTTGAAATTACGATGGAAAACCGATTATTTACTTTATAGTCTATCGGACCATTGAATACAGCGTAAGATTCAAGAATGAATGTGCCTGTGATGAAAAAAAGAAACCCTATCGGTTACCTAAAATAAGAATCATATAAAAGATTTCTTATTTACAAAATCCAAATCCAAATCCACATCTCACCTAGAAGAAGAGGAGAGTTTGAAATGGTTGAAATTACGATGGAAAACCGATTATTTACTTCATAGTCTATCCGACCATTGAATACATCGTAAGATTCAAGAATAGATGTGCCCTTGATGAAAAAAGAAACCCTATCTGTTACCTAAAATAAGAATCATTTATAAGATTTCTTATTTACCAAATCCAAATCCAAATCTTACCTAGAAGAAGAGTAGAGTTTGAAATGGTTGAAATTACGATGGAAAACCGATTATTTACTTTATAGTCTATCGGACCATTGAATACAGCGTAAGATTCAAGAATGAATGTGCCTGTGATGAAAAAAGAAACCCTATCGGTTACCTAAAATAAGAATCATATAAAAGATTTCTTATTTACAAATTCCAAATCCAAATCCACATCTCACCTAGAAGAAGAGGAGAGTTTGAAATGGTTGAAATTACGATGGAAAACCGATTATTTACTTTATAGTCTATCGGACCATTGAATACAGCGTAAGATTCAAGAATGAATGTGCCTGTGATGAAAAAAGAAACCCTATCGGTTACCTAAAATAAGAATCATATAAAAGATTTCTTATTTACAAAATCCAAATCCAAATCCACATCTCACCTAGAAGAAGAGGAGAGTTTGAAATGGTTGAAATTACGATGGAAAACCGATTATTTACTTTATAGTCTATCGGACCATTGAATACAGCGTAAGATTCAAGAATGAATGTGCCTGTGATGAAAAAAAGAAACCCTATCGGTTACCTAAAATAAGAATCATATAAAAGATTTCTTATTTACAAAATCCAAATCCAAATCCACATCTCACCTAGAAGAAGAGGAGAGTTTGAAATGGTTGAAATTAAGATGGAAAACCGATTATTTACTTTATAGTCTATCCGATCATTGAATACAGCGTAATATTCAAGAATGAATGTGCCCCTGATGAAAAAAAAGAAACCCTATCGGTTACCTAAAATAAGAATCATTTATAAGATTTCTTATTTTCAAAATCCAAATCCAAATCCACATCTCACCTAGAAGAAGAGGAGAGTTTGAAATGGTTGAAATTACGATGGAAAACCGATTATTTACTTTATAGTCTATCCGACCATTGAATACATCGTAAGATTCAAGAATAGATGTGCCCTTGATGAAAAAAGAAACCCTATCTGTTACCTAAAATAAGAATCATTTATAAGATTTCTTATTTACCAAATCCAAATCCAAATCTTACCTAGAAGAAGAGTAGAGTTTGAAATGGTTGAAATTACGATTGAAAACCGATTATTTACTTTATAGTCTATCGGACCATTGAATACAGCGTAAGATTCAAGAATGAATGTGCCTGTGATGAAAAAAGAAACCCTATCGGTTACCTAAAATAAGAATCATATAAAAGATTTCTTATTTACAAAATCCAAATCCAAATCCACATCTCACCTAGAAGAAGAGGAGAGTTTGAAATGGTTGAAATTACGATGGAAAACCGATTATTTACTTTATAGTCTATCGGACCATTGAATACAGCGTAAGATTCAAGAATGAATGTGCCTGTGATGAAAAAAAGAAACCCTATCGGTTACCTAAAATAAGAATCATATAAAAGATTTCTTATTTACAAAATCCAAATCCAAATCCACATCTCACCTAGAAGAAGAGGAGAGTTTGAAATGGTTGAAATTACGATGGAAAACCGATTATTTACTTCATAGTCTATCCGACCATTGAATACATCGTAAGATTCAAGAATAGATGTGCCCTTGATGAAAAAAGAAACCCTATCTGTTACCTAAAATAAGAATCATTTATAAGATTTCTTATTTGCCAAATCCAAATCCAAATCTTACCTAGAAGAAGAGTAGAGTTTGAAATGGTTGAAATTACGATGGAAAACCGATTATTTACTTTATAGTCTATCGGACCATTGAATACAGCGTAAGATTCAAGAATGAATGTGCCTGTGATGAAAAAAAGAAACCCTATCGGTTTCCTAAAATAAGAATCATATAAAAGATTTCTTATTTACAAAATCCAAATCCAAATCCACATCTCACCTAGAAGAAGAGGAGAGTTTGAAATGGTTGAAATTACGATGGAAAACCGATTATTTACTTTATAGTCTATCCGATCATTGAATACAGCGTAATATTCAAGAATGAATGTGCCCCTGATGAAAAAAAGAAACCCTATCGGTTACCTAAAATAAGAATCATTTATAAGATTTCTTATTTACAAAATCCAAATCCAAATCCACATCTCACCTAGAAGAAGAGGAGAGTTTGAAATGGTTGAAATTACGATGGAAAACCGATTATTTACTTCATAGTCTATCCGACCATTGAATACAGCGTAAGATTCAAGAATGAATGTGCCCCTGATGAAAAAAAAGAAACCCTGTCGGTTACCTAAAATAAGAATCATTTATAAGATTTCTCATTTACCAAATCCAAATCTCACCTAGAAGAAGAGGAGAGTTTGGAACGGTTGAAATTACGATGGGAAATCGATTATTTACTTCATAGTCCATCCGACCATTGAATACAGCGTAAGATTCATGAATAAATGTGCCCCTGATGAAAAAAAGAAACCCTATCGAACAAACAGTCGCTAGAGTTTCGGGTCACTGACTCGAAGAACGCTGGCTCGAGATTGAGTCTCGGCAGATCAGATATTTGCAGTCGCCTCCTCTTGGAAAGCAATGGCAACCTACCAAGAATATACTTGCCTAGTTACCTCTCCAAACTAGCCGTTCGGAACCGGCGTTAAAAAGTAGGCCACGTCTATCTGTGTAAAACAACTAAACACACTCAGCACAGGTATATGTGGAGAGGAGCAAAAACGTCAGGAAGACCTGATATGGCACTTAAAGAAGAAGAATATAGCTCATTAGTAAGAATGCATAGCCTTCTCTCAGTGAAATGCTAAATTTGAAAGAAAATTTTACAAGTAACCATAGCAACTGCGTTGTTATCAAATCCGTTTTCTTTGCTGAAGATCTGAAGGAATCGACTGAAAATCGAAAATATCCATCGATTCTCACCTAAAACTTGAGGAATAATAAAGAAAAAAATTGCACCTCCAAGTCAATCTGTATCAATGTCAAAATATTTATTAGTTTATAATTTAATTTGCTCCAGGGCCCTCCCGTTGTGAAGAAAAACAGGTGAAATGCCAATAGTATTGAACAAAAAGTATTATATGGAAATTTAAAAGACACTATTATATATTGGTATTAATTTTATCACTAAGTCATAAATACCAAATAATTTTTATCATTCTATTATCTCTCCCCCTTGGCTTACCCCTCTCTTTAACTTTATATATAGTATATCTACAGGTCAGTAATAAATCAATTTTCTGAAATGGTGAATCAAGTTATGATAATAAATTATCTAAAGGTTACCAACGAACGATAATCCAACTGGATTGCATTTCATTGTCATAGTCAAGTACAATGTCACCTGACTAAGCCAGACAGGAGGACATATATACTACTAGAATATTAAAAAATATTCAATATCCGATTACAAATAAAGTGTATAAGTAGTTTCAGCTTTCATAATTTCAGGATATTTAATATCCATCTACTTACGTGATTCTGACTATATCCTATTTAGATGCACATACAAATAAATTAATATTATCAAATCAAATTTCAAGGGAATCTAATTTTAGTTTAGAATTAGAAGGAAAAATCTGCAACAATTGTTGCAAAAACTTTGCTGACAAATCGGAAAAGTCGGTGATTAATTCGAAGACAAAATATGTTTCTTTATAACCGACTTCAAAAAAGGAGGAGGTTCTCTATTCGACTGAATTTTTTTTTTGTGCCTATGTTACCTCATATCTCCGCCAATTGTCAACCGATTTTGAAAAAAAAAATTGCATTGGGTCCAGTCTAGCTTCCGATTGGTCCCATTTTTTTTCGTTTTATTTTCATAGGTATTAGACCTTTTTTATTAGGTTTGTTTAGACCTAACCTCTTTGTTTATGAACCGATTTCGATGGTTCTTTTTTTATCCGAAAGAGGGTGTCTTAGGGATGGTGTCATATTAATTTGGTCAAGTTCTGATGATATGATCACTATTAATAACATCACTAAAAAGAGAAAAATAAAAATAATTTTTAAGAAAAAAATTAAACCCGACTTCAAAAAATTAAATGCAACAAATAAAATACACTAAAAGGTATAAAATAATTATTATCTTATTTAGTTACAACTAAACGACGAAATATTAACATGAAATTACTTTTTGAAGTCGGTGCCAAACATATACCTTTTATGAATCGCACTCGACGGATCTTACTTAGTACGTTTGGCGGTACCCGCTTTTTTGGTACCGACTTCAAAAAGTAATTTCATGTTAATATTTCGTCGTTTAGTTGTAACTAAATAAGATAATAATTATTTTATACCTTTTAGTGTATTTTATTTGTTGCATTTAATTTTTTGAAGTCGGTTTTTATTTTTTTCTTAAAAATTATTCTATTTTTAATCAAAAATTAAGTAAAGGAGAATGAGAGTGTGTCTTCTGCTGTAATTATAAATTTTTAATTTATTTATAACGTGACATAGTTTAGAGAGCTTTGCCCTCTTCATCAATCTACTTACCATTCATACATTAATTTCTGTGAAACAATTGTAATAGACTGATGAAGAGGGCAAAGCTCTCGAAATTATAGTCTCGTTATAAATAAATTAAAAATTCATAATTCCAGCAGAAGACACACTCTTTAATTGTCTCCTTCAATATATAAAAATTCTACTACTCTCCAAAAAAAACTTTCAATTTAAAATTAAATGATTTGTGCAACAGATTTTTACCTCTTAACAGTAAAAATCGGAGAAAAAGAAAATATGATAAAAAATGGATTCTTAAGTAATTAAAAATAAATAAACTAAATTGTTCATTTATGCCTAATGCCTAATTGCCTATATTATAAATACATCCGCTTAAAATTTCAATAAAATCATTCAAAAAATGATTTTTTCTGCATTTTTAAGCCAGAAGTTCTAAAATTATGGTAGAAAGTTCAATTCCGAAATGGAGGTATACGAACTGAACCGAGCCGAACTGAATATATCCTTACCGAACCGAACCGGCTGCGACTTGCACTTATCCGACGGTTCGGTTCTATACAAAAGTATGTTGAGAATATAAAAAATTATATTACTACTGATAGGTTCAGTTTTAAAAAAAGTTCGTTGAGATAAGTAAAATTACGATTTTTCAAATGTCGGGAGATTTTGGGCTGTCAGCATTTTGGCTGTCGGAATTTTGGCTGTCAGGATTTTGGGGTGTCGGGATTTTGGGGTGAACCCATAGGTATACTATTATATGGACCGTAAAAATCAGAGGGCAACGCTATAAACCGAGAAGAGGCTATTTAATAAATGATGAAACTATAATTTAAAATAAAATATACAACCTAGCACAAGGTATACGATATTTGCTCAGACTAAACAATACGACATACCGCTGTATACCCTATACGACAGTTCTGGGCTTAGCCTACCTGCTTATGCGTTCCAATTAAAATCACTAAAATCACGTTTTCATCTGGTTTCACCACGGTTTTGTAGGAACTACTGAGCCAAGTTTATGTATGGGAATTAGTTAAATGCATCCAGAGGAAAGTTAAAAAAACCTTCAACTATTGTTATTTTGATGAGTTGTGAATCCATTAAAGAAATGAAGATGATTATTAGCAAGATATCAATTGAGGGGAAGAGTATTTCTATAGTTAAGTAGCTAGGTGTAAAAAGCCATTCGGTGTCCAGTTAATTTATACCTCAATCGAATTAAATGCAAATGGACACTCAGTATACACACACAGAGAGAGGCCTTTTATGACATTTGAGCAGATTACTAATTCTCCCCTCCCCCTCTTTGCCTTTGGTCTGAATATACCATCTGTGCGATATGCCATCTAATTATCTAATGGCGTTAAATAACAATTTAGGCTTTCTATGTATATATACACATAAATATTATACTAGTATAGAACTAATAGATAATACTGGACGTCAAATCGAGATAGAATCCCTTTTTTGTTTCAGTAAATAGCCTTATGGGTCTTTCAAAAGTCAGTAGTAAATAATTTCTGAACGATACCTTCTTTTTATTTCATCTTTGACATTTGTGAAGTGGATACATGTACAATTTTAACCATGGATAGTTAGGTATACGCTAGAACAACGCATTAAAGTTATTAAAGTTACATTGAGCTATTGCGGTCTGGTTTCCAGGACGATTAATCTCAAGATACGTTATAATATACTCTCGACCTAGACAAACTGAATAAATGGGGCTCTCAAAATTTAGTTAACTTTAATTCAAATAAGACTCAATGTTGTCTAATTTCTAGGCGCGAAAATAGAGATTTCCCTGATATTCACTTCGATTCGAATACCCTGAAAATGTGTGACAGCCTATCCATGTTGGGCGTCTCTGTCGCATCTGACCTGTCTTGGAATGAACACATCTCCTCTGTGGCGAAATCTGCAGCAAGGAAGATTGGCTTCTTATTCAGGTCCAAGCGATTTTACAAACCCCCACAACTTCTCACCATCTACAAGGCCCAAATCCGCCCCTGTCTCGAATACGGCTCTCATCTGTGGAGAGAAGCCTCAAAATATTCTCTTGCTACCCTTGATGCAATTCAGAAACGAGCCGTCAGGCTAATTGACGATTCTACCCTCACCGACTCCCTCGACTCGCTGGCTCATCGAAGAGATGTCTCTGCCCTTTCCCTTTTCTATAGATACTATCACGGCAGGTGCTCTGATGAGATAAAATCAATAATTCCCCCAAAGCATGCTTTACACGCAGCACACGTTTTGCCGACTCCCAACACTCTTTTGCGGTCAAATTGGAAAAGTGCCGGACCACTTCATTCGCGAATACATATATCCCCATGACTTCAAGGAACTGGAACTCTCTCCCCGCCTCTATCTTTCCCAGTACCTATGATCTTCAAACCTTCAAAACCAGGGTGCATAGACACCTACGTCTACACCCTCTCACTTAATCAACTTTCCCTTCTCTTCGGTAATGCAAGGGTCTTTCGAGATCCATAGGGGCTACATCTTTACTGGTGCACCCCTTCTTGCATTCGATTGCATTAAAAAAAAAAAGTAATGGTGACTGAAATAGCGCGATTTAACTTCATTAGATTACTTCATTTGAGGTTTTTTGAAAAGTAAAGTCTATGTGAATAAACTAACAGCAATTGCAGAGCTGAAAATCAACATTCGGGTAGGAATTAATAAACTTGATGCTGAAATGTGTGAACGCGTCCTTCAAAATTTTGGTCTTCGTATGAGAGCCTGTAGACTTGCTCGTGGTGGACATTTTAATGATGTTATAAAATATAAATAAAAAACATCAGAAAAATCAAAGTATTTACATGTTTTATTTTTAAAAAAACATCTACACGCGACTTTTGAAAGACCCTATATATGTGATTAACACAACATGAAACCACCCTGTAAACAATTTCTCCACAGGAATATTACTATGACACTCTCTATATATATATAGTATTGCCAACATTTGAATCAAAGGAGAATATAACTAATCGCAGCAAAAACTCTTTTGTAAAAAAAAGCCAAGTTCGATTAATAAAAACCGTTTTCCAAAAAAATAGTGAGATCTAATGTGCTTGGTTGGCATTTACGCATTCTTATGTACTTATGTCATGAATTAAGTTACCATATCATGAGATAATAAGTGGAAGAATCGGAGGGCTAAAAGAGGACAGGTGGAGGCCCTAAAAACAATAATAATTTTAACTAATAATATGAAATCAATAAATATACATAGATGATACACATGAAAAACATGGCATTTTAATTGAAGTTAGTATATTCTCGAGTCATTTCATAAATTGATGATGCTGAACTTGGCAGCACATTAGATCTCCCTATTTTTTTGGCAAAAGGTTTTTATTAATCGAACTTGGCCTTTTTTATACACGTGCTTTTGCTATGGGATTTCACTTCTTTTTGTAAGTTCGATACGTATTTATGTCATGAAAAAAGGAATGTTACTGTTTTGCTATTTGAACCTTTATTAATGCACCAAATTCTATCAACATGCCAAGTTTTAGCCTTTCATTTCAAGCCCTGAAAAATGGAAAGTTTTGGTTTTTCAATTTCCTACTTTATTATTGCCAAGCTCTATTAGTATGACAAAATTTCAGCATTCTAGGTTCATTGTGTTTTCACTATAAATGTTAATTAACCATATCATGAGAGAAGAGAAATATCAAATACTGCAAAATATTATGCAAGGAAAAATTATAGGAATGAGATTCAAAGGGAAGAGTCGAAACTCATGGTTGGGGAACCTGACAGAATGGTATGGTTGTAGTAACCACCAACTATTTAGATCTGCGGTCTCAAAAGTAAAAATCGTCTTAATGATTTACAACCTTCGGAACGGAGACGGCACCTAAAGAAGAAGAAGAAGCATAATAAATTCCATCCCTTCATTTTAGGTCCCGAAATTGAGAAAATTTTGATTTTTCAATTTTTCCTTTTAATTGTACCCTAAACTCTACCAGTATGCCAAATTTCAGTATTCTAAGATCAGCCAAAGTACTCTATAATTTTCATGAGTGAATGACGAAAAACCCTAACTTTGGATTCTTCTAACTTGACGGTATAAGCAAGAGAAATATAAAATTCATAATTTACGAGGATAAGTCAAAAATTACCTACACTTTTCGTTCTACAATTTTATTAAACTAAGATAGGAGGCGGCATGGGCATGCGTTGAGTTGGCGCGTCTGTGGTCACGTGTGCGGAATTTAATCACGATCGCGTCATTTGTCGTCTAGCTACAACACCATAAGCATGTCAGGTCCACTATCAGATTGCACCAAAGAGGAACAACGAGGAGTGATCAGATTCTTGTGGTCAGAGGGTGTGAAAGGTGCTGAAATTCACCGGAGACTTTTGTCACAATAAGGGGAAAGTGCTTTTTTAAAAGTGGCCGAACGAGCGTAACACAAAAAGAGGGAGCTGGGCGACCGCCAACTTCGACCACTGACGACAACATTCACCAAGCTCAAGAGATGATTACAGCAGATAGGCGAGTTACCATAGATAAGGTAGCATCTTCTTTAAACATTAGTCACGGTTCTGCCTATCACATTATCCACAACGAACTCAATGGACGTTCGGGATGCGGTGCAAAAGTGGCTTCATGACCAACCGAAAACCTTCTAGCAGGAAGGCATCCGGAAGCTTGTGGCTCGCTGGACCAAGTGCATTGCTAAAGGTGGAGACTATATCGAAAAATAATGTATCTGTTGTACACCTATCTTAGTTTAATAAAGTTGTAGTATGAAAAGTGTAAAATTTTTTTGACTTATCTTCGTAGTTAAGATTATGGACCAGTAGTGAAGAAAAAAAATTCAGCCATGTACAGGTTTCCACTGTAGTTAAAGTATTTTATATTTTAAAATAAAGCGATAATCCAAGATAATTTATAAAATTCCCCCTCTCTTATTCCTCCAATCGTATTTGTATTTTTCTTTATGTTATTCCTATAGTCTTGAATTCGTAATTTCTCTCTCTCTATCTCTTTCTATGCTAATTTAATTGGACTTTTGTTATCCAACCCTTTCTCTCTCTCTCTTTATCTCTGTTTATTTGTTCAAATGAGGAGTAGGTAATCAAACAAGAATTGATGGCAGTAAATCAATGCGCATGCTGAACAAGCATTATTTGGCGAGTCATGCAGAAAATATTGATGATCATATTGACGTTTTGATTTTTTTTTTACGAACAATCTATATAAAAAAGAAAAGTTTGTATCCCCTGGGGGTTCCTAATTGGTCAGAGTGGCCTTGCTTAGTCAATGGGTTAGGTAAATCAGTGCTTCTTTGAAGTCGGGGAACAACACTAAACTTTTTTTGCGCGGAACACTTACAATACAACATAAACCAGGGGTGGCCAACCCGGAAGTACTTGCAGGTTGTACAATATTCTTATTACAGTGAAACCTCGATATACGAGTTTAATTCGTTCCAGCATTGAGCTCGTATAGCGAATTTCTCGTATCTAGAAACAAACTTCTCCATTGAAAATAATGGAAATCCAGTTAATCCGTTCCGCACCCCCAAAAATATCAACATAAAAATCAATTTTTCTAATAAATAACGCTGTAAATAATATAACCGTAGTTTACCTTTATGAAGAGTCCTGACTGACGATAGGGATGTGTGGGTTACTGTGAGGAAGGAGAATCCCCCTCTGATTCAGGAAGGCTCTCTCTTGGGAATTCTACCCCACTGGTAGCAGATTCTGGGTCAGAAACACTTGGTTGCTTTACCAAAAACGTATCTACACAATAACACTTGCTCCTGTCTCCTTTTTGAGATGCCTCTAAAATGTGACACTACATTGTCATTACACAAGTCCATGGTGCCCCCACACACTGCTTTATTAGGGTGATTTTCTTTAAAGGAAGTTTTCACTTCTTCCCACTTTGCCTACCAAAAGCCTGGCTCGTTGCTCGTTACTCAAGTCAATGCTCGTATTTAGAGACGAATTTTTCGCTCATACTTTCCTCGTATCTCAAATTTCTCGTATATAGAGGTGCTCGTATCTTGAGGTTCCACTGTATACAAAAACCACCCGGTCTAATCAACAATCACATACAAAAATGATTTCACATTTTGTTGATTTTTCTTTTGCAACAATTTTTAATTGTGTATTTGATTTTTAGGCGAAACACTTGAAGTTGCTTCACGGAGCACGGTTTGAGAACCATGGGGTTAATAAGTACTTGCTTTAATAGTTCTGTCTTCTCTTCATTGTCACGGTCAAAATATCTCGAAACATAGAAAGCTGAAATTTGGTACACAGTCAGCCGTTCGCCCAAAGAAAAGTGTACGAATATATTTTGACCCCGGAAATTCTTCGGGGTCAAGTGTGAAAATTAATCAAATGTCAGTCCTTTTTATGTGTTTTATCAAGATGTTTTAATTTTATGTTTACTAATAATAAAATATTTTAGAAGATTAATAAATATTAAGGATCAAAATTATTTGGGAACGTTTGCTGATATTTTTTCGCCTTCCCTTGATCAATTTTCAATACCAATTCAAAAAAAAAAAAAACATTTCTTCACAACAGGTGATCAATTTTGGACACCTAATATTCCCATTCCGAGACGCTGCCCGCTAGGACCACCAGCCGGGAGGGCCTGACTGAGAAGGGCGTGCTGTAGGCAACTACACTATGGTGAAAAAAATCGATCCACCAATAAAAACTTTATTAAATAGTAAATCAATTTTAATTTATTTACAAGTAACCATACATTATTGAAATTATTGCTTATTGGAAGTGTACTTGCCACTTGTTGTTGACTTAGCCATTGATTAATTAGGCACACACAATTTGAACTGCTTGAACTTCAGAAATATCCATTTTGTATATTTTATCTTTCTATCAATGATGCTTAATTCAAAATGATTTATTTTATTGATATCTCAAATGGAATTTGATCTTTTATTAAAACTTTATTTAAATTTAAAGTGATATTGAGAAAGTAGGATAATTTGTAATTGTATCTTTTAATTTAATTTTACTTATTTTTACTATTAAATTCAAAAATTATCACCCATATTTATTGAATATGTTAGTTTAAGAGTTAATAGAACAAATTAGATGGTTATTTGAAGCAATTTTAAAAATTATTTCTTATTTAATAAAGTTCTTATTGGTGGCTCATTTTTTTGCACCGTGGGGTAGTTTCCGTAAAATAAAATAAATATTATTTTCATTTTTACAAGATTTTAGTTAACTTATTTTTGGGTTTATTTATCTATGTCTGTGATTCTCAAACTTTTTCGAATGTGGAACCCTTTTCCTTATGGAAGGTAAGCGTGGAACCCGACAATCTCAAGATTCGAGTTAAAGCGTTATTATGCGAACAATTTTTTTTTTACTTTGAATTATAGTTAGTATATGGAGTGAATTAATTAAAACCTACTTTTTAAGGTCTTATATTTTTTTATTTATTATATATAACCGGCATCCACAGATACCTTCGACTTCTACCCAATCCCTAAATCTCTCCTTATCTTCACGATACAAGGGTCCACCACGGACTACAGAGGTTGTACCTTCTTGGTGCAACTTCTTCTTGCATCAATTTCATTATAAAAAAAATAGTCACACACTATATCTAAATTAAACAGTAATTAAATCAAAACTTCTGTAAGCAAAAGAAAAAGCCCCAGCCTTTATGAAGTTTATTGTCTTAAACGCGGAACCCTTGGCGAGTTTTCATGGAACCCTAGGGTTCAGCGGAACACACTTTAAGAAACACTGATCTATGTATTTAACTGAGGAGAATTTTGTAATCACCCACTTTTACAGAGAATATTGTTTCGAGTATCGTTGGTTCTCGTCGAGGGGTGATCCGCGATTGGAAGTAGATGTACACCGCTGTGGAAGTATTTTGGAAGTACTTGAAAATATTTGAAAGTGCTTGGAAATATTTGAAAGTACTTGGGAATATTTGGAAGTACTTGGAAATATTTGGAAGTACGAGTGGAAGTAGGTGTACAGCATATTAGGTCGCGGTTCACCTCTCGGTTCTCGAATAACATGTTTTACCATCCCTACTTTGTACTATCAATAAATACTTAGTTCTGCGTAATAAAAAACATTTTTTTAATTATTACTAAATAATTACAAAAACCAATTAAATTGTAAGATAAAAATTAAAAGATTTAATTAAATCATTTTAATTGTTTTGCAATAATTAATTAATCGTTTAAAATACACCATATGGTATATAATCATTTGATTTTAATTGTTAATTTGTTCTCTCTATCTCAATAGCTTTTCTTCTATATCTCTATTCTCAAAGGACACCAAATCTTTTGATATACCTATACGAATTTTAATTACTCTCTCTCTGATTAAATTATAAAATGAGAAAACCACTTATATAAAATACACGACCTAGAGATTTTAATTTCTGAAGATAAATATTATTTATTTTACTATTCACATCGCTAAAATTTATTCTCAATGAAAAAAAGCACTTGCTGTAGCACATACATATATATATTTATATAAAGGAGAGATAAATGTTTCTCTCTAGGCTCTTTTTCCCATTTCCCTTTCAGTCACGCAAAATGGCATTTAATTTAGCATTAAGTTGAATTAATCTCCACAAAGAAATGGATAATTTAAAAATTATATTCCAGTAATTAGCGGAGCTAAAACACGGATGCTTGGGGAATTCTAAATAGGTTTCAATCTCGAGAGACATTGCTTTTACAACAAATCGGAATCTAACGGGTTATCTATAAAATGGATAGTCCTCTAGAGCAGTGTTCCGCAAACTTCGTGTGTTCAAGGTACACCTACCAAATCAAGAAATTTTAGAGCAGGCTTGTCCAAACCACGGCCCTAGATGGCTCTCAATGTGGCCCGTCAAAAAATCGCAAACTTACAAACTTTATGAGATTGAGACTAATAATCACATTGATATTACTAAAAATACAATATTTTAACTTGCTATTAATTTATGAGCTAAATAATGAATTTTTGAATTTATCAGGTTATTTTGCAATGAGATATTCATAAAGTGATTCTTAAATAATTTTATTTATTCAAGCATCTATTTTCAAGTATGAAGCACGCAAAGAATGAAGTTAGATCTAAAATATTTAATGAGATATTTGAGAATTCCTTTGAGGCAAATATCGACGGATTTATGTCCCAAAAACAATGACAAACTTATCTCTAAAATTTTATGTTGCTGATTAGTCTCTTACCTTTATAATAAAAATAATGTATAAAGTAACAAAGCTTAATTTCTTAAGTATATCAAGTATATATTATACGTTTTTTTGCTCACCAGCAATTATTAGCGTTAGTGTATTTTATGTGTGGCTCAAAACAGCTCATATTCTTCCAATCTGGCCCAGGGAAGCTAAAAGGTTGGACACCTCTGTTTTAGAGGTACACCAAAGAAAAAACCAATGTTTATTTATTTATTATTAAAATCAATATAATATGAAAAATTTAGTTGGTTTATGTCCATTTTAATAATAAATAATAGATTCACGGGTTTTATGTATAATATGGAAAGATGTTTAATGAGAAATGTGAACCTATTGAAATGACCATAGGGGATCAAAATTTGGAGCAATCGTTGATAAGGCTGCTCGCATAACTCTCAGCTATGTGTATTATCTTAAAAAACTTGACATTTTTCCGCGGCACACCAACTAATGACCACGGTACACCAGTGTGCCGTGGCACACACTTTCCGGAACACTGCTCTAGAGAGAGAGAGACATCGAGTCATTTATAATAGTGGGAATATGTGGTAATTTTCAATTTCATTTAATATTCTATCTAGAAAATGAAAATAGGCAGAGAAGGGGTTGCAAATTGTTCGTTATTTCAAGGGCGGTTACTGTTATTGCAGGCTGTTTATACAGGGTGTATCTGTTATGACTGGAGTTAATTCAAAACAAAGAAAAAACTTCATATGAACATATGTCCGAAAACGCCTTTTCTACCTCCATTTTGTTTTGTTTTCTTGATAAATACTCTATAACTCTAGAGCGGCTTGCATAAAATTCAACAATCTATACACCTAGTTCATAAAAAAATATCAATTTGATCCAATTATCAGTTTCAAAAAAGTGGCCATTTAAAATGTTCAAATGAAAATAACTTGAGGTAGTTCAATCGCGACAATCAACACAAAGTTTTAGCCTCGAAACCACTCTATACATATCTTCTTCTTCTTCTAAGTCGTATGCCTCATAAATGAGGCGTTATGATCGGCGTGTAGTAATATGGCCCTGTTCACAGTAAGGCGTCACTTATTTCTGTCATGGGCCACCGAGACGACGTCGCGCAGAGGACTGCCAGTTAGTTTGGTCACCTGGTCGATCCATCTTGATGGAAACCTCCCTCGTGGTCTTTTACCCCAGACTTTTCCTTCTATAATGGTCTTCTCTAGCGTATTCTCTCGACGCATTATATGCCCGAAGTTTCGGAGGATTCGGTGAGAGACAATATCATCCAGACCCACCTGTACTCCCAGCTCACTTAGGGCCGGTTGTATGTCGCAAAGTAAATGCTTTTACCACTAACACAGGGTAGATGGTAAATGGGGGGATTGGGATGGCCAATCAGATACCAGGAACTGACAGTGCCTGGCATCTGATTGGCCATCCCAGTCCCTCCATTTACCATCTACCCTGTGTTAGTGGTAAAAAGCATTTACTTTGCGACATACAACCGGCCCTTAGGATCGAAATATTCGTACGACGGGCCGTCCAAGGGATTCTAAGAAGCCTTCGCCAACACCACATCTTGAAGACGCGCATCCGGTCCCGGTCCCTTTGCAGCATAGTCCACGTCTACAGGAAGATAGAAAAAATTAAGGATTGAACTACTCTCATCTTGGTGTTGTTGGAGATTTGTCTGTCTTTCCATATCTTTGTGAGTGGGGACATTGCACTTTTGGCTGGATCCGTCTTCTTATTTCATCCCTACAACCGCCATCATTTGAGAGGACGGCACCCAGATAAACGAATTTAGGGACCACCTCACACCCCGCAATGTGTGTCACATTCGGTTGTTTGTTATTTTGGCGATCTATAATCATTATCTTTGTTTTTGTTCGGTTGATTTTAAGCCCTATCTCCTGGCTGGCAGTTTCTACCCTCTCTACGATTTCCATTAGTTCATCCATAGAGCTGGCAATCAAAGTGGTATCGTCTGTATATCTCAAGTTGTTAATTTTATGTCATCCAACAGAAAATCCGCCGTTCCATTCATCAAGAGCATTTCTCATGGCATTTTCGCCATATATATTAAAAAGGATAGGATAGGATAGGATCTATAGATATAAAGGGCGCTAAAATTTTAGGTTATGTTTTTTTAACGTGACTGTACTTCTCGCTCTATTATATCCTCTTTATGAATAGATTGTTTTCAAGCCATTGATTTTATATCCCCTTCACTAAAAATAATCGCACAAATATGTTGTTTTTTTTATGTTTTTTATCAAAACTACGTGGTAAATAATTTCAATTTTTTTTTAAGTTACTCCGAATATATTATTCTAACAAATATTAGTTTTTCATCAAGATGATGAAAGTCCTTCAATGAAAAAAATAAAATAATGATCATTTTCCCACCCTTTCCTAATCTACCACTATATAAAAAATTTCATTTTTAATTGCAATTATTTCATGTTTGGTGTGGTAAATCGTTTTCAAATTTTAACAGTATGTGTATTATGCTTTTAATGACTTATATTCCAAGTTTCGAAGGCTCCTTGAATTTTTGCATTTGTGAAAGAACTACCTTAATTAATAAAATGTCAGATATGGACCATTTTTCTAATATTTATCAAATAATTTTAGAGAAAATTAATTTTTTGTAATTATTTACCATTTATTTTTTGTTTTAAGCTATTGCATAGCTTTTATCGCGGGCTTTGAATCAACAAATTCCGTAACGAAAATAAACCTAACACCCCCCACTCCGACCGGCACAGCGAAGGTAACGATCCTAGCAAAAAATACTAGAACTAAATTCAAAGAGGTTACACAGGTTGCATGTAAATAGGCGTTTACGATTTTATATATATTATTTAGGAGGGTAAAAATAGTACTACCATTATAGTTCTGGCTGTTAATTAGGCTTATTTAAATAGTGTTCAGACGATAGCTCAAAGTGTCTTAGATTTCATTAGTAATAGAAATGGCATTTCAATAATGACTTTCAATTGCCAAAGTCTAAATAGTCACAAATACGATTTACAAGATTCAGTTACGAGACAAACAAATGTGTTACTTCTTACCGAAACTTGCATGACGCGTGATAATCCGATTGAAATACCTCATTTCAATTGTATTGTTCAATTCAAACGAGATACTGTTCCAAAAGGTGGGGTAGCTATTTACCAAAATAATAATAATGTTACTAATATTATGACTCCGAATATTGAAATAAATATTGCACACGTTAGCGATGTTAATGTTAGGCGCTCATTTGTTGGAGATATTTGTGCGTGCTTATGCAAACTTAGAAATGGCCTACACATAGTCATGGTAGCAATTTACATTTCTCCGAATCCAAAATTGGACGAGGTAGAGCATTTTATTCATCGCACTTTACTGGAGTACACTGAAGAAGGGTCGAAAATACTTGGTACAAATGGTAATAAATTTCCACTTATCTTGGCTGGCGATTTCAACATCAACTTCACTGATAAAAATTCAGAGCGGTTGACAACTTTTCTTTCGGAAAAATTGAATTTGAAAATGAATAATGATCCACAAGAATCCACAACAAAATATGGGACCACCATTGACGCGGTATTTTCCAGATATTTAGAGGATATCAAGTCTCAAACTTATGTTTCTTATTTCAGTTACCATAAACCTATAGTTATAATGATAAAAATTCCTGAATAACCTACATGTATTGTAAGATAATAAAAATATTTTAAACAATATTAACTTCTCATTTATTCAATAAAAGAAAAAGAAAAAACATTGTTTTCTTATCGGTCATCACGCTCAAAAAGTGTAACTTGAACTTAAATCAAAGAAAAAAAATATTGCATAAATATTATAATTGCATAAGTTGATCAAAAATGCTATGCAATAGCTTTACCGCGGCAGTCCCCGAGTGCCACATCATCTATTTTTTTTATTTCCAAGACAATCTGTATCATTGTCTATTTTTAATATATCTATTTATTTGTCTATAATTGGTTTATCATTTTTTTTTTTTTTCTACCCCTTGGCCTCGGGAACTTGATGCCCATTTAGCCAGTCGTCACAGATTCACGTCGAATAGGTGTATAAACAAATAAAATAAAACTAAATAAAACAAAACTAATTAAAACAAAATAAACTAACAAAACAAATAACTAAAGTCGTTGGATTATAGTTGGAAACCAATGGAAACTAAATGTTTAATAAAGGAGTCTGCAGTTGGCCCTCCTTGGTCTAGAGATGCTGATCAATTTTTTGACTGTGTGTCACACAGCCCAGAAGTACGTGGTTAATATCGTCAATAGAAATGGAATCACAATATCATTAACATTAATTTTTAAAGAAACTATTTTTTAAAATAAGTATCTATTTTAATAAAAATGAGAAACTGTCCCGAAACGTTTGGACTTCAAATTGAACGTTTTCATACAATCAACAAAATATTTTAAATGAAATGGTATTGAAATGCATTTATTATTTTTTTTAATCATAAAATACCTACATACAATACATGAAAATATATTTAAAATGTAGAGTACCTGTGTCCAGAATTAGAGATGAATATAATATAAAATATGATACGGTCAGAGGCGACTCACCTGAAACAAATAAACAATAATATAAGTAAATATATTTATATATATATATAAATGTATATATATCTACGAGGGGTGAACCGCGACCTAATATCGTGTACACCTACTTCCACTTCCATTTTCATTTCCAAGTAGAAGACAATAGATGAAGGGGCATTATCTAATGAATTCCAAAATAATTCCACATAATTTCAAAGACGTGTACACCTAATTCCAATCGCGGTTCGCCTCTCGTGTATCCATAATAGCTATTATTTTAATTAAAGCAATTTGAACCTTGAAAGTTAAATAATATGATAAATAATTTCTTATGTTAATTCTACAATAAGAAAATTATTTTATTATTTTTTGATTTTATTGAAAAGGTTAAGCCGCTCATCGCGTAAAGGAGAGAGACATGGGTTCAAAACCCGTCGGATGCTTAATTTATTTTTCCTTTTCAATAAAATCAAAAAATAATAAAATAATTTTCTTAATGTAGAATTAACATAAGAAATTATTTATCATATTATTTAACTTTCACGGTTCAAATTGCTTTAACAAAATAATTAAAACTTTAAGTTTAAAAATCAATTTGTCTATTATTTTAATTAATTTACAGATCACAGAAAATTTGACTGTTAATTTATTAAAAGGGAATCAGATCTTTTTCATTGATTTTTGAGTTATTTTGAAATATCTCGAATAATATTTAAGCTTCAAGTATATCAGCCTGCTAACCAACTGGACCCGGGTTCGAATTCGACTCAAGGCATCCGGCTAAAATCTGACCCCTAGGGTAGAGACAAATTTAAATAAAATAAATAGTATCGTAAATTGGCTTATGGCTAGAAAGGCCAAAAAGCCAAAAAAAAAGCTTCAAGTAGGCAGGCTGGTAACAATGGGATATTGTCATTTTGATATCGATTTTGACTTCGAGTTTTCAATATTGATACTTTACCGATAATTAGATGTCGATTTTGCTCTCTAATAAGATCCTCCGGGATAAATAGGGCAAAGATAACCTATCAAAAATGGAGGTCGAAGGAAAGAATAGGACCTCCGATGGATTTAATTACACTGCTCGACAAAAATTAAACAAAAATACGCTGATTCTCATGCAATTTCCCCCAAATATGTTTTTTTTTTTATCAAAACTACGAGGTAAGGAAATAATTTCAATTTTTTTAAGTTACTCCGAATATATTATTCTAACAAATATTAGTTTTTCATCAAGATGATGAAAGTCCTTCAATGAAAAAATAAAATAATGATTATTATCCCACCCTTTCCCTATCTACCATATGTAAAAAATTCATTTTTAATTGCAATTATTTCATACTTAGTGTGATAAATCGTTTTCAAATTTTAACACTGTGTGTATTATGCTTTTTAATGGCTTATATTCCAAGTTTTGAAGAGTTCTTGAATTTTCGCATTTGTGAAGAACGGTAAATTTTTATAAAAAAACGTCTAATAATTTTTGGTAGGGCTTTTAATTTCCTATCGAATAGGGATAACTGCAGAAGGGTGGGATTCTTTCCTAAATGATTATAAATTATTTAATTTAATATAAGAGTGGGGGCAGGTGTATGCTAGTAGTCATGTGGATGGCCACATTAGTTTATTTTCTTTAGTTTCGACCTCTATTTTTGTTCATAATGTTGTAAATTGATAGTTACTATATAGCCTAAAACTCACAACAATACACACTAAAGGATGCTATTTTACTGTTATCCTTCGCCTGATAGTTTTGACAATTTTACCATTCGATAGAAAATTAAACGGACCATCAAAAATTCCTATAACGAAATTTACATCCTATACGACCTTACTGAAATGACTCTAAATGTGAAATTGATATTGGTCTATAGGAAGATATATAAAAGGGGAGTCAAAAATTAATACAAAGATAAAATTTTCAATCAAAAATACTAGAAAGCTATTTATCCTCGAAGAGACCCATATTTCAAAAAAGATATGATTAATTATTTTTATTAAGTTTTAAAATTTTCAATCTGATTGATGAAAAGGCCTTGCTATGTTTTTCGCTAATTGAAACTAAGAGAGAATTATAAAAATGACAAATATGCATGGAAGATATCTATTTGAGCCTTGAAGAAGTTGTTATGCCCGTCGATAATTTTATCGACGACAGGAAATGCTGTTGTAAATCTTGTTTGAATTCTTAAAGGAATCCTCTTTTTAATTAAGATCCCTGCAACCAGACTGAGGTCCTCTGTGCACATCCGGACCCGAGTGCTTTTCGCACCCCCCCCCCCCCAGAACAGCACCCCCTATATATCTCCTTTTCCGCTCTTTTTGGCTGGCCCTGGGTCTTAGTTAAGATTATATGATGATAGGAAATAAGTTATATATCTGAGTTGACAGTGAATTATAAATCTACTTGCTCTTATGTTTGTATAAAAAAATGATATTTCAAAAGAGCTTCCAACGGAAAATTTTCCAAAAAAAAGGGTCACGTGGTTTCTGAAGACCCTCCCTTAAAAAAGGGAGTGGTCAATGATTAAGATGTACTCCTACTCATTAGTAAATTGGCCTATCAGAGGGAATCTTAGAATTTCGACGTTTCAGGCAGCTTTTGATCAGTGGAGAGTTTGGCAGTTGTATTTTTGCTGTTGATAGAGAGAGTTCGAACCTGAAGTCCAGTTGGGGTGTTCAGTCAGTTGTCAATTGGCCGTAAGAGATGAATAAACAAACCAAATGAAATAATCTCTTTCTTTTAAAAATACACCCTTCATTCCTCTCTTCAAAACCAGCACCAGGGCTTAAACAGGCCGAATCGCTTGGGCCCGTTACCAAGACCATTCTGCGGGGAGCTATCTTCGAGATAAAATCGACAAATCGTCAACCCTTTCTCTGGTCAAGAAGGGTTGCAACCAAAACCAACAGTGTGTCGCAACAAAGTGAACAAAGTTGATGAAAAGTTGGCAACAAAATAAAAAATTATTTACATTAAACTATAGTCCTTATTTCTCGATAACAACTTTAATAATTATTATTAATTTTACTCTCGAAGTATATCTTATTATATTAAACGAGCAATGTTTATATAAATATATTTATTCGGTCGGGTTCTGGAAAACGGCTCTAACGATTTGGATGAAATTCACGGGTTAGAAGGGTTTTGTGTTGGACATTCGACCTGTCACGGTCTCATCTTCGGCTAAGTTGTTTTTGATGGGTTTTTTGTTAATTGAAATAAATATTCACAGGTGGTTGTCTCGATAAAAATGTTTAATTACATTTTTATTCAATTTCCTTTTAATAAATAAATGGCTTTTTAATTTTATATCCCACAATAAGATCATTATAATTATTATTATATATTAAAAGTTGGGAAATTTAATTGATTAAAAATCGAGTTTTAAATCCCACAAATATTAATTTGACAATTTAATTGATGAACTCAAAAATTGTTATTTAATTAAAAAAATTATTATACCGTATTTATTTTAATACCTATATACACATAATCTGTGAGCCACTGAAGGCTAGAAATGCAAAAACTGGGTGAGTGGGCGCGGGGGGGGGGGTAGATATGGGGGTGAAGGAGGTGGGTTGCAGTGGTGGTGGGGGTCCGGGGAGAGGTACGGGGTTTCGGGGGCGGGGGTGTATGTGGGAGGTAGGATGGGAGGGTGCAGGAGGTCGGGTGAAGTGGTGTGGGTCCGCGGGGCGAGGGGGGTTTCGGGGATTAATATATATCTATTAACTGAAGCAAAAAGTTACCGAGCATCGCTCGGTGGCCCAGGTACTTTTTGTTAATTATGATGTGATAGTTAAAAAAAAATCAAACCTTAATATTAATATTTAAAGATCGTTCGAAAAAAAATGTTGATTGTTTTTATTCAGTTTTTTTTTTTAATAGTAATTTTTTTAATGATATTGAAGTGAAAAGGAGTTACACAAAGAGGGTGCAGCCCCTAAAGGCCTGGATTGAGATCTCCACCGTGAAAACAAAAAGAGGAGGAAGAGATTTTATGGACTGTCCGACTGCCCGGCCTTGCATCACACTTTTGAGGATGAGAAGAGGGCGGAGTACCAAATGGCCCATCCATGGTATGCTGGTCAGCGCGTCGTCAAATGGCCCAACAGCCAAGGGTGGGCGTTGGCTAGTAAGTAGTAGTAAGTACGATTTTATGGACTGAGTAGGAGTAGAGTGAATGCGGGTTTTAAACAGCTGAAGGTTATAAGCCGCGGGGAAGGCGATGGCAAGAAGCGATTTTCAGTCTCGAGACGTCATTTAGGGATAAACGATTTGGCGAAAGCTGTTCATAAATCATCATTAAAACGTTTATTAAGAACTCAAACGTTTCGAGAGAAATTCTCGCTTTTTCAATGAAAAATTTGTAAAATGCCAGTTGCTTTTAATAAAATAATAAAGCATATTGCTATTTT
This sequence comes from Forficula auricularia, assembly GCA_024734495.1. NCBI lineage: Eukaryota > Metazoa > Arthropoda > Insecta > Dermaptera > Forficulidae > Forficula > Forficula auricularia. The sequence goes on from JALMQS010000089.1 coordinate 347,673, forward strand.
GAAAACTTGACAATATTATTTTAGAGATAAAATACACTAGATTGTTTAATATATTTAATTAACTACTAGGGCGGTTTTAAATAGGAGAGCGTACCACGTCTTCACTTTTTCCTCAAATTAATAATTTACTTTCTCTGAGAATTACAATAATAAATATATAATTTAAATTTAGACGGGTGACTATACTAATTGCTTATTATAGCCATCCTATTCGTGTTACTTTCACTGATTGCTGCGCCCTCTATAGGGAATCCTAAACTTTACAACTACTCTACCCCTCAAGAAAGTTTCTGGCTAATAAATAAATGGCATATCTCTATCTCTCTTTCTCTTCCTAACGCAAATTTATTTTACGATTTCAACAACACTACGATAATAAGCACATTTTTCACACACCAGTTTTCTATTTATTTATTTATTCATTTTTTGTAAATTTATATTCATTCATAAATTTTTTGTCGTATACTATTTTTTTATTTATTATCCAACTTCCTCTTACTTGAAATATATTGTCGGTATAAAAAATTTTCCGTGTTGAAAAAGAGATTCGAAATAAGTACATGGTATAGGTATATTCTTTATAAAAACTATTATTCTCTACTTATTAGTTAAGGGAGTTCGAGACAGCTTATCTATCTGGCTGATATTCGAAAAAATATTTTGTATTTCTGCAGAGTGATAACGTCTGCCTACTAATTTTTTTAATAAAAAAATTGTTAATAATGAGATTAATTTTGAATATCATTATAAAAATATTTATTTAACACAAAAACGATTTCAAGAAATAGAGTTTGAATTATACACTAGTGCTTTTGTTATATTCTGTTGGATGCAAATAACTTTTTTATTTTTTACATTTATAGGGGCTCCACATCTCCCCTTATAGCCCTCCGATCCTCCCACTCAGGATCCGGTTGAGTGGCTCAGGGTGTGGCCACAGTGGAACGGTGTGAAACCTTAGTATGCTGCGACCAAGAATAAAATAATAATAATAATAACAACAAAAAAAGGGAATAGCGCATGTCGTCCAAACAATAAAAATAAATACACTGGGAAGAATAAATAAATAAATAATCAAATAAATAAAACAAAAAATAAATAGTTAGAATATGTCACTGGGTTTAAAGAAATTATTGTTAAATTATTTAAAAATAAATAATTTAAAAAACAGAGAAATAAATAAGTAGACAGGAAGTTGCCGTAGTCAAGGAATAAAAAAATAAATAGGCAGGAAACCGCCATGTCAAGAAAAATAAATATTTGACTGGGAATATAGGCTACTGGATAAAATATTAAATAAATAGATCAATGCTGAAAAAAAGGGTTGGACTGGGCCATCTCTCCAGAAGAAATCAATAAGGTGGTCATTATTATTAGCCGTCACGATACATATGGCAATCGGCGATAGCACTCCGGGTTGCTCCGAGTAAAAACTCTCGACCCATCTCAAACCAGGGCGAGGCACTCTGTAAAAGATATCCAGCCCTGGGATCGCCAGTTTATTTATGAATAAGTAATTAACAAGACTGTCAAATCTATTGAAAAATGTATCATTCGATTCATAAAAGTTGAATTATTGATCTGTATAAATTTGTTGAAAATGGTATAATTTGTATAGAAGTTATAGCCCTTTTAAAAGCTCGGTCGATTTATTTCCATGTTAAAAGGACAATTTTCAATAATTTATTTCTTGCTAATGGGACATACGATCAACTTCAAATTTCGGGAATAACTATTTAATACATCAATGATTCGTTGGTAAAAATTTGATAATTTTCTTATAAAAATGATAAACAGTCCCGAACCCCCTTAATGCAATTAAACAAATTACTATATACAAACGAGTTTCGAGGGCGTGCCAAAGGCACGCACGAAAAGCTCTGCCCTCCGAGCTGGTGCCCTGGCGGGCAGCGTCTCAGTCCAAAAATTGTATTCCTCTTAAAAAACCACACTCCAAATGTATACCTGTAAACTCCCGAAAATACATAGTCTCTTAAAAGTTTCGCCTCATTTTTGTCCTGACACAGCTACAGAAATGAGGCTCTAGATATGAATCTGGAAGTATTTTTTTCCCTATAATCTACAGCATTGTGATATTTTTTGTGTGGAAATAGATTTATTTAAATAAGTGGTATCGTGTGAGGAGGAGAATTATATTATATCATTTTTTTAAATTTGGGATCGATAATCGATATAAGGCTCCAAATATTTAAAAGAGATCAGGTGTTGTTTGTATGACAGGCTGCTCCAGCTCCAGTATTGCCATGAGAAACTCATATGGGCATGGGTGTCTTAAGTCGTTTAATTTTGTAAAAATCAAAAAATAAGAATAACAAAATTTAGATTTTTAAAAAATTATAAAAAAAGTGGCAAATTATTAAAAAATAAACAAATAATATATAAATCAAATAAGATGTGATTGATTTCTTTTTCTGTGCGCAAAGAAAAGCGAATTGAATATTTAATTTTTGAGTGGTGAAGGGGGGGGGGGGTAATAATTATCAATATATTTAATGTTTCTTAATTTAAAATCAATTGGAGTCTTTCATTTCGAAATTTGAGTCCAAATTACGATTATATTTCAAATTTGCCGCAAATATACCGATGGCGCTCTCTCTCGGAAGCATTACGTCAGCGTTGCGGCAAATTAATCTAGACAAATATATATAGTATGAATATACCAATAGGTATAATTTTAATTGTTAAATACTATACTTTCAAAGGTTTGTTTGGGCAATTTTTTTTTTTTTTTTTTTTGTATCAGGCTTTTGGGTTTAAAAAATGCTGTTCTTAACAAGTATTTATTTCTTAAAAGTAAATTCTATATTAATTTCAAGTTTCTTCAACTGATGCAACAGGATGAATAGGTGGTTTTAGGGTTTCTATTTGCTTCATCTCTTTAATTTTTTATTTTATTTAGGATTAAGTATTTATGTCTTAAGGCAGTTCCCTAATATAGCTCAGATGCAGTTCGCTCTTTCCCCTACTCTCACATGCGCAGAAAGGTAAAAATATTTTCACTGCGTCGTTTTTAGGATCTGGCAACATTGAATTCTTACGGACTCTAAAAGACAAAGAATAAAAAAAAAACACTTCATGAAACAGCTCAATGCGAAAGTCCAGATGAGAACAGTATAGTTAGGTTGAGAGAATTAGCTAAAAATCTCAAATGCACCAGCTGCAAAAGATTTTTAGATATGGAAAAATTGAGTGATTTTAGTGCGGGGTTGCCAAGTCGCCATCTCTCAATTGCCATGCCATAAGAGAAAAAATAAAAACCATCAAAAGTATCTAACTTTTAAAATTTTTCTTACAAAACGAATACCGCTTGATACAATTATTTTAACAGAAAAATATTTATTATATCTTCAGTTACTGATTCTCAGTTTGTCAAAATAATTTCATGAAAATTACGATGGTTATTTACAGTCACTTCAACATCAATCGGGATAGGGTTCGCGTGTTAAATATGCAAATTTCAATGGTCAATATTTACAAATTTAGTACCGCAAGGACTATTGAAAAAAAGTTCTATGTATAAAGGACACTTATAAATATGTGTATTCAAAGTTTTAAAAATATTTCAAGAAAATCTATTTATTAGGGAACGTCCTTAAGGAATTATTCAAGAAAACGTTAAACAAAAACTCCTTCCACAGATATTTCATTTAAAAAAATTAAGCGAAATTAGGTGTCAACTTCTCGCTATATATGAATTAAGATTTTTAAAAGCGAGAGAGGGAAAATAAATCACCGATCTCGAGCGATTATCACTTATCAACACTTCCTGACATTTTAATTAAAATTTCTTTACTTACAGCCAGCGAGAGAGGGAAACCCTCGTTGTTCTCTCTTCAATTTTAATGATAAATTAATGTAATCTAATGTTAAACATTTCCTCTCTCCATCTCTATTTTTCATATCGAGGTTGTTGAAAAAAATAAATAAATAAATTTAAAATATTTTCTAAAATTTAATGGAAGTGAATTAAAATGGAGGAGGAAAAAAACATATACTATACGAGCTGTTCCAGGCGTGCCTTCGGCACACCCTCTACAGCTCATCCCTCCGGGCAGGTGGCCCTGGCAAGCAGCGTCTCGGCATATGATTATTAGGTCTCCAAAATTCATTTAAAAAAAAAGCTCCATTCCCAAAAAAGATTGTTTTTTTTTTTTATATTTAGATATTTGCAAATAAATAACTCTCAGTTTTCTAAAGAGTAAAAGCTAAAAATTTCTATATTTTGCCCCCCCCCCCCCCCCCCCCTCCCCCTTTCAATCCCAAACAGTCAATTTTGATAGTTGATTTTTCCAGGAATAGTTTCTTAATGCAATAAAGAATAACTACAAAATTTGATCAAGATCGGAGAGAGTTTTAATTTTTGCCCACACTCACATTTTGGATAGTTGAGGGGGTGGGGTAGGACTACAAAAAATCTTGAAATTATTTTTTAGATATTTGGAAATAAATAATCCACAGTTTTCTAAAGAGTAAATGTACTAAAAAGCTAAAAATTTCTATAATTTGCCCCCCCCCCCTTCGCCCCAATAAAGTCAATTTTGATAGTTGATTTTACAGGAATAGTTTCTTAAAGTAATAAAGAATAACAAATTACAATACAAATACAAATTTGATCAAGATAGGAGAGAGTTTTAATTTTTGCAGCCACTCACATTTTGGATAGTTGGGAGTCGAATTTCAAAAAATCCTGAAATTACTTTTTAGATATTTGTATTTAGAATTTTATTAAGTAAAAATCAAGTAGATATCTTATCGTTCTTAATTGAAAATGCATAATTAGTGTAAACACATTGCAAAGATATTTTGCCCCTTTTGACCCCTTTAGGGGTCGAATTTCGAAAAAATCCTGAAATTCCTTTTTAGATATTTTAATTTAGTATTTTTATAAGTAAAAAGCAAGTAGATATTTTATTGTCCTTAAGAGATATCGCATAATCAGTTAAAACACACTTTGCCCCCTTTGACCCCCTTAGGGGTCAAATTTGGAAAAATACTTTCTTAGGGAGGCCCTATGTCGTAGATGTAATATCCTCTCCAAATTTCATGTTTCTATGTCCAGTGGTTCTGGCTGTTTTGATGATGAGTGAGTGAGTGAGTGAGTGTATCGGGCAAAGAATTTTATATATATAGATAAGTATTTGTATATTCGTTATACTAAATTATGTATATCCTTGATTACCCTTTATGATACTGTAATATTATCTGTATTATGCCAAATTTGAGCTGTAATTTACAGTAAGCTCACCGAACATTGAGATGATTCTCTTTTTTTTCGTTCGTCCAATTTTTAAAATGGTGGTGAAACGAAATTGCTTTTTGTGAATATTGTACTAACGTGTGTTTTCGAGTGAACATAAACTACCCCTGTTACTTGAAGACGCAGGGTTGCTTCTTTGCAAGGGATTGTGCCGTTATTTCACCCCACTCGGCTAGTCATAAAAAACCAAATCAATATTCACTTAAGCAATCACTTAAACACTACTATATATACAGTATATACTCATCGTATATATATATTTTTTATAGGAGTTGAGTAACTTATTTTATTGACATTTTTTAAAGTGGTTTGCTCGTATATGTTCCCACCTTTGAATTCCCTTGAGCTTGGATTACTTCAAATCCACTTGTTAAGTCGCGAAATATTGAATTCACGTAAAGAGAAAAAACATTTTTTTTTACCCAAATCTTAAAAAAAAACGTACTGTAGAAACACATACAAAAATACGAACAAGGCAAGGCAATCAATCATATTTTGAATTCCCTTTTCATATTTTCACATTTAATATAAATCTATATACATAAAATTCAACTAAAAAAACTCACAAGATTTAAATTACCCCCCACCCCCACCCTCGCACACACTCAAACATTTATATAAAGTTGTTATAGAGAAATAAGGACTATATTTTTATGCAGATAATTTATATTTCATTTCCAACATTTCATCAACTTTGTTGACTTCTTCAGGGCTCAATTAATAACACAATTAGTATTTTAGATTGTTGAAAGAAAATAAAAAAAAAAAAAAGTAATTATCATAGGACAACTAACTATCAACCCGCTTTTAAAATATCTTCGTTGATCTTACAAAACCTCGTAAGTCCTAAATTCAATGTTTGCCAGAAAACAAGAAAAAACATTTTAAACAAGAATACAGGGTGGCGCAGATGGATCGGGTGGTTTTAAAATACTTGTCAAACTGTGTCGGGTGGTTTTAAAATACTTGTCAAACTGTCAATTTTAAAGGTATTGGATTGAAATAAAGTGCAAAACGTGTAGTTACAATGGAAGTTTATTAACAAAAAATTAGTAAAGTTAGTTTTTAAAAATTACATCCATCAAATGCCCTCCTTCTCGAGCGACGCATTACTGTTAATTCGCAGCGTTATGCGAACATGATTGAAGAATTTCTTCTCCCACAGCTTGAAGAGAACAATTACGACATGGACAATATGTGGTTCCAACAAGACGGTGGCAACTGCACATACCGCAAGCTGTACGCGCTCTGTTCCCTGGCCGTTTGATTTCCCGTAATGGAGATCTCCATTGGCCCTCTCGCTCACCGGACCTCACGGTATGTGACTTCTTCTTGTGGGGCTATTTAAAAGCAAGGGTGTACATGAACAAACCCCGGACCATTCAGGAGTTGAAGGCAGCAATTCACAACGAAATCACATTAATTCCTGGTGATGTGTTTGAGCGGGCAATGCGGAACGTTAAGGACCGACCCCAAGAATGCGTCGCTCGAGAAGGAGGGCATTTGATGGATGTAATTTTTAAAAACTAACTTTACTAATTTTTTGTTAATAAACTTTGTATAATTTTGAAATTTCCTGATCATATGAGAATGAACAAAGGATAAATTCCAAAATATTCTTCTTGCTGGGCTGGAAAGCTCTGGCTTGAAGATTCGGGTTTAATAAGGGTGTGGACTGTATATCTTAAATTAAGAATAAAAGGAAGGTGTATTTCTTCTTTTCAATAAATAAAAGGCAAAGATTTGTGATATGAATATTAACAATGGTTTTAATGAGAGAAAATAATGCTTATTAGGTACATACGAAAATGAGATATTATACAAATGGCGATGGCGGTGATCGAATGCAGACTTCTTGTGGCTATTCGGTTCATTGGGGCTTTTTCTCCGATGATATGATAATGAATTCAAGTTTGGTTTCTTCTCCAAATTCAATAAAAGATTAAAATTACTTTTAATCAATCCACAATTCTCAATTTAGTTGTTTAAATCAAATTAAATAATAAACAATTGAGATTTAAGTACCAAACAATTTAAATCAAAAATAAAATAAATTCTCAATGGCTAACGAGCGTTTTTACTCAACAATATAAATCAACTCTCTCAAATCTATCAAAAACCAATCTGCAAGCGAAGTCATCAACCAACTGGCTGGCTGGTTAAAGAGCCCAGCTCCGGCCAGTTTACAAAATATTCCCTTAGAGGGCAACACTCGTTACTTATCTATTCAAATTTATACAAACTTCCATTGTAACTACACGTTTTGCACTTTATTTCAATCCAATACCTTTAAAATTGACAGTTTGACAATTATTTTAAAACCACTCGACACAGTTTGACAAGTATTTTAAAACCACCCGATCCATCTGCACCACCCTGTACATACAAATACAATGCAATATTTATTATTTGTCCGTAACGTAATATTAAAGTGGAATAGAATAATAAGCTACCAATAGACAAACACGCAGTGAAAAGTTGGTCGGTATAAACGTATAATACGTAGTTGACCAAAAATTGGACTTACGAGGTTTTGTAAGATCAGCGACGATATGTAGAATGAATAGAAGTTAAAAATTATCAAAAAAATCGTAGAGTACATATATACAGTTTTAAAAACAAGATTAAAATGTTCAAACTCAAAAATCGCATATAAAAACACTTTAAATAATTTTTGTATTTTTTTCTAAAAAGTATGTAAAAAAAAAAAAAATTGAATTTGGACCATTTTTTAAGAATTTATAGGCAAAAAACCGAAATTCGATATCTTTTAAACCGGTGATTAAAAAAAATTTCAAAATTTACCAGGAAGAGTTTTTTGATGGGTACTAAAAATTTTTCAAAAACGAAGGAAATCAAAAATTAAAATTTTACAAACAGTGCGATTTGGTGTGGATTGCCCCATTTTTATTAAGAAAATTTATCAGACCCCACTTCTTCAATAAAAGACTGAGTCGACGAAAACGAGTCGAAGAAAAATATGTCTGTTATAGGTACTTAATTGTGTATTTAGCCGATACCTAATAATTATAAAAATTAATAAAAATGTTGTACGGATGTGATATTTGTAACATAATAAAATACAGGTTACAAACAGCGGGGGGGGGGTGCGAAATTTTTTTCATACTAAGGAGGTCGCGTCATGAAAAAGGTTGAAAAACACTGCTCTATCCAATACAAATTGAAAATCATTAAATTTACTTTTAATTTAATTATTTGATTTTTAAATTACTTTGAATTACTTTTATATTTGTGTTGGTTTACTATTAAGAGGTCCTAATATTTTAAAATGACCGTACCCGTTTGGATTATTACAACCTGCCACTGAGATTAATCACCAATTTTTACTTTACCAAACAGGGTATGATCAAGTATTGAAATCTTGCATGAAAAAGATGTTTTCTTTCCTTCTTTTTTTTTGAAATATCTCAAAAACGGACGAAATTATTTTGATTAAAATAAGCTGACGTGTTCTGATGTGGCCATCCACTTGACTTTACCATACAACCTGGCCCCTCACTTATATTTAATATTTAATAAAATTATTTATAATCATGTAGGGGGGTTAGTTTTTGCATTTTTAGACTCCTGGGGACCCACTGATTATCTATACAAAATTTGGTTTAGTTTATTAAATGGCCAAGATTTTCATTTTTCGACCCCCCCCCCCCCCCCCCATTTCGGGAGGTTAGTTTTTGCATTTTTAGACTTCTTAGGACCCACTGATTATTTATACAAAATTTGGTTGAGTTTGGTAAATGGCCAAGATTTTCATTTTTTGACCCTCTGCCCTGCCTTCCCCATTTTGGGCGGTTAGATTTTGCATTTTTAGACTTCTTGGGGTCCTCTGATTATGTAAACAAAATTTGGTTGAGTTTGCTCAAACGGCCTAGATTTTTTATTTTTAACCCCTCTCCACCCCCCCCCTTAATTTTGCTTCGATATGCACCAAAATTTAATCAGCTCTTAATCTCAATGGACCAAAACTACGTGTGAAATTTGGTTTCGATATTCACCCTAGTTTTTGAGATAGCTCGTCCACAAATTTGGTAAAGCACAGACTAGACTAACTAACAGACATTTTGACAAAACAATTATTATCTCGAAAAATATAATTTTTTCGATATTCACTTATTAGAGCTTTTTTGTAGACCTAAATGTCATGGTTTCGCTCAATTTTTTTAATCGAAATAGTTTAAGCCGTTTTTTAGATATTTTGAAAAAAAGGAAAAAAAACACTTTTTTCATGCACGATTACAATACGTGACCATACCCTGTATGGTAAAGTAAAAATGGAGAGAAACCATGGCATTTCGATTACCAAATTTTTGTGGACAAGCTACCTCAAAATCTAGTGTGAATATCAAAACCAAATTTCACAGGTAGTTTTGGTCCATTGAGATTAAGAGCTGATTAGATTTTGGTACATATCGAGCCAAAATTAGGGGGTGGAGGGCTGGGTCAAAAAATGAAAATCTAGGCCCTTATACCAAATTCAACCAAATTTTGTATACATAATCACTGCCCCCCCCCCCCCCCAGGAGTCTAAAAATGCGAAAACTAACCCCTCCCCTATATGATTATAAATAATTTTATTAAATATTAAATATAAGTGAGGGGCCAGGTTGTATGGTAAAGTCAAGTGGATGGCCACATCAGAACACGTCAGCTTATTTCAACTAATTGTTGTACTTAAACAATTGACAATAATTCAATTTTTATATTTTTAAAGACATTTTTTTCGGCTTTTGATAAAAGTTGGATACAATGTGAGACAGGCGGATACACAGAGATGACAGTGAGTCTAGAAATATTCGTTATTTGACAATGTTAACAAAATAGAATAGATGGTAAATAGCGTATGCAATATCGAGAAGCATTCTCGCTCTCTCTTTTCGATTCATTCATCCGAAATAGATCAAACTTATTCAACTAGAAAAGTTGGAAATTTATATTGACGCATCTATTCTACATATACCATATAATACATGCCATCTAGTATATAATAATTCTATTAATATTCATCATGAATATTTAGCATTTAACAAAACAATGAAATTCCAAACGATATATGTTATTTCTAAATTTCCGGAAAATTTAATTAGAGTACTTAATACTATTTCCTCCATTTTAATTCCATTCCAGTGAATTTTTTATTTATAATATAAAATATTTTAAATCAAATTATTTTTTCATTTTTCCACACTCTTTAAATATAGTCCAGGCAAATTATGATTTAAACAGTAAAATAATTCTCGGTAAAGATTTTATTGCTGGAATACCTTTATTGGTACTCCAATATTACTACCCTAAGTTTTCCTCCAAATCTGTGTTGTGGAAATTTTTCTACGCCCCTCAAAATGAGAAAATTTCGGAGTTTTTTCAGTTTTTCTTGAATAACTCTAAAACGATTTATCAACTCAAAAAGAAATTTTTTAGATAAATTAAATCTCATTAAATTACGCGTAGAATGATAAAAATTTAATCTATTTAGGTTAAGTAGAACCGGTACTAGCGCCTGTCAAAAACAGCCCTCTGTGATCACTTTTGAATATCCCTTGAATTTCTTTTTTTTCGATTTTTCCCCATTTTTACCATGAATGAGCACAATGTTTTCAACAAAGACCACTTCTATACATTTTTAAACCAGATTAAATTTTCTACAATTTAAACAAAGTTTCATTCCAATTAGATAATGGTAACATGACGTTGAAGTTTTGAAAAAAATGCAATATTTTGCAAAAATCGCAGTTTTTCCTTCATAAAATGAAAACTATTCATTCTAGAAACTTGCTTCCTATCTCATTGTTTAAAAAATTTTGGTGACTTGAACGTTTACTTGGACCACTTTTTTGTTAAAATTCTTACATTTATAGATATCTAACATTTGGCAGGAAATGATTCATTGTTTCAAAAAATCCCTGTTTTTCCTTCATAAAATGAAACCACTCATCTTAGAAACTTGATTCCTATCTCATTCTCTAGTAAATTTTGTTGACTTGAACGTTTACATGGACCACTTTTTGATAAAACTCTTAGATTTATAGATATCCACCATTTTCCATGACGCTTTTGAGGATTCGGATCATATAATGTAGAATTTCTATAAATCTAAGAGTTTTATCAAAATAGTGGTCAAAGTACACCTTCAAGTAAATGAATGCGGTAGAAATCAAGTTTCTAGGATAAGTGGTTTTCATTTTATGAAGGAAAAACTGCGATTTTTTGCAAAAAAACTTCAACCTCATTGTGGCACGAGTTAGCATTATCCAATTAAGATGAAACTTTGTTTAAATTGTAGAAAATTTAATCTAGTTTAAAAATGTACAGAGTAGTCTTTGTCGAAAACGTGCTCTTTCATGAGTCAACATGGGGAAAAATCGAAAAAAGTAGGAGTTTTAGGGATATTCAAAAAGTAGGAGTTTTAGGATATTCAAAAAGTAGGAGTTTTAGGGATATTCAAAAAGTAGGAGTTTTAGGGATATTCAAAAGTGATCCCGGGGCTGTTTTTTGACAGGCGCTAGTACCGGTTCTACTAAACCTAAATAGATAAAATTGTTATCATTTTACAGGTAATTTAAAGAACTTTAATTTATATAATAAATATCTTTTTGATTTGATAAGCGGTTTTAGAGTAATTCAAGAAAAACTGAAAAAATTCCGAAATTTTCTCATTTTGAGGCGCGTAGAAAAATTTCCATAAGACTGATTTGGGGGAAAAATTAGGGTATTGGAGTACCAATACCAGCAATAAAAATTTTACCAGGAATTATTTCATGTTTATGTCATTTTTCACGTAATTTGTCTGGACTAATAAGCTGTAGAGAAATAATTTTTTCACAGATTTGATAGTTAACTTCACGCCGTCCAATTATAAATAAGATTATAAATTGTGGTGTTTTTTGAGGCTCTTGGAAACCTTGAAAACAGATGTAATGTCTTCGTTAAGAAAAAGGAAATAAAATTTCTTTATATTCTATCAAATTTATTTTCATGAAAAACTTATGAGACATTAGTACCATATCTATATAAATAAGATGTTTGATTTTTATTTTTTTCACAGACCCAAATTTGGCTTTTGAAAAATAAATAAATAAATTTAAAAGATTTTATAAAATTTAATGGAAGTGAATTAAAATGAAAGAGGAAAAATACATTTACATATTATATTAGGATGATGCTTGTTTTATACAGGGTGTTTTTGTAATGCATGGAAATAATCCAGGGGCTGGTTATATGGGTCAAAAATAAAGAAAAAAGTTCATACAAATATATGTCCAGAAACGCCTTTTTTTTACCAGCTGCCCAACATATTGATTTTATTGCTAAATAGTTTATGACTCTGGAACGGCTTGGCCGATTGAATTAAAAGTTTGCATAAAACTCATAAACGTAAAGAGCTACATAGTTTAGAAAAAAATATATATATCAATTTAAGACCATGGTTTCTGTGGTCTTTACCTGTGGACCCTTTGAAGTCGCGTTTGGCACAAGACTGACCCAATACTTTATCTGCTTCGCATTGGATAAAGTAAAACATTTTTAAGAAAAAATAAAACCGACTTCAAAAAAATTAAATGCAAACAAATAAAATACACTAAAAGGTATAAAATAATTATTATCTTATTTAGTTACAAATAAACGACGAAATATTAACATGAAATTACTTTTTGAAGTCGGTGCCAAACAAACTATACCTATAAGCGAGCATACCCTCCAAACGAGCGAAAACGAAATTAAATCAAGAATTGCCCAAGCAAAAATGGGGTTTAATTCAAAATATAAAACTACTATGCTCCTCCTCAATCAGCTTAGAAAACAGGAAGTTGCTATTGAAGACATATGTATGGAGCATAGCCATGTACGGGTGTGAAACCTGGACAATTAGAAAAGCGGAGAGAAAGAGATTAGAGGCTTTCGATATGTGGTGTTACAGAAGAATGATGAATATCAAATGGATGGATAAAATTACAAATGAAGAAGTTGTTGTGTTATGCCTCCCGACAATACTTTCCTGGAATATAAATATAATTATTCTTACGGGTCGCTTGGCGGTCCCTTTGAGGCTGGAGGGCATCTTTTTGACAAAGGCAATTCGCTTCCTGTCAATAAATATGAAATGGCTCTTGAAGCCAAGTCATAAATAATTGTCAATGCCTTTTTTGGCCCCAGATGTTGATTTATAAATGTCATTTTTACCGTGAGAAATATCTATTTCCATTTCTGGAAATTTCCTATGAAGGGTCACGTGGTTCTGAAGACCATCCCTTAAAAAAGGGAGTGGTCAATAATTAAGAATTTGGCCTATGAGAGGGAATCTTAGAATTTCGACGTTTCAGGAGCTTTTAGTCAGTGGAGAGTTTGGCAGTTCTAATTTTGAAGTTGACAGAGTTAGTCAGTCCTAGTTTGAAGTCAGAGATGGTCACTTGTTAATTTGGAGTTAAGAGATGAGGCTCTCCAGCCATCAGTTGGAGACAAGTGTATTTATAATTAACTAATAAAAATAATCAAAAGTAAATAATGCTCTTTCTTTGAACAATCTCTCTCTCTTCAATTCAGCACCAGGGCTTAAACAGGCCGAATCGCTTGGGCCCGTTACCAAGACCTTTCACGGGGAGCTATCTTCGAGATAAAATCGACAAATCGTCAACCCTTTCTCTGGTCAAGAAGGGTTGCAACCAAAAACCAACAGTGTGTCGTAACAGTTGGAAGAATCGGAGAAAGAAGAACCTTGTGGAAGAGTCTGAAGAAGAGAAGAGGTCAGATGATGGGGCACACACTGAGACATGGGGGACTGTTTAGGGATATCTTGGAGGGGAGGTAGGAAAGAAAAGGGGAAGGGGAAGACCCAGATTAGAATATTTCAACCAAATAATTGGGGATATGGGATGCCAGACATTTAGAGAGGTCAAACAGCTGGCGGGGGACAGAGTCGAGTGGAGACGGATTGTTGCATCAAACCAGTCTTAGGACTGTTTACTCAATGATGATGATGAATTGAAAGTAAAGGAAGGCAGCCCAAGGAAAGTGAGGAAAGAAAAATTAACACATATCCAAATGAGGTGTAATTTATTGGATATGTGTTAATTTTTTGATTTCACTACCCCTGGGCTGCCTTCCATTACTTTCATTTAAAAGTTCTAGCAGTCTGTCTCTCTACAGAGAAAATATCGTGCAAAAAAATTATTTATTTATTTTTTTTGCTTTCCATTTTCGAAATATGTACCGATCTCAAAACGGCTGAAACTATTTTACCCCTATTAGTTATTTTTCTAAAAAAAACTTGAAACGTGAAAAAATTTTGTGGCCGCAATAATTTAGGCCCACTGCATATAAAGGCGTCTAACAGTATTTCGCAGGACAGCGTGCAAAAGGACTTGACTCGTCCCTGCTCCGACATATAATACACAATATACGCAATTATCTACTAAGATCTTTGATTTAAATTGTCCTATTTCTTTAAAAATATTGTCCAACTTATCTAAAGACCAAGACTGCAATGGGCTGAGCAGATTAATCGAAGTGGTCGCTCCCGTATCATAAAATCTGTTTGGGGGAAATTCCCAGGTGGAGAAAGACCTCGGATGAGATGGAATGATAACGTCAAAAAAGTCCTGGAATCCCTCAGAATCCACAAAATGGAAACGGCAGTCCAGGATAGGACTAACTTTTCACTCTGAAAGATCTCCAACTCCAAACTATTATTATTTAAAAATGTTTCACTATAAAATCCCACACCGCGTTCCCTATGACCTGTTTCAGATATATGTGGTTTCATTCGGTTCGGTTCGTTTTCGGTTGAACCGAAACGGTTCTCATACGGATCATATTAGGGTTTTTTTCTTACACTCAGTAGTGATCATAGAGAGAAAGCAAGTTGTTGCCATGTTGTCCCTCTAAAGAAAATAACTTTACCGCATGATTTTGGAGCATTCTACACCATTTTCCCGAAGCTAACAGAACATAAAGACAAATTTTAAATTACTTTAGGAGGTCAATGAAATCATTTGATGAATCACACGTGAAGCTAAAAGACCGTCTTCAACGTCAAATTACATTTATGAGGGAATATATTCAACCGATTCAGATGTTGGCTGTAACCGATCAGAAAAACTGGGACAAAACTTTCAAAAAATAATAATCATATATTCGCTATCAGGTTAAAACAGAAACTGAACCGAGCGTGAGTGAACGCATTGATTGCTTTCTGTTCCCTGGACACGTGTTTGAACCTAATAGAAACCTGATGAAACCTGTTCGTGTCAAGGGGGTATTCGGTGGTCTGCGGTTTCTATTAGGTAGACAAAGAGAAACAAAGAGGTTGTCCTCTGCTTGATGCAAATAAACATACACACATATATATCGAAATTATATATCTGTATATATATATTATTTATTTGTTTGAGACTATAGTTTCGAAGGCTTGGCCCTCATCATCAGTCTTTTTAATTATAAATATTATTTTTCATTAGATCAGTATCGCGTGGACATTGAAAAAAAAAATTTCTGGGCACACATCCATATATCTATCTTAAACTAACAAAGAACGCCCGAACAATGGGGGGGGTTCAGTTGGTTTTTTCCACTTTCTTTTATATAAAACTAGCTGACGACAGCCTTCGGCCCGGCGTCACCGACTTCTGGCGGGGAGCGTCTCGTTCATACCAATTTAATAATTGAAATTTAAAATCTTACTGTAAGTATCGAAAGAATGTGCTGAATGAAATTGATTCAAAAATAAGGAAGAATAAGGAAAGATTTATTTAACACATTGCCTAAGCACGATCACTATCTGACCAATCAGAATCGTTCTAATAATTTAACGCTTTGGCATTGGCTATGCACTGGCCAATCAGATCGTTTCCACATACATATCCACATACTTTTCTATTTTATATATATAGATAGATTGTTTATTTTGACAACAGTACATTTGAATCAGGTTGCTATTTGTCAATTAGAATCTGTTATTTAAACAGAGGTCAGAATTCTTGTTATATGATTTAAGAATTTCTAAAGATTCAATAGCGCTAATCAATCCTGGATTTCTCTCTGCCTTAATTAATATAAATCATGTACCTTCTGGGAACGAGTGATTGTTTGAATTCAGATGTAGAGCTAGTGAATTCGCTTTTTTTTGATTTCTAAAAACAAAAAATTTTCAATTAAGGTATCGAATAGAAACTGAAACACCGTTTCACACTTATCGGAATCGACCAAAAAAGAACCGAATGGAACCGAATATGTGTGAAACCGGTATAAGTTATATCAAGATAGGACTGTTTTGAGGAGAATCCACCGTGAGGCCAAGACCCACAAAGGGCGTAGAGCCCACAAGTAGGTAAGTAATTATTATAATAACTACGTATAAAAGAGGTTAATAATGAATTTGATTCCAATTACTTCGTATAGTAAAATAAAAATCCATGTATTTAACAAAAAAAAACTGATTAAATTTTAAGATCTCAATCTTTTAGGAATATTATTAAAGAATTTAGACTTTAAAAAATAGAGAAAAAGAAAGAAAGAATACATATATATATAGTCGAAAGTAAAATCCCAAGTGAGCTCTTAATTAGCGATATCATCAAAGAGAGTAAAATTGAAATAAAGCGCATTAATGGATATTCGAGAAAAAGGAAATTAAAGTATCATATTGGAATTAATCCTTCCTTCTTTATCATCAAAGGATTCCCGCCCCCTCTCGCTCTTTCAGCAAAGAAAACGGATTTTCTGCCATTAATTACTTAAATGAGCTGGGGGTGGTGTGGGGGTGGTAGAAAACGAAAGAATAGAACAGATTTTGCTCAGATATTGGATAAAATTACAAAAAGAAAATAAGAGACAAAAGAAATAAGAGACCTGGAGATGAACGTTTAAGAAAAGGTGAATTGGTCTTATTACGGCCGACAATTTTATATATAATTGTCGTATAGCAGGCGGAAAGATTTATGCCTAGGCAAATAGCTTTAACAATTAATTAATTTCTAATTGCCTAGACAGAAAATATTTTGCAAAAATAATTTTTAGGCAAATGGTTTTAAGAACCTATTATTAAATTTTTAATAGTCTTGAAATTTCGAGGATTGCTATACTGAAAAAACAATTTATTTATCTATATAAATGAAAATGTACTATTACGCTTAAGTGATACGTTGAAGGATCTCCGAAAGTTCTTTGAAATGTTCACACAACATTCCATTCAAATACACGAGTGTTTTTATAGATATCACACCTGTGGCATGTAAAAAATATTTTTTAGAGGAAACAACGCCAGCGCCTCTCTGGGGGGAAGCAAACGAACAAGTTGGCCGATAATAGCTTTTTGGAAATCTTTCAACTGTCAATATTTTAGGTTAAAAATAAAATAAAATGAGAGAGTCTTCTGTTTTTTAAATAAAATAATTTTTAATTATTTCTAGAGACTATAGTTTCGAAGGCATTGCCTTCATCATCAGTCTATCACAAATATTTCAAATTAGTTACAAATTAAGATTTATACATTGAAAATTTTGAAAATATATAATGTCTTTTTCTTGTGTTGAGTGAAGTCAATATTATTTTTGGTTAAGGGAACAATTTTGACAAGTAATATATAATTCATTTACTGTTTTAATACCTATTCTATAATTATTTGCATTTTCAATTTATTTTCAAAACTATTATTATTTTTTAAATATATTTAAAAATCCAAATATGACCAAATTTTTGGGTATTTAATCCAAATATATAATATTATATACTTGAGTGATCTATTTTATTCTATTAGATATCTCTTAAAATCAAATGAATGTCTTGTTTACTTCAAGTGAAACCTCATATTATATCTAAACGAATGTTTTTTTTTATCATAAAACGACTTAGATTTTATGCAAATAGTGATATCTTAATAATTAAGATATTTTTTAAAAAATTAACAAAAATTTTGTTCACATTATTAATTGTTTTTTTTTTAATTTTAAAACCCATTATAAGATTATAAGAAATATTAATATATATTAAAATTAGATTATCTTGTAACTTAAATCAAATATAAAAATTAATTCAAATTTTTATCTAATTAATTCAACCAAATGAATAATTAAAACAAATATTAATATAATTAATTTGTTTAGATATAGATTCTACATCAAATGATTATACTCATCTTCTAGTCAGAAATACATATACATATTTATTATAAATAAAAAATATTCAACTTTATGTCATTTCTTGTCGTAATTACGTATTATCCCATTTAAATACCCAACTATTAAATTTAACTATTCCACATTTTACTCAAATAACAATATTTTAATAATTTACTTATTGGTGCTTGGTTCAAATAGCCGCATCTTAACTATTAATATACCTAGAGTTGCTCTAAAAATATGGAAATACTTAAAATATGTATATTATTTATTCATATTGAACAGAGATCGATTTCGCCATAATTAACTTCACCATCTATTCATTCATATCAAATATAATTTCTTAGCTGTAAATATAATATTTTTACAGTGTAGTCATAAAAAATCTCTTACCAAGAAAGACTGATATTTTGATATTCTAAAAGAATGATTATTATTATAAATAATTAGCTCGGATCAATATATTTTATATATTTATAGCTAGAAAGGATTTTAATTTCAATATTTAGGAATTTTTTCTAGAAATATTTTTCGAAAATATTAGAGGTTTTAGATAAAGGCCCCTCCCCACTATGAATGGGGAATTTTTAATACAAAATCCAAGTCATTAACCAAATTCCAATTTTTTGATTCAAAAATTTATTTGGACGATTCATTGGGCTTGAATTGTTATGTTGAAAAAAATTTAAATTTTCATAACGCGTAAGCAATTGATTTTGGTGATTTCATCCTAATACGCTTTTTTGTTAGAAATTTAGGGACCTTTAATAAAGGTCATTACCAATACTAAATTGTGTATATTAACATTATTCGCTCGATCTCATTAAGGAGGCTCGGAGACAGCTTATCTATCTGGTTGATCTTGAAAAAATATTTTGTATTTCAGCAGAGTGACAACTTCTGCCTACTAAATTTTTTAATTAAAAAAAATTGTTAATAATGATGTTAATTTCGAATAAAAATCTTTGTTTTGATAATATTAATAAAAAGAATATTGAGATAAATTTTTTCTCATTATAAAAACATTTATTTAATACAAAAACGATTTCAAGAAATAGGGTTGGAATTCTACACTAGTGCTTTTGTTATATTCTGTTGGCTGAAAATAACTTTTTATTTTTTACATTTATGAATAACTAATTAACTAGACTGTCAAATCTATTGAAAAATGTATCATTCGATTCATAAAAGTTGAATTATTGATCTGTATAAATTTGTTGAAAATTGTATAATTTGTATAGAAGTTATAGTTCTTTTAAAAGCTCGGTCCATTTACTTCCATGTTAAAAGGACAATTTTCAATCATTTATTTCTCGGTAATGAGACAGACGATCAACTTCAAATTTTGGGAATAAATATTTAATACATACAATGATGCGTTGATAAAAATTTGAGGATTTTCTTATAAAAATGATAAACAGTCCCGAAGCCCCTAAGCTGATATGGGTACTTACAAGAGGTTATGGGTCAGAATTTGGACTATATGAATCTTTATTACAAAATTAATTGTTCCCTTTCAATAAAATCTTATAAATCTTCATTAGTGTGATCAAGTTTAAGAAACCGGAATAAACTATACTCCTAATATTTCTATATAATGATGTATAAAACGTGCCTATAAATTTATTTATAATAATTATAACGATGATATAATAAATATAGTTATAGATAAATTATACTGTAAATAATTCCATTGACGCAAATACGTTTATTTTTATGAGTTATGAGCTTATGAGTTATGATTGATAATTTACTTCAAGTGACTGACTACTAGATATCTTTATTTTTATATTACTATCAAGTAAAACTAGTGGTAGATCGAGCCCAACTAGTTTTATCAAATGTTTAAAAGAGAAAATATAATATAAAACAAAAAGAAATAAAAATTCGTATTACTAGCGTTTTAATGTGAAGTAATTTTTTCTTTAATTTTGTCATAATTCATTTCTAGATTATTTATTTATTTATTTATTTAATAGCTTATTTTATTCATTTTCAAACCACGCAAAAAACATTAATTTAAGCCCTAAATTATTTATTTTAACGATTAATCATAATAGTTATTTAATAATTATATTCATATGAAAGTTTTTTTTATTTTTATCTATATAATAAAAATGAATTTCTTTTTCTTTGTAAGCGCAGATCTCTCAAATGCCTGGACCGATTTGGCTAATTTTTTTTTTAAATGTTCGTAATAGTCCATTTCAGGTTAATACGTAAAAAAATCGGAAAAGTTGCCCGGAAAATTGGAAAATTCACGAAAAACTAAAACAAAATCTGTATAGCCAACATAGCTTGCCAAACAATAAAAGAACTAAACTAGCAAACTAAACATTTGTTGGCGGCACTGTTTGTCAGATTTTTGAATGTCATTCATTCTTAATAGCATAGATAATAGAGTTCTAACCACATTATCGTTGAAGAAGAATTTAATAATGCAACAAAGATTTAAAAAACTATCTATTTTTTTTAAAGTACATTTAAAAACAAAAATTAAAAAATAAACTGCAACGGATCGTTGCTAAACTTTATCCAATGTACTATCTTATTCTAAAATAAAGTACTTTAAAATATAATTTTACAAAAAACTATATATGACCTTTTTGTGGTCCTCAAGGTACTTAATTACAATGAATTTTAAATCCACACAAATATTAATTTGACAATTTAATTGATGAACTCAAAAATTGTTATTTAATTAAATAAATTAAATAGAGGCCCGTCCTGGCAAAAAAATGTGTAAAAAAATTTTTTAAAATTGAAAATAAAGTTCTCATGTGTGTGTGTAGGGCACCCCCCCCCCCGCTTGGACAATTCGATCGCGACACACAAAGTAGATCTTAAATACATCGGGCACCTTATATACATTATATATAGATTTTTGACCCTTCGATTATTATTGGTAGCCATTGCTGAAGACATGGAGGAATCGACTTAAAATCAAAAATAACGATCGATTCTTATCTAATACTACAGGAATAACCTTATTGCATTCCATTTTTGATGTTTTGACTATTAATGGCAAGCTCTACTGTAAACTTGGAAGAAATCACTTAAAATCAATAAGACTAAATTCTTTTATGATAAACAACTCAAGCTTGAGAATAAGAGAATTTTTTATAAATAGAGATTTTTAATACATTTTAAATATCAAATTATATCTATTTAAGACTTTATAATAAAACAATTATATTTATTCTTCTGTTACTAATAAAACATCAATAAAGCAGCCACGTGGGGTCCAGGGCAAGCTCTGGCTAGCAAAGCAGGCCCGCCTTCGGCGGGCCTTGAAGCTAGTATACAGTAAAATTTTGATTTCAAAAATGCTTTTTAATATGTTTTATTTAATTTGCTTTGTAGTCCAGTTAAATTGTGTTTTTATCCAGGAAAGTTTTAGGGTAGTTCTGATTTTTTGTATATATATGTTTTTGGGGCGCTGAATCTAAATCTGAGGTCTCCCACCAAAATTTCGTGACGCAAAATTGTAGAAAATGCAAAAAAAGGTGTAAATTTGTATTTTTTTGATGGTTTGTCGCTTATAACTAGGAAACTATCAACTTTTTGTAAATAACCTTCTTATTCAGAATGAAAGTTCATAAAATTTTCTACAAATTTCATTATGTAGGTTTTTTCTCAGACCAACCGTTCGGACTCAAGAGCAAAATCAAATTTTTCGACCTAGGCAGCGCCCCCGAATCACCCAAAAACTCGCACCTTTTTCGATATTTTCCCATTTGACCATGAAGGAGCACGTTTTCGAAAAAGACCAGTCTATACATTTTTAAAGTAGATTAAATTGTCTACAATTTAAACAAAGTTCATCTTAATTGGATAATGGTAATCCGTGCCTCAATATATTTGAAGTTTTGAAAAACTGCAATTTTTTTGAAAAAAATCGCAATTTTCCTTCATAAAATGAAAACCACTCATTCTAGAAACTTGATTTCTATCTCATTCTCTCGGAAATTTTGTTGACTTGAACGTTTACTTGTAGCACTTTTTTATTAAAACTCTTAAGTTTATAGATATCCAGCATTTTCCATGACAGGAACCAAGGGCGGATCCAGGGGGGGCGGAGGGGGCGCCCCCATAGAGGGAAAAACATATTTGTAAAAAAAAAACATTTATTTTTTCAAAAATTTTCAAAATTGAAAATAAAGTTCTATATATATATGTGTGTGTGGGGCGTCTCTGCCCCCCCCCCCCCCCCCCCGCTTGGACAATTCGATCGCGACACACTTTCGAGATAAAAAGTATATCTTATATACATTCTCTCCCCCCCCCCCCCCATAAAAAATTCCTGGATCCGCCCTTGACATGAACCAATATACTTTTCAATAAAAATATTTGAAATGACGGATAATAATTTGAAAATTTAAAGATCTCCTGAAATTTTGAAGTCGATATTTATGAAAATACCCTAAATGTTTGAAATTTTAGGGATACTCCGCAACCACAGCATCCATAGACCGCACGCCACTTGTACCAATGACCTTCTTCTAAAACCGGAGAAGTAAATTATTGAAAATTCTACGATCTGTATCGACAATTCTCTCTGATTTGTTTCAAACTGTCAATATGTCCAATTTACTATTATCCAACTAAATATGTCATTTAGATATTCGGTTGGAGATAAATATACATAGTTATAGAAATAGAATTGTTACTAAAAGGGAAAAGGACTATGGAAGGAGAAAGTAAACGAAATTACTCCGCCATTCAGTATAAATGCAAACCCTTATTTAACATTGAATAGACGAGAGAGGTGTGCAAAGAGGATTATAATAAGATTAACTGATTTATTATTATTATACACAATTGCCTGTTTCAATTAACTTATTAAATTACACTCACACACAAACATTTATATAAAGTTAGTTAGAGTGTAAATTAAAGCGACAAAGTGGAAGCAACCGAGAAAGGAAAGATATTTTAATAAATAATTAAATAAACTATTGGTATTAAACTGATTTATAATAATAATAATTGAATACAAAATAAATCTACTCTTATTAAACGAGCAAAAATTGTTTATATATTTGTTTGTATCTTAGTTCTATTTTGAAAACGGCTCTACCGATTTTGATGAAACCAACTCTATTAACAAGTTTTGAGGATGAGAAAACGATCTGGCTAGTCTAGACCTCGACAAATTTCATCTGAATTGATCATTTCTTAATTAAAGTAATTATTGATAGATGAAAATCTCAATAAATAATAAATAAATAAATCTTTTAGTCCTCGACCTGCTTAGAGGCACAAGTCCTCGGTGGCTAGGTCCTCCAAACATCAATACAATCTCGCTACAATACATTAATAAACATCAATACAAATTAATTACAACAATTTAACAAATAATAAACAGGTAAAAAAAAAAAAAAAAAATCGAAATGTATGCTCATTAACAAATAACATGACCATAGATTTCCTCAAAAGACAAAAAGTAATTTAAAAATTCCGCGCATAAAAATAAAAAATAATAAAAAAGTTTGTTTACATTTTTTTCAATTATCTTTTATTTTTAATTGGTTTTTTAATTATTTTAAAACCCACTAATGCTTTATACCAATTACTGTTATATATTAGAATTTGCCAATTTAATTTATTAAAATTCCTCTTATTAAAAAACACTTACTAAAATATTATGGCAAGCTTGAAGTTCAAGTACAATCGATGGTGGGGAAGTAATCTCCGAAATCGAAGCCTCAATTTTTTTTTTTAATGATATTGATGTGAGAAGGAGATACACCAGAAGGTCCATCCCCTAAAGGCCTGTATGGGCTGGCCTCTCCAGAAAGTTAGATATAGTCCAATTTACTAAGTTTTTGGGGGCTTCGGGCAGTGGTAAATTCTCCGCGCGATAAATTAGGTTAAATTTATCTCCCACTTAAGAATACAATGTATACATTATTTCATGTAAAAAATTGCTTCAATAAAATTATTATTTATTATTTATTTAATTGATTATTAAAACTCGATAAATTGTTGTTTAATTAAAGAAAAAAATTATATGGAATTTATTTATGGTATATACCTATATACACATAATCTGTGGACCACTAGAAAGCTAGAAATGCAAAAACTGGGTGAGGGGTGGGAGTGGATGTGGGTAGTGCAGGAGGTTGGGTGCAATGATGGGGGATCCGGTATGGGGTGAGGTGCGGGGTTTCGGAGGCGGGGCTGGAGTGGCGGTGGGTGGGGTCCAGAGAGCGTTTGGTTACCGTGCATCGCTCGGTGGCTCCAGGTACTAATTAAAATAATAGAATAGTTAAAATGACAAGCACACACATTATTAATTTGCAACGTTCATTAGGAAGTTTCTCATTGGAGTAACAACATGGAATATAAGAGATCGAATTGTCGATTGAAGTTTTCTTTAAATTTTTAAGAAAATCACAAGAGATTGTCATCTATTAGACCCAAAATGGAATGGATTATTTTTAATTATATGTCAGAAGAGTAGCTCTCTTTTATCTAATTAAAAGAATATGTAAAAAAAATATTCTATTTTGAATGATTTTATTGAAATTTTAAAGCGTAGTACCCCCCATGGTTTTTCACCTTGTCGTGGTGGTGGGGCTTGTGTGCTTCAATGAGTATTTGGGCCATGCCGGCGGTAGCGTAGCTACTGGTAGGGCCTCCCAAGCCGGACGGGCCAAATACAAGGAGCCAGACTAAGAAAAACCCTGGTCCTCCAGGTTGGGGGTTTGGGAGTTGGGTTAGCAGCCCGCACCAGTAAAAAAAACCGAAAGCTCATAGCACCAATAAGAAAAAGCCGGACGGATTTACACGGACAACGACCAATGCGAGACAACGGAAAAAACGGTTATGGAGAAATAATTTCACAAAATTCGCCACATGGAACATCACCTCGTGGAATGGAAGGGATCACGAAATTCTTGCTGAATTGAACAACCTTAAGATAGACTTCTGTGCTGTATCCGAAACCAAGAAAAAAGGCAAGGGAACAGTCTGTATGGAAAACTATATTTTGACATATTCTGGAAAAGAAAAACATGAAAGAGCTCATGCGGGAGTGGGAATTCTTATTAATAAAAAATTCATGAACAACATCGACAATATAGATTATATAAGTGAAAGAATAATTTTAGTATCATTGAAATTTCCAAAAGCATTATGGTATCTATTAAGTGTATATGCTCCTGATATATCGAAACCCAAAGAACTAAGAGAGGAATTCTATGAAGATCTTCATAACGTAATATCTAAAATACCTAAAGATGCGCTCCTAATTATGATGGGAGATATGAATGCTAGAGTTGGTGACAAGCCTGTACCAGGAGTAAAACAACGTTTTAATGAAAGGGTAACGAATGATAATGGAGAACTTTTGACTAATTTCTGTTCTATGAACTCATTGCGAATAAATAACACCTTTTTCAAGCATAAACCTAATCATAAAACAACATGGAATAACAGCAGAGGTCAACAATCTACAATTGATTACGTCATTACTAATAGAAACATCCATCCAACTCAGATTCTAGATGTTAGAGCATTCGATACGGTAGATATTGGAAGTGACCATAAGCTTGTAATTGCGAAAATTCGTGCTTCTGCCCAGATAGTGAAGAGACCCAAACCAGTTTTCATTTCAAAATTCAACATAGAATCCTTCGAAAACGAAAGCACAAAATATCTTTATAATAAAAGGCTATCTGAGAGACTTGAAGAACTAATGATGGGGCCAAATGATCCTCCCGACGCCATCTGGGAGAAAATTCAGATATGTATTAATAAAACTGCAGAAGAAGCCCTCGGGAAGCGCTCGGTTAATATAAACAACGTCAAGAAATCAACGCCCTGGTTCACTCCAGAAGTAAAAGAGCTTGCGCAAAGAAAAAGAAGAGCATATCTAGAATATAAAGGCAATCCATCCACTGAAAAAAGAAGATCATATGTTGGAGTGCGAAACGAAGTAAATTCTAGAATAAGGAAAATCAAAGAGGGTTTTTGGGAAAGCTTCACAGCAGACATGGAGCATGACATATATGGAGCTCAAAAAAAGTATGGAAGATGATAAAGAAAAATAAAAAAGAGATGAATGAATTTGTTGGTAACAACAAAATTACAATAGAAGAATGGGAAGATTTCTTCGGTAATCTTTACACGAGCACTATATGCCCTAATGTCGAACCTTTAACTTATAATATTGACGACATCTTCTTTTCCACGGAAGAAATAGAAAAAGAAGTAAAAACCCTGAAAAATAGAAAGTCCCCGGGCCCTGACAACATATCCAATGAGATGTTAAAGTATGGTGGCGGCGAGCTTGTCCTGAAGATCACTCAAATGTTTCAGAACATCTTGACACAATGTGAAATCCCTAAGTCCTGGAAAGAGAGCTTAATAATTCCTATATTTAAGAAAGGTAGTAAAGCAGACCTTAATAACTATCGTGGTATAACTTTACTAAATACTATCCTAAAGCTCTTTACTAAAGTTATCCTTAACAAACTGCTGGTCTACATTAAACCGAGAGAGGAACAACAGGGTTTTAGAAAGAACCGCTCAACAACTGACGCTATATTTATTATACGACAAATAGTTGAAAAATCAATCGAATTCAACAACCCGGCATACTTATGTTTCATAGATCTTAAAAAAGCTTTTGATCGGGTAAGATTAGAAGATATAATAGGTTGTCTCAGAGAAAGAGAGGTTCCAGAAAGATTAATTAGAATAATAAAGGATTTAAACACAAATACAAGAGCAAAAATCAAATCAAATAACAAGATATCGGGATCTATTTCAATAACAAGTGGAGTGAGGCAGGGCGATTCGTTAAGTCCTTTGCTCTTCAATCTCATTATGGATAAAATTTTATCATATTTGACGACCCATCTTGGATACAAAATGGGAGAAAACTCCATACAGGCTGTGTGCTATGCTGATGACGTGGTTTTGGTGTCGGACAGCGAGCAAAATCTGCAAACTCTCTTATCTCAATTCGACCAAATTGCAGAAAGATTAAATATGGAAATATCCATTGAAAAAACAAAATGTATTGTGATAGCGAAAGAACATCTTAAGTGTGAAATCAAACTTAAAAATATAACATTAGATCAAGTTGAAAAATTTAACTATTTGGGAGCCGAGATTTCGGCGCACAGAGATCTGAGCCAAGAGGTTAAAACCCAAGTAACAAAAGGTGCTAGGATAGCTGGATGTCTATATGGTTTGGTCTGGAAAAACAAATATATGTCAGCAAAAAGCAAAGTACGAATTTATAAGACCTGCGTACGTCCCGTGTTAACATATGCAGCAGAAACTAGAGCATCAACAACTACCACCCAACAACTACTCCGAACAACAGAGATGAGAATAATAAGGGCTATACATGGGAAAACATTAAGGGATAGAATCCTCAGCAATGATCTAAGAGAACTAAGCGAAATCCAGGATATAGTACAATGGATCGATGTGAGAAGGAGAGGATGGGGGGAACATGTGGAACGAATGACGGATGACCGCCTTGCAAAAATCGTGAAGGAAAATCGCCCACGTGGCACACGGAGCAGAGGGCGGCCGAAAAAAAGATGGAAGGATGTCGCAGCAAGAAACTAACGTCTTTATTCTTTTTTTACTATTGGAAGAACAGGCGAAAACCTATGAAGAAGATGAAGAAGAAGAAGAAGAAGTTATGATAAAAAAGCATAAACAAATAAACACGAGCTATTTTTACTTTACCATACAGGGTATGGTCAAGTATTTCAATCGTGCGTGAAAAAAGTGTTTTTTTTTCAAAATATCTCAAAAACGGCTGAAACTATTTTGATTAAAAAAATTGAGCGAAATCATGGCATTTCGGTCTACAAAAAAGCTCTAATGAGTGAACTTAGAAAAAATTGTATTTTTCGAGATAATAACTGTTTTTTCAAAATGTCTGTTAGTTACCTAATTTTGTGGACGAGCTAGCTCAAAACTGGTGTGAATATCAAAACTAAATTTCACACGAGCTAGCTCAAAAACTAGTGTGAATATCAAAACTAAATTTCACACGTAGTTTTAATTTTGGGTAGATATGCACAAAAATCTAATCAGCTCTTTATCTCAATGGACCAAAACTATATGTGAAATTTGGTTTTGATATTCACACTAGTTTTTGAGCTAGCTCGTCCACAAAATTTGGTAATGCACAGACATTTTGACGAAACAGTTATCTCAAAAAATATAATTTTTTCGATGTTCACTTATTAGAGCTTTTTGTAGACCGAAATGCCATGGTTTTGGCCAGTTTGTTTATTCAAAATAGTTTCAGCCATTTTTGAGATATTTCGAAAAAACGAAGCAACAAAAACACATTTTTCATGCACAATTACAATACTTGACCATACACTGTATGGTAAAGTAAAAACAAGAAAAAAAGAAATATACTATAAATGAACCTATAATAACGAAAATATTTTTTCAGGTGCCAAAATTAGGGGGGGGGGGTCAAAAAATAAAAATCTAGGCCATTTGAGCAAACCCAACCAAATTTTGTATAAATAATCAGGGGACCTCCAGAACACTAAAAATGCAAAAACAAACAGCCCAAAATGGAGGAGAGGGTGTCAAAAAATGAAAATCTAGGCCCTTGGATTAAACTCAACCAAATTTTGTATACCTACATAATCAGTGGGCTACCAGACGACTAAAAATGCAAAAACTAACCGCCCAAAATGGGAATGAGGAGTTGTAGGGTCAAAAAATTAAAATCTAGGCCCTTGTACCAAACTCAACCAGAAGTGTGTGGTAAAGTCAAGTGGATGGCCATATCAGAACGTGTGAATTTTTTTTTTTTTTTTTTATGAATTCCACTTTATTAATTAATCGGTATATTTGTATTGCTACTTTTGGCAACAATACAACATTTTTTCATTTACATTTGAGGCGTTCAAAAGCAGAGTGGACCATCCCACTTTTGTTTTTTTTTATAAGGAATCCAGCAAAATAGATACAAAGGTTCAAAAGTGGTTGGTACCTGGGCTGTAATCTAGAAGCACGTTTAAAAACTAAGTTTGGACCACTCTGTCAATTTAGTTTTATCAAAAATCTACTTGATTACACAGGTCGACAAAAATTTGTACCCGTAAACCTAACAATGGATTCCAGTAGAGTTTCATAAGCTGATTTTCATTCAATTTTTTACAACAGATCAGAGTTTTGAGATATTATCGGTCAAAATGACGAAAAAGGCCATTTTGACCTATTTTCGAGTCCCATTAGATATTAAACAGCAATATTTGCAATCAAAATATTTTGTCGGTGTAATAGAAAACAGCTTCCTCTTTGATTTTCAAATTACCACTTGTTTGTAACTCAATTAGAACCCGAGTTATCAGTAAAAAACTAAGACTTTATGTTTTTATCTATGTTTATTGTTCATTATAATCACGTAGTTTTAGTTTTTTAGTTCTAACTTGAGTTCTAATTGAGCTACAAACAAGTGATAATTGGAAAATCAACGAGGAAGCTGTTTTCTATTACAACAACAAAATATTTTGAGGTTGGATCTGAGAATTTTATTTATATTAATTTATTTATTTATTTTTCGAGGATCTTAATTCTCTTTTAGAATAGGTGTTGATTTTCTTTGTTTGCAAAAA
This sequence comes from Forficula auricularia, assembly GCA_024734495.1. Taxonomy (NCBI): domain Eukaryota; kingdom Metazoa; phylum Arthropoda; class Insecta; order Dermaptera; family Forficulidae; genus Forficula; species Forficula auricularia. Next base: position 377,696 of record JALMQS010000089.1, read on the forward strand.
ATAATAACACAGTTATATTTTTTTTTTCATTTATTTTATTTTATTGTTATATCAAGGGACGTTTCGACATATACATTCATGTCATCATCAGCCTAAAAATAAAACCATCCTTTCATTATTTCCAATATCTATAATTTTATAAACAAATGAACACATCACATCTTTTTTACATTATTTACATTCTTTCTTACATCAAAAAAAAGCATCAAACATACCTTGAACAATCTTAAATTTATTTGATCCAATCAAATCACATTCTGATTCATCTGAATACATATCACAATTATTTCTTTTTACTTTATCCAATGCAAAGCATGGCTAAAGTATTGTAATCGCTCTCGGGGCAAGCGCGGCTTCAAAGGGTCCTCAGGCAAAGACTACGGAACCCATGGACTCAATTAAAGTCACAAATTGTAGTATTCAATTAGGTTGAATATTAGCACGTGACGGTTTTGCCAAAAATTACATGGGGTCTCGTCGAGAGGCCAAAAAGTGCGATTTTTTCATTTAGTGCGTGCGGATGGATGTATGTATGTATGTATGTATGGATGGATGGATGTATGTTATCGCTTTTTTGGCCCACGATTTTTTCCACACCGTTGCACCGATTGAAATGAAATTGAAAACTTACCATTAGTTTAACAAAATGAAGCGCTGATTAGTTTTTGGTACATATCGGCCCACAAACATTAGTACTTTATTTCAGTACTTTTTTAGATTTTTCTAAATATCTTGAAAATGACTTAACCAATTTTGATGAAATTTAATATCCTAATTAAGTACCTTGGGGACCACAAAAAAGGTTAAATAAAGTTTTTAGTAAAATTATATTTTAAAGTACTTTACTCTAGAGTAAGATGGTACTTTTTTAATTTTTTAAATTCTTTAAAATTTATTCATTTTAAAGTTTTAATATAGCTCATTTAGCCTTGCTTAAGTAAGAATGGATAGGCTTCTCTCTGTGAAATGCTAAAAATTTGGGAGGAATTTTTATGAGTAACCATAGCAACTGCGTTGTTTTCTTATCCGTTACCTTTGCTGAAGACAGAGAAATCGATTTTTAAACCAAAAATAGCGATTGATTCTCATCTAGTACTTGAGGAATAATCATTCTATATTGGATTTTTGACGTTTCGGTTTTTATTAGTAACCATTGCTGAAGACATAGAGAAATCGATTTTAAACCAAAAATAGCGATTGATTCTCATCTAGTACTTGAGGAATAATCATTCTATATTGGATTTTTGACGTTTCGGTTTTTATTAGTAACCATTGCTGAAGACATAGAGAAATCGATTTTAAACCAAAAATAGCGATTGATTCTCATCTAGTACTTGAGGAATAATCATTCTATATTGGATTTTTGACGTTTCGGTTTTTATTAGTAACCATTGCTGAAGACATAGAGAAATCGACTTTAAACCAAAAATAGCGATTGATTCTCATCTAGTACTTGAGGAATAATCATTCTATATTGGATTTTTGACGTTTCGGTTTTTATTAGTAACCATTGCTGAAGACATAGAGAAATCGACTTTAAACCAAAAATAGCGATTGATTCTCATCTAGTACTTGAGGAATAATCATTCTATATTGGATTTTTGACGTTTCGGTTTTTATTAGTAACCATTGCTGAAGACATAGAGAAATCGATTTTAAACCAAAAATAGCGATTGATTCTCATCTAGTACTTGAGGAATAATCATTCTATATTGGATTTTTGACGTTTCGGTTTTTATTAGTAACCATTGCTGAAGACATAGAGAAATCGACTTTAAACCAAAAATAGCGATTGATTCTCATCTAGTACTTGAGGAATATTCATTCTATATTGGATTTTTGACGTTTCGGTTTTTATTAGTAACCATTGCTGAAGACATGGAGGAATCGACTTAAAATAAAAAATAGCGATTGATTCTCATCTAATACTTGAGAAATATCCATTCTATATTGGATTTTTGACGTTTCGGTTTTTATTAGTAACCATTCCTGAAGACATAGAGAAATCAACTTTAAACCAAAAATAGCGATTGATTCTCATCTAGTACTTAAGGAATAATCATTCTATATTGGATTTTTGACGTTTCGGTTTTTATTGGTAACCATTGCTGAAGACATAGAGGAATCGACTTAAAATCAAAAATAGCGATTGATTCTCATCTAATACTTGAGGAATAACAATTCTACATTAGGTTTTTGACGTTTCGATTATTATTGGTAACCATTGCTGAAGACATGGAGGAATCGACTTAAAATCAAAAATAACGATCGATTCTTATCTAATACTAGAGGAATAACCTTATTGCATTCCATTTTTGATGTTTTGACTATTAATGGAAACCTCTCAAGCTTGAGTTGTTTACCAAAAAAGAATTTAGTCTTTTTGATTTTAAGTCGATTCTTCTACATTTTCAGTAGAGGTTTCCATTAATAGTCAAAACATCAAAAATGGAATTCAATAAGGTTATTCGTCTAGTATTAGATAAGAATCGATCGTTATTTTTGATTTTAAGTCGATTCCTCCATGTCTTCAGCAATGGTTACCAATAATAATCGAAACGTCAAATACCTAATGTAGAATTGTTATTCCTCAAGTATTAGATGAGAATCAATCGCTATTTTTGATTTTAAGTCGATTCCTCTATGTCTTAGGCAATGGTTACCAATAAAAACCGAAACGTCAAAAATCCAATGTAGAATGGTTATTCCTCGTCTCTTAAATGAGAATTATTTTTGAATTAATTTCAATACGAACTACAAATTGCAAGTGATATCTGATTAATAATAAAGGAACAAACATATTAATATTTCAAATGAATTTGGATAAAGTTTAGCAACGATCCGTTGCAGTTTATTTCTATTTTTACTATTTACTGATCTATACGATAACACAAAGAACTCCAATTTTCAACACACAAAGCACCAGTGAATACACATCCCGAAACATTAAATCCCCTAAAATGTATTGCCAACCCAAAAACCTTCCAGTATCCCCCTAATATTCTAAAATTTAATCAAAAAACATTAAAAAGTCCTTCTGTCCACACACGGAAAAAATAAAAAATAAAAAATCCATCACAATACTAATTTCTTTCGCTGATCCTATTCAATATTCCAGAATAATATCTGCTATTATTTTCTGTATCTACCTTGAAGTTCACAGTTCTTTCTAGATTTTTTCTTATAGATATAGATTCAAAGAATTTTCTTTTGAAAGTATTACTTTCAGCGTATAAAATTTTTGCGTCGTCAAATTTAAAATTATGAACCTTATCTACTGCATGTATGGCTAACGCCGACACAAGATTTCCATGTATTACAGACTTCTCATGTTCTATCAATCTTGTCTTCAATTTTCTTTTGGTTTCACCAATATATATTTTTTCGCAGTCCTTACACTCTATCCTATATACCACGTTATTTCTTTCATTCTTTTCTAGCTTGTCTTTGTTGTTATAAAATTGTTTTAATGGCTTATTACATTTAAAACCTATTTTAATATTGTGTTTTTTAAAAACATTTTTTATTTTATCTGATATATTTGGTATATATATAATAGAGTGTTTATAATTTACCTGATCAGTTCTAGAATCAGCGTTAATCCTTTTTTGTCTTTTTTTATAATATATATTTTCCACATATTCACAAAAATCATCCGGATAACCATTATTTGTAGCTTTACTTTTTAGTTTTTCCATGTTCTTTCTTATATAACTTGGGTGGCATATTTTGTGTATTCTGTCTATTTCATTGTAAATGGTATTGATCTTATGTGCCATTGGATTATCTGAATTATAATTTAACATTCTGAGAGACTTTGTTTTCTTCTCATATATGTCGGTCAACAATCCATTCCTTCTCTTCACTATTTTAATGTCCAAGAAACAGATCTCATTGTCCTTTTCTTTCTCTACTGTAAAATTTATTTTTTTATTATATGTGTTAAAATACTGTAGAAATTCATCTACTCTTTGTTCAGGTACATATGCGAGACTGTCATCCATATAAACCATGTAAAATATTATGTTGCTATGACTCACCATCACTTTTACAAAATCATCTACCATCAAATTTGCAAGTGTTGGGCTTAGGCATCCACCCATAGGCAAACCAGTTGTCTGCAGATAAATTTGTTCACCAAATGTGAAGTAATTATTATTCAGGCACAATTTAACACCCTCAATGAACGCATCATATGTCAAGCTAGTATGTATATTTATCTCATTCCATCTATCACTGAGAATCTTTAAGATCAAGTCATGTGGCACCGAGTTGTACATATCCTGAATATCAAAAGACACAAATACATGGTCATCTCTTAATTTAAATTTTTTTAATTTACCCACAATCTCCATGGAATTTTTCACTCTATGGTCATATGATATTATATTGTTGATTATATTTGCCAGATATTTACTAAGTTTTTCAGTTGGCGAATTGACTGATGAAATAATAAGTCTCAATGGCATGCCCTCTTTATGTAATTTGGACAATGAGTATGCTCTACCCAAGCAAGTACAAGCAGTTTTTAATTTTGTACATATAGGCAAGTCTATCAATTCCTCATTGAAAAGATTTTTTACATATTTATTTATTTTATTTTCAATTTTAGTTGCAGGCATAGAGTTTATCTGCTCAAAAATTGACTTATTATTCAATATTTCCATCATTTTACTGTTATAATCATTACTATTTAATATAACCGTAGTATTTGATTTGTCACTCAATAGCACTTTAATTTCATTATTATGAGTTTTTAAAAAAATTTTTGTTTCTTTAAAATTCTGTGAGATCTCCCCCTTCTCACATTTCCAATCAAATGACGCTTTGTTTTGAATATGATTGTGTATTATATTAATCACATTGTTCCTGATGTCCTTGTTCATCTCTTCTTCCCTCACATCCAATAATGTTCTTTCAATGTCACCAATTAACTGGATTGTTGTTGGACCAATATCATTATTCAGGACCAGGCTGAAATTAGGTCCAAGTTTGAGTGTATTTTTCACATTTTCTGGTATTTCAACGTCACTGAGATTCACTAAATCACTGGGACCTTCTTCCGAAATTCTCATGACCACACATTTTTCATTCTTTAAAAAATTGAATTTCCTCATGACATTATCCAAGTCAGCACCATAGTACATCCTGTATTTCTGCTCTTGAATTAAATTCATCATATTATACATCTTTGGATTAGATCTTTTCTCTATATATTTCCAATCTTTGTCTAAACTGTTATATAAGGCGCTACTCTTGCAATATGCACTCTTTATTTCAACTCTTACTAAAGCAATTTTTATATGCCATAACTTGACTTTCATAGATTCATGCAAAGCATAGTTCCAATTCTTTTCTTTGTTGTTAAATAATTTATTCACTTTACCTTCTATAAAGGATGGTATCAGATTACACTTGAGGCAGTTCTTCAAAAAAACAATTCTGCATTGGCATTTCGATACTTTCTTATAGATGCAATTTATGTTGTTATATTTTTTTAGAATATAAGGACGTTTATTTCGTAAAAAATTGCATATCCTCTGTTGTTCAATAGTGACATCCATTGTGTTTCAAATCATATATTTTTTTAAAATTATTGTTATAGGATCAGCGAAAGAAATTAGTATTGTGATGGATTTTTTATTTTTTATTTTTTCCGTGTGTGGACAGAAGGACTTTTTAATGTTTTTTGATTAAATTTTTAGAATATTAGGGGGATACTGGAAGGTTTTTGGGTTGGCAATACATTTTAGGGGATTTAATGTTTCGGGATGTGTATTCACTGGTGCTTTGTGTGTTGAAAATTGGAGTTCTTTGTGTTATCGTATAGATCAGTAAATAGTAAAAATAGAAAAAAGAAATAATTGTGATATGTATTCAGATGAATCAGAATGTGATTTGATTGGATCAAATAAATTTAAGATTGTTCAAGGTATGTTTGATGCTTTTTTTTGATGTAAGAAAGAATGTAAATAATGTAAAAAAGATGTGATGTGTTCATTTGTTTATAAAATTATAGATATTGGAAATAATGAAAGGATGGTTTTATTTTTAGGCTGATGATGACATGAATGTATATGTCGAAACGTCCCTTGATATAACAATAAAATAAAATAAATGAAAAAAAAATATAACTGTGTTATTATTTTTTGCAAACAAAGAAAATCAACACCTATTCTAAAAGAGAATTAAGATCCTCGAAAAATAAATAAATAAATTAAAAAAATATTTTGATTTCAAATATTGCTGTTTAATATCTAATGGGACTCGAAAATAGGTCAAAATGGTCTTTTTCGTCGTTTATTGTTATTATAACCACTACAAAAGCAAACTTTATATGGAATATAGGTATTTTTCCTTTATTTTGAGCTGCTGTATGCAGTATGCCGTTCCCTCAATACCTCCAATAGTATGAATCGGCCATCTCTCTCTCATTTGAAGCTCTACCATAACCCTGTTCGACAAAAAATTTCTATCCGTAAATCTAACAATGAATTCCGGTAGAGTTTTATATGCTGATTATCATGCAATTTCCCAATTTTTTACAACACGTCGGACTTTTGAGATATTATCTGTCAAAATGACGAAAAAGGCCATTTTGACCTATTTTCTAGTCCCATTAAATATTAAACAGCAATATTTGTAATCAAAACATTTTGTTGACGTAATAGAAAACAGCTTCCTCTTTGGTTTTCAAATCACCACTTGTTTTTTAGCTCAATTATAACTCGAGTTATATCTAAAAAACTAAAACTACGTGATTTTAAAGGATAATAAACATAGATAAAAACATAAGTTTTTAGTCTTTTAGCTATAATTCGAGTTCTAATTGAGCTACAAACAAGTGGTAATTGGAAAATCAACGAGGAAGCTATTTTCTATTACGACAACAAAATATTTTGATTTCAAATATTGCTGTTTAATATCTAATGGGACTCGAAAATAGGTCAAAATGGTCTTTTTCGTCGTTTATTATTATTATAACCACTACAAAAGCAAACTTTATATGGAATATACGTATTTTTCCTTTATTTTGATTCACACTGAATAGAAAAATCATGAAATAAATCTTAGGACAAGGAAAAATAAACTGCAACGGATCGTTGCTAAATATTATCCAATATCGTAGTCTAGGGTAAAGTACTTTAAAATATAATTTTACAAAAAATTTTATATGACCATTTTTGTGGTCCTCAAGGTACTCAATTACAATATTAAATTTCATCAAAATTGGTTAAGTTATTTTCAAGATATTTAGAAAAAACTAAAAAAGTACCGAAATAAAGTACTAATGTTTGTGGGCCGATATGTACCAAAAACTAATCAGCGCTTCATTTTGTTAAAATAATGTTAGTTTTCATTTTCATTTCAATTGGTGCAACGGTGTGGAAAAAATCGTGGACGAAAAAAACGATAACATACATACATCCATCCGCACGCACTTCCAAATAAACTGCAACGGATCGTTGCTAAACTTTATCCAAATTCATTTGAAATATTAATATGTTTTAGAGTAAAGTACTTTAAAATATAATTTTACTAAAAACTTTATTTAACCTTTTTTGTGGTTCCGAAGGTACTTAATTAGGATATTAAATTTCATCAAAATTGGTTAAGTCATTTTCAAGATATTTAGAAAAAAGTACTGAAATAAAGTACTAATGTTTGTGGACCGATATGTACCAAAAACTAATCAGCGCTTCATTTTGTTAAACTAATGGTAGGTTTTCAATTTCATTTCAATCAGCGCAAAGGTGTGGAAAAAATCGTGGACGAAAAAAACGATAACACACACACATACATACATCCATCCCCAAGCACTTCCAAAAAAAATGGCACTTTTTGGCCTCTCGACGAGATTTTTGTCAAAATCGTCACGTGCTAAAATTCAATCTAATTGCATACTACAATTTGTGACCTTAATTGAGTCCATGGGTTCCGTAGTCTTTACCTGAAGACCCTTTGAAGTCGCGCTTGCCGTCAGACCGATTACAATACTTTACCCATGCTTCGCATTGAATAAAGTAAAAATTTTGTAGACCTGTGTTATAGAGGTTTATCTGCGAAAATGAGATTTGTGTGTTGGTCCACTCTGCTTTTCAACGCTTCATTTAAACGACTCAAAAACTGAATTTTTTGGCTGTAATATATTGAAAGTGAATATTAATTAGCTAAATACAAATTTTTGTACACCCTGTAATAATTTTATGATATTATACACTTGTTTGGTTTGATGTAATACACGCGTATGTTTGAAGAGCCTTAATTGCTGCTGCTGCTGCCATTAATAAAATAAACAAATAAATTTATTAAAAATCTAAAATAAATAAATTTTGAGAAATTTCCTACGTGATTAGAATAATAATAGTAATAATAATTTATAAATAGAATTTTAATACACCCACTCTCTCTCTCTGTTATTCAATTGTCATCCATTATTCGTACAGTGAACTAAAAATTAAATATCTACTTATATGGTTTGTCTATTCAATGTTAGTTTGTCCATTTGATAAGATTACTTCCGTCTAATTTACGCAATTACATTAAAAAAAAATTACAAGGTTAATGTCTATTCTCTAATGAGAAAGTGGCTTCTAATCTATCATGGACAAATGAATAAAAGAAATAACATTTAACAAAAAAATATATATATGTAGGTATATATAGAGAAAAAATATTTTACCGAAAAAATAGGAAAGATAAATTTAATTAAACATTTAAGAGCTTTTACGTTTACAGAGTTGTCATTTTTTTTTATTTTTTTTTTTTTGTTTTGATCAGATATTGTGTCTAGTGTGTATATAAAAGATAATTGGCTTAAATTTAAATTTTTGATGCGTGTCATGATCAGATCACGTGATACAAAAAGCAATGCTTTTTACTCTGAGCATAATTATATTAGTATGAATATAAAACAAAATAAGAGTCGTCACCCGTAAATTAGTTATATGTAGAGACCGGATTCCTATGCAATTGCATATTTTGTTTGCCGCCACATAAGACCCAGTGGATCAATTATCTATTCGAATCATGCATCCAGGATACTGTGGGTTAAATATTATACTGCATATTTTTGCATATTTGAGTAATATTGCATAAAATTGTATATTTAAAAGATTTTTTGGGCAAAATACAGATTTTTTAAAAGTAAATTTTCGGAGAAAGAATGAAAAAAATGAAGATATAAAACAGGGGACATTATTTTTTTATAAGGTCTTCGGAAACTATAGCCGATTTTGGCCATTGAGGGTTCGTGTGTACCCCCCCCCCCCCCCCCCCGTATTTTTTCGTTCACATTTTTTGAAACATTATTATATTTATGTTAATTTATGACGATGTTCAAGCGGGAGCCCCGGGTTCGTGCCTTGGTAGCATATAAAATTTCGACCAGCTAAATCTCGGCTTCTCACTAACACTACTAACACTTTACTGATGTGCTGTCTAAATGGGCTGTGTACTCGATGATAATAAATAAATTTTAAAAAAATTATACTTAATGCAATTTTTTACGCGATAAAAGTACATATTTCGCCCATGGATTTATTTTTTTCATAGGAGTCTTTCAATTATATAGTTTTTTTGTCTCCAATTTTAATTTTTTAGTTCATAAAAAATTTATTTTGTCATCTTTTACTGCATATATTTGCATATTTCAACTTATTCTGCATATTAGTTGCATATTTCAGCAATTTTAACTGCATATTTTGGCAGTTTTTACTCCATAAAAATCCGGTCTCTAGTTATATACTTTTGGCCTCATCACATGGACCAGGCAAAGGTTTTTTAAAAATTGTCGTAGGTAGGCTTATCATACGACGAGGACAGACCCTGTTTCAAGGTATGGTCCCAGTCAGAGTGTGATTTTGTCCCGGTTTATAGAAAAAAAATTAAAAATTTCCGAATATTAGTTACACCAAATCGAGGATCTCCAATCCCTTCTGGACGCATTCAACACTAACTCCGTACAGCTCAACTTGAAAATATCCACGACTAAGACAAAATCTATGGTCATTGCTAAGACTCCTCTCACAGGCAACCTAGGAATAAACTATACCCGATTCAGATTCAGAAAAACTGCAACAAAACTTTCAAAAAATAATAATCATACATTGGCTATCAGGTTAAAACAGAAACTGAACCGAACGTGTGTGAACGCGTTGATTGCTTTCTGTTCCCTGGACAATTGTTTGAACCTAATAGAAACGTGATGAAACCTGTTCGTGTCATGGGGGTATCGGTGCTCTACGGTTTCTATTAGGTAGCGAATAGTCACTGAAACACCGTTTCACACATATCGAAATCGACCAAAAAAGAACCGAAAACGAACCGAACCAAATGGAACCGAATATATCTGTGAAATGGGCTTATATCAGGATAGGACTGTTTGGAGGAGAATCCTTCGTGAGGCCAAGACTCACGAAGGGGGTAGAGCCCACGAGTATGTAAGTAAGTAATTATTATAATAACTACGTATAAAATAGGTTAACAACTCTCAGAAATCAATAACCTGGGAGTTGAAATATTAAGCAAGAGGAATGTGGGAGATGAAGTCTCAAGTCCCAAGTGGTCAAGGGTGTGAGAATTTCCGGATGCCTGTTTAGCCTGATTTGGAAAAACAAATACCTATCTCCAGAAGACAAAGTACGGATATATAAAACCTGCGTCCGGTAATTACTTATGGTGCCGAATCAAGAGCAGATACGAATCTCACGAAACAACTTCTCAGAACAACAGAGATGAGGATCATAAGAACTATCCACGGCAAGACCATACGAGACGAAATCCGCAGTGAAGACTTCAGGGAACAAAGCAAGATTCAAGATATAGCCGACTGGGTAGACGTTCGAAGAAGGTGCTTGGCCGATCACGTTGAGAGGATGTCTGAAAACCGTTTGCCGAAAATCGTTCGCGACAGCCGTCGACAAGGAACAAGAAGCAGAGGAAGGCCAAAAAAAGATGGCATCAATCTTTTGTCACCGGCTAATTAATCAATTGGAAGAACAGGTGCAAATGCCTATTAAGAAGAGAAGAAGAAGTTAAACCAAATCAAAAAGTTAAAAAATGACAAATAGATACAGTTCTCGAGTTAAAGGGTTTGAGTATAATTTTATTTTTTTGTGAACAAAAAAACAATTTTATGAGAAAAAGTCAAGACATAAAAAAGTTTCACACTCAACCGGATCCTGACAAGGGAGGATCTCAGGGCTATAAGGGGAGATGTGGAGGCCCCTTTCAAATAAAAAAAGTTGCAGATTTTGAATCCGTCTTTTTAAATCAAGTTTTTAAATAGGAAAATGTAGACGCATTAAAAAGTTTTAATGCGAACTATTATCCCCTTGTGATAACATTTTAGGCTTACAAAAATCGTCAAAAACTGCCATTTTATTAGCACCAGTTATTGATCTGCCAAATTTTATTCTTCTAAATTCTTCCATAGTGGATATATTAAATAAAAACAATTTCCCCCTTAACTTTAGAGGGCTATAACTTGGAGGGGAAGAAGTTTTGAAAAAAAAATTATATGAGAGACACCCTTTAATTTTTGCTAAAAAATCATCCTTTAAAATATTTCGCATCAATTTAGAAACACCCTGTATAATTGTTTATTTATTAACTACCCATTAGTTAGCTTTTTTGAATCATAAGTACTTAGCTGAATATTTGTACTTATATTTAATATTTATGGGGGTTAGTTATTGCATTTTTAGACTCCTGTGGGCCCACTGAATATGTATACAAAATTTGGTTGAGTTTGGTACAAGAGCCTAGATTTTCATTTTTTGACCATATACAGAGATCACAGAGAAGTCGCTCAATTTCTTTTTTTTGGCAAACTCAAGAATTGAGAAAAAATATTATGGTAAGTCTAGTTATAGGCGAAGCCTGGCTCCAGGGCGAGCCTAGTACTGAATAATTCACTCATTAATTTAAAAAAATGATCATTCTGTTGAAAAATATCTGGAACGAGGAGAAAAATCATTAAAAACCATCATATTTATATCAATCTGTCTGTCTGGATTCAGATACCCTCGATTGCAAAAAAAAACTCGTAGAAAGTTTGTTCTTGTTTTTGTTTTTCAATGAAAGAGTTTAAATTTTGGGCTCTCTAGCTTTAGAACTTTTGGTTCAAAAATGTAGAAAATATAATTATATAACTAAAATAGCAGACCCAAATTTAAACCCTAGCACAGGGGATTTCCAAAACAAGTTACGGTACTTTGATGAAGAGGAAACCCAGGGCAAAGAAACTACAATTTTGAAATAAAAATATTTATTCGTGTGGTGTTTCGGAAGTTCTTTAAACATTGGAGAAATATGAAATAAAAATTTTTATTCAAAAATACGGGTTGCAATTCCCTAGGCCTCTACTGTATCATAATCAAGTTGAAGATGAAGATTGGTGGTTTAGTTGTTTATCAAAAAATATATTTCGGCTAAAACCTCTCTTAGTTTGTATATTGTTAATGAAATAAACTCATCAAAATGCTCGAAGTTTCGGCATCTAGTTCGGAGTCATTTTCAAATACTAAGTCAGATCAATTAATAGTTTATGTTCACGAAACGTCGTGCATACTGATGGGTTTATTTCATTAAAAAAGTATAAATTAATTGATTTATGATTTTTTTGTCTCTAATTGATATTTTGTATTGGTAAAAATTAGAGACGCTACTTAACGGGGAAGTAAATTATTTTTACTAAATAAATACACATTGTTATAACGAAATAATTTAACAAAAATCAAAACGTTTCTGGGGAAATTCTGTCTATCAATTGAAAATTAGTTGCTTAATAAATAGAGATACTTGCTTTATTATTTCTCTAAACTAGCTAATTATCACATTTTCAAATGATAAAAGAAGAATTTCTATCGAAACATTTTGATTTTTAATAAAAGTTTTGTGGTTGTTTTTATTTTTTATAAACAATTCTATTTATTTGATACAAGAAAACTATCAAGAATTTATTTTGAAATCTATTAATATAGTCCAGGCAAATTACGTGAAAAAATGGCATAAACAAGAAATAAATCTCGGTAAAGATTTTATTGCTGGAATACCCCCATTGGTACTTCAATATTACTACCCTAAGTTTTTCTCCAAATCTGTGTCGTGGAAATTTTTCTACGAGCCTCAAAATGACAAAATTGAGTTTTTTCAGTTTTTCTTGAAAAACTCTAAAACAGCTTATCAAATCAAAAAGATATCTATTAGATATATTAAAGCTCTTTAAATTACGCGTAAAATGATAAAATTTTCACATATTTAGCTTGAGTAGAACCGGTACGACCGCCTGTCAAAAAACAGACCCCGGGATCACTTTTGAATATCCTTAAAACTCGTACTTTTTTCGATTTTTCCCCATTTTGACCATAAAGGAACACGTTTTCGACAAAGACGATTCTATACATTTTTAAACTAGATTAAATTTGATACATTTGAAATGAAGTTTCATTCTAATTGGATAATGGTGACATGAGGTTGAAGTTTTGAAAAAATGCATATTTTTGCAAAAAATCGCAGTTTTTCCTTCATAAAATGAAAACCACTTGAACTTGATTTCTATCTCATTCTCTAGTAAATTTTTTTGACTTGGACGTTTATTTGGACCACTTTTTTGATAAAACGCTTAGATTTTTAGATAGAAAACTGAAAAAACTCCTCTCATTTTGAGGCACGTAGAAAAATTTCTACAACACAAATTTGCGGTGAAAACTTAGGGTAGTAATATTGGAGTAGCGATAAAGGTATTCCAGCAATAAAATCTTTACCGGGAATTATTTCCTGTTAAAATCGTAATTTGCCTAGACTATTATTCTTATGGTGAGAATAGATTGTTTATCCTATAAATAACTTTCTGTCAATAGGTGTCAAATGGGAGTGAATTCACGTAATTTTACATGTAATTAATCATTCTAAATATCCCGAAGAGTTATCACGCGTATCGGGGTTTTCGCCAATCGAAAAATTGTAGCTGCTGATTTATATGTATAGTACCTGACCACCGAGCGACGCTCGGTAACTTTTTGCTTCAGTTAAAAGCTATATATTAATTCCCGAACCCATCCTCGCCCCCCGGACCCCCACCACTTCACCCCACCTCCTGCACCCCTCCACCCCACATCCACCCCTCACCTAGACGCTTGCCCCCCCCCCGTACCCCTCCACCACTGCACCCCCCAGATCTCCCCCACCGTCACCTCCACCCCCGCCCCCTCACCCAGTTTTTGGATTTCAAGTCTTGTAGTGGCCCACATATTATGTCTATATATGTATAGGTATATAAATAAATACCGTATAATAATTTTTTTTAATTAAATAACAATTTTCGAGTTCATCAATTAAATTTCCAAATTCTAATACAGAAAAATACGCTTGTGGGATTTAAAATTCGATTTTTAATCAATTAAATTTTCAAACTTTTAATTTTTATATATATAATAATATTTGTAATGATCTATTAGTGGAATTTAAAATTGAAAAACCAATTAATAATTAAAAGGAAATTGAATAAAAATGTAAATATACATTTTTATCGAGACAACCACCTGTGAATAATTATTTCAATTAACAAAAAAACCATCAAAAGCAACTTAGCCGAAGATGAGACCGTGACAGATCGAATCGCCAATACAAAACCCTCCTAACCCGTGAATTTCATCCAAATCGTTACACCGTTTTCGAGAACCCTATTGGATATATACTATATATATAAATTATATACAATTTTTGCTCGTTTAATAAGAGTAGATAGATATACCTATATATAGTTTCTATAAAAGAATATTTTTTTATTTTATTTCATTTATGACATTGTACATTCGCTATGAAAGAATGAATGAAAAGGAAAATTTTCAAAAGCATGCGAGATTATCATATATACGCACGAATATATTATGCCTATATATATAGAGAGAGAGAGGTAAATGGTATTTGAAATGCATTTTCAGATTAAACGGCTTCTCCTTTATATCCATTTGGTTTCATGTATTATACAGTCGTATACAGAGACTACTGTAATAAATTCGGAAAATCTTTTTATGATTTAAATCCAAATTTATCCTTCTCTTTCATTCTCCTAATATGTGTTCTACCTATAATACATTTCCGATTGAATTAATGAAAAGTATTACTAAAAATGTATGTAAGCTCTCGAGTATAACCGATATATAATCCCTCCCGGAGAAGTGATTTCCACCGTAGATATTAGATTAAACTCCCCTCACCGGGTTAATGTAGGACAGCAGTGACATCAATACTAGCAGGGCATTATTTGATAAATTCTGAATATTTTAAGCCGGTTATCAATAAAATTGAAATTGATGAAATGGAGTGTTAAGGAAGAGCTTAAAGTATTTAGGTGGGGGAGAGGGGGGGTTAATATAAATTGGACAAAATAACTAAAATGAAAAAAGAGATGTGGATACGTGGGAACGATTAACTAAAGGAATAAAATACATTAGACTTGATGTAAATAATTAAATGTATACAAGCGTGTTAAGTTGACTTAAATATTGCCCTTCTTTCTCCAGATAAACTCTTAAAACAAAAACTAATTAAAGAGATGAAGTAAAGTTAATTCAAAAGTTTAAGAAATAGCGAAAATATTTAAGAACAAAAAAGTATTTTTTTTTAGGGTCTTTTTCGTAATAAATTAACATTACCTATATAAAAAATAGATGCATATCAGTGGCGTGCGGTCCATGGATGCTGAGGATAGGGCGCATAAAATTTCAAACATTTAGAGTATTTTCATGAATAGTATATAAGGTCGACTTCAAAATTTCAAATTTTTATCCGTTATTTCAAAAATTTCTATAAAAAATATTTTTTGTTTTGAAAAGTATATTATTGGTTCTTGAAATGAAATAAAAATTGTTGAATAGTTTCAAGGGACAATTAAAATGAATGATTTTTCGAAAAGGGTGCTGATAGGTTTCAAGTCCCTGCCTGGTAGATATACCAATTTTGAAGAAGTCGAAAAATGGCTCGTCGAATGGTTAGCCTCGAAAGAAAAAGTTTTTTTGGAATGGCATCCATGATTTGCCTGAAAGATGGGTAAAATGTGTAGAATCCAATAATCAATACTTTGAATAAATTATTTTTGAGATTCCCTTGAGAATTAAGTGTTTTTACTTTATCGAAAAAACCGGCAAATTTCAACTAAATCCCCCGGTATCTTTCAGTTCAAGCATTTCATAAACAAGTCCAGACAAGTTTTAGTCAAATAAAAATTGTTCTCGTTGAGAAACTATTAAAATAGAAATAATACAAAAAAGAATAAATTAAGATGATTGGAGAATCTTTGGAGTAATCCATTTCAAATAACTCTCAATATAATTATAAGATCGGAAATAACTAAGAGTGCAATAGACAAGTCATAGTTTGCTTATAGCAATAGAATTAGGAGAAGTTTAAGATTTTCTTATAGGACAGGCTGAAGATGATCGATTCCCATCTCAAGGACTGTGGAGTTTAAATCACATGATTTAATTTCTGACTCCTACCTTCACTAATACAAAGCAATATCCGTTTCGGGCGAAGGATCCAAAATATTTTTTTTTTTAATGTAATGTTAAATTTGAAAAATAACGAAAATAATGCCATTTTCGATAAAATTTGCAAAAAAAAAGCGAAGATTAAAATATAATTTCAAAAATTAAGAGTACTTTTATGGACAGCATCTCCTTATTGAAAAGTCACCAACCGCCACTGGCTTACCATAATATTTTTTTATCAAACCGTGACAATTTTAAGAGTTTACTAGAAATAGAATATGAGCGCCTTCTATGCGATTTTAAAAGTATATATTCAGCTAAGTACTTATTTTTTTTTAAAGGGCATCCACATCTCCCCTTATAGCCCTCCGATCCTTCCACTCAGGATCCGGTTGAGTGGCTCAGGGTGTGGCCACAGCAGAACGGTGTGAAACCTTAGTATGATGCGACCAAGAATAAAATAATAATAATAATAATATAAATAAAAAAGGGAATACCGCACGTCGTCCAAACAATAAAAATAAATAAATAAATTCACTGGGAAGAATAAATAAATAAATAAATAATCAATTAAATAAAACAAAAAAATAAATAGAATATGTCACTGGGTTTAAAGAAATTGTTGTTTAAAAATAAATAATTTAAAAAACATTCAAATAAATAAGTAGACGGGAAGTTGCCATAGTCAATGAATAATAAATAAATAAAAATAAATAGACAGAAAACCGCCATGGTCAAGAAAAATAAATAAATATTTGACTGGGAATGTAGGTTACTGGGTAAAATATAAAATAAATAGATCAACCCTGGAAAAAGCGTTGAGCTGGGCCATCTCCTCAGAAGAAATCAATAAGATGGTCATTATTATTAGCCGTCACGATACATCTGGCAATCGGCGATAGCATTCCGGGTCGCTCCGAATAAAAACTCTCGAACCGTCTCAAACCAGGGCGATTCAAAAAGGCTAAGTAATGAAGTAGTTAACAAAAAAAAACAATAATAAAGTAATTTTTAATAATTTTTAACTGAGCATATCTTATTATTAAAAAGTCATTAATAATTATTTATCTCAAGCGTGAAGTTTCTTTAAAAATTATTTTTTATTTTTAATCGTGTCGAAAAATTCCCTTAAATTTACTTCATAATTAATCTTATCGTGTTGACTAATTGACATAATTTACGAGGATGCATTTTGCCTTGGTATATATTGGGCACTTTTCAATTTTTTTATAAATAACAGGAACAAAATGACCAACTGACCGGGACGCCGGAACCATACCTTCAACCCATACAGACTGGGGCGAATCGGGACATATGGTATGGTAAGCCTAATATATGGGCTATTTCATTGCATATTTTAACATTTTTTTGATGCAATTTTGTGGTATTTTTTACGCTTTTTACTGAATATTTTAGGGGTTTTAACTGTATAAAAATCCAGTCTCCAATTATTACAGATAAATATATGTATCAGTAGGGGTTGGTGACTTTTAAACCAAATGATGCTGTCCAAAAAAGTACTCTTCTATTTTTGAAATTTTATTTTAATCTTCGCTTTTTTTGCAAATTTCATCAGTATCATTTTCGTTATTTTTCCAAAAAACAAATCTTAAATTTCTCCTAATTGTATTGCTATAAGCAATCTATGACTTGTCTATAGCACTCTTAGTTATTTCCAATCTTCTCAAATCATCTTTATTTATTCCTTTTTTGTATTATTAATACATAGTTCCTCAGTGATAACAATTTTTATTTGACTAAAACTCGTCTGGGCTTGTCTTTGACATGCTTGAACAGAAAGATAAATCTATCAGTCAGGGACTTGAAACCTTCTATCCGCACTTTTTTGGGAAAAATCATTCATTTTAATTGCCCCTTGAAACTATGCAACAATTTTATTTCATTTCGAGAACCAATATACTTTTCAAAACAAAAAAATGTTTTTTATAGAAATATTTGATAATAATGTTAAATTTAAAGTCGATATTTAATAAAATACGCTAAATGTTCAAAATTTTAGGGATGCTCCGGACCACAGCATCCATGGACCGCACGCCACTGGTATGTATATACTGAGTGTTAAAAAAGGAACATAATTATATGTATTCAAATAAATTATAACATAAGTACTGAAATACCATTTATTCTTAATGTTTATCAACAGTAGGGTGCCGCGATACAGTGTTTGAGGACCACTGGTTTAACATTAAAAGTACCTAGATCCTCGATGCTCGGCAACTTTTTGATTCAGTTAAAAGTTATATATTAATATTATTTTTAATTTAAAATTCTGATAAAAACCACCCCGTCACTGCACACCACCCCGGCACCCCACCCCCGTACCAGCCCCGCTACGCCCCTGGACTCCAACTCCATATCGCCTCCGCGCACCGCACCCCCGCTATGCCCCCTGGACCCCGAATCCGCCACTCCACCAACCCTGCACTCCACCTCCTGCACCACCCTTCGCATCCCCAGTTTTTGCATTTCTAACTTTCTAGTGGCCCACAGATTATGTATCTATAGGTATATAAATAAATTCCGTATAATTATTTTTTTTAATTAAATAACAATTTATCGAGTTTTATAATAATCAATTAAATTGGCAAATTCTAATATCTAATCATATTTCTTATTAACTCATTGTGGGATTTAATACTCGAATTTATAATCAATTAAATTATTTTTTTATAAATTTTATTAAACCAATTATTTTACATGAATTTATGCATATATTGTTTTTGAGCTTCGATTCCGGAGATTACTTCTCCACCATCGACTGTCATTGATCATCTTTTAGTCCTTGTTTTTAATAAGAGGAAAAAACTAATTAAATATAAAAACCTCTTTTCCGATAATTATTTCAATTCCATAATCCAATCAATTTCGTTCTCCCAACTCAATCCATCTCTTCTCTCCCTCAATTAATATTTTTTTTTTTAATTTTATTAAACCAATTATTTTACATTAATTAATGTATACATTGTTTTTTAGCTTCGACTCCGGAGATTACTTCTCCATCATCGACTGTCCTTGATCATCTTTTTAGTTCTTGTTTTTAATAAGAGGAAAAAACTAATTAAAGAAAAAAACCTCTTTTCCGATAATTGTTCCAATTCCATATTCTCCCCTTCCAATCCCTTTTTCCCCAATCCCTCAATTAAATTATTGTTTTTTTTTTATAAATTTTATTAAACCAATTATTTTACATTAATTAATGTATACATTGTATTTTTGCTTCGATTCCGGAGATTACTTCTCCACCATCGAGTGTCCTTATTCATCTTTAGTCCTTGTTTTTAATAAGAGGAAAAATCTAAATAGATAAAAAACCTCTTTTCCGATAATTATTTCAATTCCATTATTCCCCAATCAAGTCGATTGGTTAAATTTCCCAATCCCTTTCCCCCTAATTCATCCATCCCCTCAATTAAATTGTTTAATTTTAATATATATATATTAATATTTGCTATAACCTATTAGTAGGTTTTAAAATTAAAAAAAACCAATTAAAAATAAAAGATAATTGAAAAAAATGTAAACAAACTTTTTTATTGAGATTTTCATCTATCAAAAATTACTTTAATTAAGAAAATATCAATTAAGATTAAATTTGTCGAGGTCCAGACCTAGTCAGATATTTTTTTCATCCTCAAAACTTGTTAATAGAATTTATTTCATCAAAATCGGTAGAGCCGTTTTCAAAATAAAACTAAGATACAAACAAATAAATATATAAACAATTTTTGTTAGTTTAATAAGAGTAGATAGATATAACCACTGGCCATAATAGGGTTATTAAAAATATGAATCAAGTTTCCTCTTAAGCGGCTTAATTGCCAATTTGGTTCAAATATTAGTAATAAAATCGTTAAAGAGGTTATCATCAGTATCAGCAGCAATAGAGCTGGTATTAACAGGGGTAGAGTAGTAATAGTGTTAGTAGTAGTAGTATTAGTAGTAATCAAGAAGAGGGAGGTCGTCAGGTGATTGGCTTTCATCACTCGGCCACTTTAATGTTGATGTCAACCAGAATGGGACGAGATCAGCCATTAATTGCCACGAGGATTGCAATAAAAAAACGGAGAAAGGTCACCCGGAATCCGAAGTACCCCCTCTCTTCGGCCTTAGCCATCCACAACGGCAAAAGAAATAAAATACTTTATATAACGGAGTACTGTCATTATCAACGAATTTTTATAGGAAAATCTAATAATACGCCTAAGCCATTCTGTTGAGTGCAAAGGGGGTGGTTATCCCAGGGGAGGGTAAACGGAAACACCCGCTCATTAGATTCTTCAGGCTAGGTGTATAAAAGAAAAGAAAAGAAGAAATATTAGAAGTAGAGGGTGAACAGAAAACAGTGTATCGATTTTTTAATGAAACAGAAAATAAACAAAGAATAAACTAAGGGGGAGGAAATAGAAAGGGTGAGTTGATATTTTTTTATAGAGAATTTATGAATTGGAAAAAGTTAAAACAGTGTGAATTTTGAAAATTAATAATGTTATTGATTTTTTTGTGTATATAAATAAATATTCATCAAAACATTCATCTTAAGGAGAATCAATCATATATATTTGGGATGCAACAGAAATATGGAAATATTTGGGGATCAGCAAAGAGATTGCATTTCCTACAAACATGAACATTTTACTCTCCTTCAAAAATCACGAAATGAAATTATCAAATAAGATTCTAAAACATATTTTAGCGATCGGGCCTTTAACTAAATATGACTAAAACTACAGATTAAATAATACGATTAAATTTGGGTTGTTATCGTCGATCTTTGAAATTAATTAGGCTGGATATTGAGATCTTGGACTTGAGAAAATAATTAAAAGCTAAATTTCCAAAAGTTTCAACAAGTTTTGTGGTATATTTTTCGACTTCTTCAGGCAATTTTTAGGATCAGCTTTCTCGTTAATAGATATACAGTGTGGTGACTTGGCCGACGCAGCATAGCGATTACAATGTTAATTTTTGAATGTGTATTTATTTGCTCCCCTAATTATTTTAGAGTTAAAGTTCTTTTTTTTTAGAGAAATAAATACTGAATCCGAACATATTTTTGTTTTCAAATTTTGTAATTTCAGAACCGTAATAATCAACATTATAAATAATTGTATTTTTACAAAAATCACTGTGGCCATGGAATTATTAAAACAAACAAGGCATTTTCATTTGTTCTTTCTATTTGACGTTTAATAGTGATGTCTTTAGTGATTATTTTAGAGCATAATTAGAATACAAAAAACTGAGCAGAATTAAAATTCTAAAAAATAATTACATCAGATTTTGTCTAATTCATAATTTAAAAGTCCAAAAAAACGATTTTATAAATGTAGATATTTATTTAAAAATTTTAATAATTGAATTTAACTTTTAAGGACCAATCATAGATTTTAGAGAAAATATTTTTACATTGCATATCAGAGCTTTAGCTATAATACTTATATATGTTGCATGTCAGAGAGAGATTTGTCTTAAGGATTTGGCTAACGGCCCGGCAAGCTTAGTTAGTGCTTGGGTTCGATTCCTAATGGGGACGAACCTCTCTTATATGCAATGTAAAAATATTTTCTCTAAAATCTATGATTGGTCCTTAAAAGTTAAATTCATTTATTAATATTATAGGTCTGGGTTGATTTTGGAAATAATTTCCATCTTTTTTCAAAAAAAGACACTCAAAAAGATACTTAAATCTTACTTTCACTGTAAAAAATTTAAATTCAAAACTTTTATTGTTGTCGATTGTTTAAGTTTTAAGCCTCAGTGATTTTTGTAAAAATACAATTATTTATAATGTTGATTATTACGGTTCTGAAATTTCAAAATTTGAAAACAAAAATATGTTCGGATTCAGTATTTTTTTCTCTACAAAAAACCTATAAGTACTTTAACTCTAAAATAATTAGGGGAGCAAATAAATGCAATTCCGAAATTAACATTGTAATCGCTATGCTGCGTCGGCCAAGTCACCACCCTGTATACAAACCATTATACCAGATTTTCCAATGACATAATTGACAAGGCTTAAACAAACTTACTACAAAAGATATTAAACAAAATAAATAAAAAATCTCAAACATAATTGTCATTCAAAGTGTATCTGTCATCAAAAAATGAAATATGATTAAATAATTAAAATTATCATGAAATACAAAGTTATAATAATCATGTTAAATTAAAAAAAAAATACTTATGTGCTGACAATAAATAAAATTAAAATACATATATCTAAATCTTTTATAAAACATTATAGAAACGTTTATTAAAAATTCTTCAATACAAATTTGTCAAATTCTGAAAAAATAGTGGCTCTATAAAGATATGATAAAGCCAATATATATAAACAAATAAATATTTTGAAAATAGACAATTATTACAGATTGTCTTGGAGGTGAAATTACCTTGAATAAAAATATTAGTAAATATTTAAGAAAAGAAAAGGCTTTTCCAATCCCACAGTCAGTACCATAACAGCAACAGGTGCACCCTCATAATTTCTGGCCAGTCTAGAGTAGTGTTTTTCAACCATTTTTTTTTTAATGATATTGATGTGATAAGGAGATACACCAGAAGGTGCATCCCCTAAAGGCTATGGGCTGGCCCCTCCGTCGTGAAAAGAACAGGGTAGAAGGAAAGAAGCCGGAATCACGAGCCAATTCTCAGAAAATTAGATACAATCCATTTTACTAAGTTTTTAGGGGCTTCGAGCAGTGGTAAATTCTCCGCGCGATAAATTAGGTTAAATTTATCTCCCACTTAATTTTTATTACCAGACCTTCTACTTACAGAAAAAATGTCTGGATATAGCCGGGAATCGAACCCGAGACCTCCGGGTTGCCAGCCAGAGATTCTGACCATTACACCAGGGAGTCGGACAGTTAATAAAGTAAAGGGAGTGCAGTTTCACAATGAACGAATTAAAACTTAGTTTTTAATCTGTAAACTCCTGATGATGGACTAATAACCCAAAATATATTGAGTCTGTATAAACTTCTTTGAGTTTTATTTCATTCATTATGAAACCACACTCCCTTTACTTTATTAATTTAGTCTATTACAATTGAATTATTGGATAAAAAACACTTGGTAGGTTTCACATCAAGATACAAAAATAAAACGAATCTATCTTTGTAGAAACTCCAATCTCGATATATATATTTCGGGCGGCCAACCATCTTCAGGAGCAACAGAAAGTAACTTACTACTTTCTGTTGCTCCTGAAGATGGGCCAGCCACCCGAAATATATATATCGAGACCAAAGTCTTCCCAAAAACAAATTCGTTCCATTTTTACATCTCAATGTGAAACCCACCAAGCATCCCTTATCCAATAATTTAAAAAATGTTTCACCAAGTACCAACACCAAATTCCTTAAAAACTATTACAATTGATTCACAGGAATTAATGTATGATTCATTCATTGTAATAGACTGATTATGAAGAGGGCAAAGCTCTCGAAACTATAGTCTCGTAATAAACAAATCCAAAATTTATAATTCCAGCAGAAGACACACTCTTTTATTGTCAATAGTTTTTAAGGAATTTGGTGTTGGTACTTGGTGTAACATTTTTTAAAATTATTGGATAAAAAATACTTGGTAGGTTAGTCACCCGAAATATATATATCGAGATTAAAGATTCTCCAAAAATAAATTCGTTTTATTTTTTATATCTTAATGTGAAACCTACCAAGTATTTTTCATCCAATAATCTTTTATTGTCTCCTTCAAACTATAAATTGTTCAAAAATAAATTAATGTTTTTTTTTTAATTTATAGCTCAGAAATAATTCAAAATTTGAATATAGGTCTTGAAAACAAATTAGTCATTTGTCCTTTTTTATCGCTTCTTCCTCAAAATTTGTACATTTACTTAAAAATTAAAAACGCGTCTGAAAAAGTAAATTATCTAAAAACAAATTGATTTCATTCATAATAAAATTCACACTTTAAGAATAAATTATTATCATTTCCGTCCATAATTTAATTTATAATTTGAAAGTTTATATTGGAAATAGGACAAGTTTTTTGTGTGACTTTTTATTATTCACCAATTCATCGATTTTACCGACTTTAGGCTTCTATAATTATAAGAACATTCTTGATATTAATTTACAAAAGTACAGTCAGAACTAAAAACAAACATGTATCAATAGTTATCTACCAAATAGTCATAATACACATTCGTTTAAATTTTCTTCTTCAATGGTAACGAAGGTAAGAAGAAAATTTAAACGAATGTGTGACATGACTATTTGGTAGGTAAACTATTGATACATGTTTGTTTTTGGATTCTGACTGTACTTTTGTACATTAATATCAAGAATGTTCTTATAATTATAGAAGCCCTGAAGAAGTCGGCAAAGTCGACGAAACGTTGGTGGATAAATAAAAAAGTCACACATAAAAACTTGTCCTTATTTTCCCAATATAAACTTTCAAATTATAAATTTAAGAATAAAGTTTAGTTTTTTTTTGTTTTGTTTTTTAATATTGAAATGAATATACTTTTTATTAATAGGGACCCCCTGCAAAGTATGTCGAACTTGGAAGACCCCCAATTAATTTCTGAAAATATTAGGAATAATTACCATATACAAGGAATGTTTAGAAAATATTGAATACTTATAATTTTGTTATTTATACAGTCCATAAAAAAATACAACTCAGTAACAAAGTAAAATTTTAAATTTAATGGGATTTCTGTTAAAGTACTTGTTCGGCTAATAAATCCAGCCTTGGTTGTATTGAATGTAAAAGTGCCAGGCGCATACATGCGTCAAGAGAAAAATGAAGTCTAATTCTCTGTTTTGATTTTAACGCTGTCATAACAGAAAATCTATAGTCACTGTGTTTAAATACAGTGACTATATATTTTTAAATAATTTCACAAACTTATTTATATTTGTTTAGTTTGTGATTTTTTTTAATGATTGGTAACAGATATTTAGTAAGGTAGGTACTTGCGGACCCCCTAGGCTTAGCTTGTGGGCACCTAGGGGTTCACGGACCCCCATTTGAGAATCAGTGGTCTAGAGGGCCCTGAAAATGACCTCAAAATAAAATAAACGCATAAAAAAATAGTAAACAAGTTAAATTACAGAATACTAAATATTATTAATAATGAAATTAAGTCCTTACGGAAAAATTTATTGTTTTATTGTTATTTAATTATTTTAAAAGAGAAAGAATTTAATCTTTAGGACAAATTCTAAGATTTTACTAGAAATATTATTAAATTGCGATATCAGAGAGGATTCATCCCTTTCAGGAGTCGAACCTGGGAACTAACATGTGAGCTGACTGCCCGGAAAGCATGTTAGTTCTCAGGTTCGACTCCTGAGGGGATGAATCCCTCTGATATAGCAATTTAATAATATTTCTACTAAAATCTTAGAATTTGTCCTAAAGATTAAATTCTTTCTCTTTTTAAAATACATTGGTTAATTTGAACCCGAGCTGATTTTATGAAAAACATTCTTTAGTTGTATATGTAATTGGTTATTAATATTTATTTTAAAAAATAAGGGCCCCAAATTTAACCTTAAGCACAGGGCCCTTCATAGGCCATACACCACACTGCTCACAGACTTAGATAAAAAGCGGAATTTAGAAAAAATATTAATTTTAAAAATAATCGAAATTTTAAACAACAAAAATTCAATTAACAAATAGTCAGATATGGATTCTGTTTTTCTAATTTTTATCAAAAAGTTTTAGAGAAAAAATAATTTTTCTTATATATTTATATTTTTATTCAAGGTAATGCCTAGACAGTCTGTATCATTGATGTCTATATTCAAAATATTTTTACTTTACCATACAGGGTATGGTCAAGTATTGTAATCGTGCATGAAAAAAGTGGTTTTTCTGCTTCTTTTTTTTCGAAATATCTCAAAAACGGCTGAAACTATTTTGATGAAAAAAATTGGACGAAACCATGGCATTTCGTTCTACAAAAAAGCTCTAATAAGAGAACATCGAAAAAATTATATTTTTCGAGATAATAATTGTTTTGTCAAAATGTCTGTTTGTCTGTTAGTACGATCCCCAATTTTTGTGGACGAGCTACCTCAAAAACTAGGGTGAATATCAAAACCAAATTTCACAGGTAGTTTTGATTAATTGAGATTAAGAGCTGATTAGATTTTGGTGCATATCGACCCAAAATTAAGGTGAGGAGGGGGGTGGGTTAAAATTTAAAATTATAATATTTTCAAACTAAAAAAACAAGAAAAATGAAATATATTATAAAATGAACCTATAATAACGAAAATGTTTTATTTTGGAGGCAAAATTAGGGGGGGGGGGTTAAAAAATAAAAATCTAGGCCAGTTGAGCAAACATGTATACATAATCAGTGGGTCCCCAGAAAACTAAAAATGCAAAAACAAACCGCCCAAAATGGGGAAGGGGTCAAAAAATGAAAATCTAGGCCCTACTACCAAGTAGATGTCCACAATTTATTTTTTTTTATAGTAAGCAATTATATTTTCAGAATTTTCATTGATAAAGGGAAAACGTTTGGATTTCTAATAAATATTTTGAGATTGTTTTATTAAAGATAATTGTATTTATTTATATAGAAATAAATTATGAGTCAATCAATCATTCAAAACTACTATAAATTGATGGCAATAATAAAGAAATTTATTGTTAGGAAAATCACAAAAGGTTGTTATTTATTGAAGAAATTTATTGAGAGACTGAAAAAGCGAGACATTACTCCCTAGGAAATTATGGAGATTAACGTAGTGGCGAGTGAACTATGTATGTAGTTCGCCAATTGTCCAATTTGTTGGCGAATCCGTCGACAAGGTTTCAAATTGAATTTAAAACTCGATCTGAATATTCTCACTCTATTCATGTACATATTTATTAATTAATAAAGTAAGGTGTGTAGTTTCACAGTGAATGAAATAAACCTCTTTGAGTTTTATTTTATTCACTGTGAAACTACACTCCCTTTACTTTATTAATTAATATCATGTTTCACCTAAAACCTACACCACTTTTCCTAAGTAAAAAAACAAAATACATATATATTGTTGGTGTTTATAAATGATTCGATATTAAAGAATTGTTTAAAAATATTCAACGAGTAGTCCATGATACTAGAGTATTGGAAAACTTGTTAGAAAACAGTTCTCTGAAGATAACTTTGCTTGAATACTACTTTTCATATCTGTACGTCATCAATAGGCTTTGTGAGAGAATGATACGAAATATCGTATATCAATTACTATTATAGACTGTGTGCATCAATTCTCCTAGTATTATTTAGTGATT
Source organism: Forficula auricularia (assembly GCA_024734495.1). Taxonomy (NCBI): domain Eukaryota; kingdom Metazoa; phylum Arthropoda; class Insecta; order Dermaptera; family Forficulidae; genus Forficula; species Forficula auricularia. The sequence goes on from JALMQS010000089.1 coordinate 405,496, forward strand.
TATAGTATAATAATAAAAATAATAACCATTAAACTTTAGGACGAACATCAATAATGATAGGTCACCTGAAATTCGCATGGGTCCCTTGACTCATGTTCGACAGTTAACTCACAAAATAACTCATAAAAAACTAAACTAAAGAGTAAGGCAAAGTCAAGTTAACTCTGATACTTATTTTATCTTCTTGTTCAAGTGCCATGCTCGATTTCGAGCGTTGGCTATCACTATGGATAGAGAGAGCATCCTCATTATATTTATTTATTTATTTATTCACTTAATGATGCTCTGAGGCGTCTCGCCTCTTAGAGCAGAAATTACAGAAGAAACATTTGGATTACATACAACTGGTATCTTTTTGAACAAGATACGTTATTACACGTGGTTATATCTCTAAACAATAACATCAGCAAAAACAACAATAATACAAAAGAAAATTTCATTACAATAATACAATTCCGATAATGGGATACATTACTTCGCGCAATCATATGCTTAAACTAAAATTAAAACAATAAAAACAAATCAAAAATAGATAAATCAAACACAGTATGCGTCAATAACTTTTAAGGAGTTAGGTGTTGGTTCTAGGTGAAACATTTTAATATAATAATAAAACTTGAGCAAGATGCGAGGTAGGTTTCACAAAAAAGAAATAAAACAAAATTGAGCTTTGAATTCGATATATTTCGGGGATGAGCCCATCATCAGGAGTCAAAGTAAACTGATTATACAATGGAAAAATAATTTTACAAATAACAATTTTTTAATATTTTTTGAAATGTATGTGGTGAGGGGAAAGTAGGGGTAAGAGGGGAAGTTGTTCTAAAAATTAATATTTACGACAAGTGGAAAAATTGAGTTTTGAACCAGCTGAAGGGAAGCTCTACCTACTATTATAATAAAGAATGGGAAAGTACGTGACAGGGTACAACTGGAAAAGTGCCTGAGAGGGTACAATTACCTTAATATATTCAATGTGCGAACAATAGAAGGAATGTTTAGTTAATTTATTATAATATATAATCAAAAATTGTATTTTTATGCACTTCTAATTGGTGATTTAAAATATTTGAATTATTTGATAGGGCTATTTTAATTTCCGTGGATTCTAAGAGATCCCATTTAAGGCCTTTTCTTTCGAAATGAATGGGGATTGGGTTATTATTAGCGGTGGAATGATTGAATTCATGTAAATGAATTGCGAAGGCTGAGGTCAAATCTAAATTAATGTTATTGGATCTATTGAGACGATTAAGAGCTCTTACATGCTCAGATTAACGTATTTTGAATGAACGGCCTGTCTGCCCTACATAAATAGCATCACAATCGTGACAAGCTAATTTATACACTCCTGATTTGTCTAATTAATCAATTTTGTCTATTTTATTGTTAATTAATTGGGAGCCTAAATTGTTGTTGTTGTATAAAGCAGGAGTGATTCCATATGATCTAAGAGTATAAGCTAATGGAGATGTCAGATGATTAGAAATGAAGGGTATTCTTCTATAAATTTGTTCAGTTCCAGATTGTAATGAGTGTAAGTGTGAAATAGTGAATTTACGTTTGATTTTATTATAAATTTTGTTGATAGTCGAAATGTTATAACCATTATTCAGGGCTATATTCTGAATGATGTTAAGCTCTTTATTGAAATTTATAGTATTCATGGGCATACTGAGGAGTCTATGAATCATTGAATAGAAAGCTGCAAATTTAGTATTATTTGGGTGATTAGATGAGAAGGGAATGACAGTGTGATGACAGTGATGATGGGCTCATCCCCGAAATATATCGAATTCAAAACTCAATTTTGTTTTATTTCTTTTTTGTGAAACCTACCTCGCATCTTGCTTAAGTTTTATTATTACAGTATGCGTCATTTATTATAGAATATAGTAATTTCTCTGGGGAAAATTGTAGTTACCCATTGCCTTCCCTGGATTAGTTAAAGTGCCTAAACCATTTTTTATGATAGTTGTTCTGACTGAAACGCGATTTGATTCCGAGTAAACTTGATTAGAAGTCAAACGGCTTAGCCACTGTGCTAATTCTTTTATACATCACCAGAAAACGTCATCGATAAGTAAACACGAGAAAATATCGTTACTTCCTCTATATGACAACAAAAAAAAAATACCGGCAGTACAACTAACAATTTTTCGTTTTCATATATTGAATTAATTTATAGTTTGGATAAATACACTCTACCTATATTGGGGATATTCAGAAAAAAACACAGGATAAGTAAGTGTTTAGATATTTTACTTTTATAGTGCAACCACTAAAATATACCTATCGTAATCAAATATTTTTTTTTAACTTTATTAAAAGAAACTGATCTTGTCGAAAGGTTAATAAATATACAATTCATGCAAATATATAAGATGTAGTAGAGTACCTGTGTCGAGGATTATAAATAAATATCATATAATAGGATCTGGTCAGACGACTCACCTGAAACATAAATAAACAACAATATAAGTAAACAAAATATATAAACATAAACAAATCTATATATATTTGTATTTTTTAATACTTATTAAACAATCAATAATTATTTTTTTCTTTCAAATATATATATAATAGCCTAGGTTAATTTGTAGCAACGCTGAGAGAATTTTCTTTAAAAAATTACCCTCTTGCCTAGAATCGAACCGACGAACATTTGAACTAAGGGCATCAGCTCTAGCCATTACACCAATGCAATATTAATATCTTGATTTCTGTTACTAAAACTATATATTTTTGATTTAGACTTTGTGTCAAGATAATATTGTATTCATTTGAACTCGAATGAAAATGAAAAAACACCAATTGATTTTAAATTAAGAAACATTAAATATATATTAATTAACGATGCAAATTTGAAATATAATTGTCAGTTCGGATTTTAAACTGATGGCTCCACTCGATTTTCATTAACCAGGCAAATTTGAATTACAATTGTAATTTGGACTCGAATTTTGAAATGAAAGACTCCATTCATTTTAAATTAAGAAACATTAAATATATTGATAATTATTCCTTTCCCCCTCCCCCTCCTGCCGAAGGCACGCACGAAAAGCTCGTGTATCTATAATAGCTATTTTTTTTACATTATTTTAGAGGTCATAAAAAATTTGAATGCAAAATAGAAAGGGATCAGATATTTTTCTGGAGCTATTTTGTAATATCTCCAATAATAAGGTTTCTCTTTAAGCTATTTTATACCGAAAAATAGCAAAGCATGTTAATAATAAAAATATCAATAACAAATATGAAGATTCAAAAGATCAAGCAAGCGAGCTAGTAACAATGGTACGTCAGGTATAAAGTCGTCAACATTAGTAAACAATACAGTATCTGTATTTTTAAAATAATAACAAGGTTCTAATATGAAACTTAAGATAATTGAAAAGGTATAATATAAGATTTTATTATATTTAAAGAAAATTATTTAATCAAGGTTAAATTTTTAAAATGAAAGTTTTTGCCGAGAGTAGCAGAATTTTTATATATTGAAGGAGACAATAAAAGAGTGTGTCTTCTGCATAAATAAAATTTATAATTCCAGCAGAAGACACTCTTTTATTGTCTCCTTCAAGTTAAATTTTTATTTAAATACCACATAATTAATTATAATTATTTATTGAACACAACAACAAATAATAACATATAACTAAAGTTATATAGAAGATAATGAAGCGCCTTACTTGATCTGAGCGTCGGTGATTACCGAGGGGTGATCCGCGATTGGAAGTAGGAGTACACCTCTTTGGAAGTATTTTGGAAGTACTTGGAAATATTTGGAAGTACATGGAAATATTTCGAATTACTTGGAAATATTTGGAATTACTTAGAAATATTTGGAAGTACTAGGAAATATTTGGAAGTACAAGTGGAAGTAGGTGTACAGTATATTAGGTCGTGGTTCACCCCTCGGTGATTACTATGGAGAGTATTCTCTCCAATGTAATTTTCCTGGGGAAATTTTTCTCAGGAGTGGTTTCCCGTTGCATTCCCTTAGATTAGGTAGCCGCCCTAAATTTTTGACAAAGATGAAAATTGTCCTGACTAAAGCGATATTCGATCCCGAGTAAACTCGATCCAAAGCTAAGCCACTATAGTAAAACAAATACAAATCTTTATAAAAAATAATCCAAAAATGTGTAATAACAATTCAAAACGTTTCAGGACACATTCTCCCTTTATCAAGTGAAAATTTTAAAAATATGAAAATCAGTTGATTTATTATTCTTTCATAAAACAATTTTTGTTCATATTTTTAACATTTTCAAGAGAATTTCTCCCGAAACGTTTTGAATATGATAACTAGTAAGTATTTTGGAAGATTTATTAACTATTAAAAGTCGCTATGACAACGGCCAAGGCTCAGAAGCACGGTCACCACTGTTATAACAACATTTGATTTTCCGTTTGCAACCCTTCTTGACCAGAGTAAGGTTGACGATTTGTAGATTTATCTCAAAGAATGTTCCCCGCAGAACGGTCTTGGTAACGTAGCCCAAGCGATTTGACCTGTTTCAGTCTTGATGCTGATTTGATAGTAATTGAAGTAGGAGAGTTGTATTTAAAGAAAAGAGTATTATTTAATATTGTTTTTTTTATTAGTTAATTATAAGTATACATTTCTCCTGACTGAAGGCTGGAGAGCTTAAAACTTGTATCTCTCAACTGATTCTCATGTTTCAACTCTCAACTCAACTGACCGCTGAGAAGGAAATTTCCCAAAAACTTCTTATTGGCTAAATTCGTAATCAGGAGGGCGTTTTAAAACATTGAAACCCGCCTACTTTCAGAATTTAGTCTCTCGGAAAATTCCCACGGAAGACCGAAAACCCCAGAATTTACAATGGACATGTGGTATTAAAAACCATTCGACAGGACTTATTTATTAACCCAAATATGACAACTTATTTTACATTTATTGAGGTCCAGGAAGTAGAATTGTAAAGTCCTCTTTCCTATTGTCAAAAAGTCACGTTCGAGGTTCAAAAAGGGAAGCCGGCTGCCAAAATATTACCCTTAAAATAATTATATTATAATAAGGGAAAAATACTCTGATTGCCGCACACAACATCACCGCTGGTAAAAATGGAAAACAACCATCCTGTCAAAATTGTCAAAAATGTCGGGGTTATTGTATTAGTAGGTTGTTTCGTGAAACATACACAACTTAGTCTAACCGGGCATATGGCACATAATAATGTGAAATGTCGCTGGCTGGCTGGCTTAACGAACGATATCAGCCGGCTGAGTTGAAGGGGAAGGTCACCAAGTCGGAATTCAAAAGAGATATGAAAATGCTATCTAAATGATATATTGGTGTCCATATATTACTAACATCATTATATATTGGATTACACACTCTCATTGATATTCTAGACCATCTTTGCTATTGATAGATGAATCGAACGGGCCTAAGGGAGGGGGCTTTAAGGTCTTAAGGAAAGAAGGAAAGACGTACGCCGCAAACCCAATCCATTTCCGCTCATTAAAGGCCAAAGGGTGGCAAAACAAGACAATATACCATACTTTTATTTATCATCTCATTATCATTACCATCTTTCGGATTATAACCCGTAATAAAAGATTTTCACTTACACTTTCCTCAATCTTTATATAGAAAAAGGAAGTATAATAGTCATCAAGTTTCCTGAATCAGCTTTAATTTAAAAATCAACTGGTGTGTTCACCACACGACTTTCACATTTTCATTTATTTGAAGTCATCGCGACACTGAAAACACTGCTCGACAAAAATTAAACAAAAATTTCTCTAGTAGAGTTTTCTACGCTGATTATTTATCAAGCAATTTCCCGATTTTTTACAACACGTCAGAGTTTTGAGATATTATCGATCAAAATAACGAAAAAGGCCATTTTGACCTATATTCGAGTCCCATTAAATATTAAACAGCAATATTTGAAATCAAAATATTTTGTTGACGTAGTAGAAAACAGCTTCCTCTTTGATTTTCAAATTACCACTTGTTTTTAGCTCAATTAGAACTCGAGTTATATCTAAAAAAAACTAAAACTGCGTGATTTTAAAGGATAATTAACATAGATAAAAACATAAGTTTTTAGTCTTTTAGCTATAACTCGAGTTCTAATTGTAGCTAAAAACAAGTGGTAATTTGAAAATCAAAAAGGAAGCTGTTTTCTATTACGACAACAAAAGATTTTGATTTCAAATATTGCTGTTCAACATTTAATGGGACTCGAAAATAGATCAAAATGGACTTTTTCGTCATTTTGACCTATAATATCTCAAAACTCTGACGTGTTGTAAACAATTGGGAAATTGCATGATAATCAGCATATAAAACTCTATAGGAATCCATTGTTAGATTTACGGGGAGAAATTTTTTGTTGAATAGTGTAATTTACACCCACCCACTTCCTTTATTTCGTTTTTTTTTTATTTTCTCAAAAACGGGTCTAACGATTTTTTTAAAAATTAGTTTATTTATCAAGTGTCATGAGTTAATAGTTGTGTAAAATTTTTAATCCGATTGAATTAAAGGAAGGGGTTGTAAATTAGGAGAGTAGTAAAATAAATAATCGTTCATATCTCGTCTTCGGAAAGACGCAGAGCCTTGAAATTTGAAACTTAAGCTATCTAGAGGCTACAAGAAGTATGTCAAGAATTTGGATAAAATAGAAAAACAGGAAGTTGATGTTTACGTAGGTAAGAATTTACCCCCCCCCCCTTGCGTTTCGCAACCATAACTCTCAGAGATTCGAAACTTAAGCTTGATATAGGCTAGAATTTTAATATAATAATAAGTACATCAAGATTTTGGTTGAAATCGGAAGACCGGAAGTGGACATTTACATGAAAAATTTTTCGTTTTTTTTTTGATTTTCTTAAAAACGGCTCCATCGATTTTTTAAAAATTAGTGTATTTATCAAGTGTCTTGAGGGTACATACGCACTGGCCAATGGATTTTGGACCACTTTTTGGCCTCTGGGGACCACAATTTCCGGTTTTATGTCCTAAATCCGGTTTCCAACTATTAAGGGCAACGATTCCTTCCACCTAGAAGTTACAAAATGAAATTAACTTTTTTCATCTCTGAGATACAAGCTCTCAAAGAGTCAGGACCCAGCCTGGCCATCGCAATACTCTCCATAACTTTTAAGGAGTTCGGTGTTGGTTCTAGGTGAAACATTTTAATATAATAATAAAACTTGAGTAAGATACGAGGTAGGTTATACTCTCCCATTATATTTTATAGAATATAAATATGAAAGTAAAAATGAAAAATAACCAATTATTATTAGATGATTAAATATAAATGAATCTGTTGGGTGAATCAAAACAGAACAAGTGGATGTTTAAATAAACAATATTTAAAATTAAAAAAATAAATAAAAAAATACCAAGCGAAGCTCGGTTTTCCAGGTTAAATCTCGTTTAGTACCTACCATTCTGTGATTCTTAAGTGCTTACTGATTATAACATTATTGTTATACATCAAATATGTGTTTTCAGTCTTGTGGAAATGATTTTACTATGACTTGGAAACAAAACTGCATATTTTAAAATCAAAACATATTATGTTGTGCTAATTTTATTATCAATTTTGTTGAGGGAGAATGGTGTAGGTCAGTGTTCCGCAAACTTTTTCTGTTCAAGGTACACCTACCAAATCAAGAAATTTTAGAGGTACACCAAAGAAAAACCAATGTTTATTTATTATTAAAATCAATATAATAGACACCGAGAGCTACTGACCATTTTGGAAGCTGATTTCAGAACCCAAATAACATATCCCATACTGTAGTGTGATCAGCACACACCCCGAAAGTCAAATTCTTACTCGCCAAATCGAGTCGTTTTTAGGGATAATCGACCCCTGAAGATGTCAAAAAATACCGTAAAATCACTTCATTGATTATAACTCCTAAACTGTTTACTCTACGGCGAATTCCATTAGAAGCAAAATTGTAGAGGATGTAATTTATGACATTTTTGTTTCAAAAAAATTTGAAAATAACCACCCAAAATGGGAGGGAGGGTCAAATAAGAAAATTCTAGCCCTTTCGAACAAACTTAACCAAATTTCGTATACATATTCTGTAGACACCCAGAAGGATAAGAATGCAAAAACTAAATTAAGTTTGGTACAAGGGCCTAGATTTTCATTTTTCGACATTTTTCTACCCCCCCCCCCCCATTTCGGGTGGTTAGTTTTTGCATTTCCAGCCTTCTGACCAAGGTCCTAGTATGTACAAAAAAAGAACAAACGAGACAGGAATGCATCAAAATTAACCAAGAAAACCTAGAAGGAGTTAAGGAATTCCGCTACCTAGGAAGTAAAATAACATGGGATGGGAGGAGCAAAAACGAAATTAAATCAAGAATTGCCCAAGCAAAATGGGGTTTAATTCAAAACAAAAACTACTATGCTCCTCCTCAATCAGCTTAGAAAACAGGATGTTGCTATTGAAGACATATGTATGGAGCATAGCCATGTACGGGTGTGAAACCTGGACAATTAGAAAAGCGGAGAGAAAGAGATTAGAGGCTTTCGAAATGTGGTGCTATAGAAGAATGATGAATATCAAATGAATGGATAAAATTACAAATGAAGAAGTTCTTGGAAGAATCGGAGAAATTATCTTCACAAAACTTGACATTTTTCCGCGGCACACCAACAATGACCACGGTACATCAGTGTGCCGAGGCGCACACTTTGCGAAACACTGGTGTAGGTTCTTGGTGAAACATATTAAATAAAGTAAAGTAAATTTTTTTTTAATTTTTTTAGAAACATTTTAAGATTTAAAATATAAAATACTAGGTAGGTTTCACATAAATAAAATATCAGATACTTGTTTAGAACGACTCTATATATATTTCGGGGTATAGGCCCATCTTCAGGAGTTCAGTGAGTCAGGAGTCCTTTGTGAACTCCTGAAAATGGGCTTATATCCCGAAATATATATAGAGTCGTGCTAAACAAGCATCTGGTATTTTATTTATGTGAAACCTACCTAGTATTTTATATTTTAAATTTTTAAAAGCTTTTAAAAAAAATTTTTAAATTATGTTTACTTTATTTTATTATCAAATATATTATATATAATACATATATACCTATATATAATCTTTGTTTTTAGTATCAGCCTATATTCAGCAGTTGATAAACATCACAAAGTGGGTGTTGATGATTGGGGTATTAATATTCATATACGTCAATAAGAATAACAATAGCAACAACAAAAACAACCTGTTATTAAATCGGATGACAAATGAAGTGCAATTTGTTTATGTTTTCTGAACACTTTATAACTAGATTATAGTATAAGCAGAAATTAAGTCTATTATTTAAGAATTAGATGAAAAGGTAATTTCATATTTCAAGAAGGTCTATGTCAAATTTTGTTGAAAGGGGTAGTTTTTAAACAAATGAATTGAAAATATTATTTTTATATATTTTTAATTCAGGTAAAAGGGTGTATTTTTATTTACAGCAAGAATTAAATAATATAGAAATAAAATTTATTTTTCGCCAACGTTTTGATGACCCCAACCGGACATCGTCAAGGCGTAGAAAGTTTTGAGCTAATAATAATATTAATATACACGGAGGTTGATTCTTTTAAACCCTGAAGAAGTAAGGACTATGACCCGGATCGACGGGTTTTTTAAGAGGGTGAAATTGATATACTATTGAATAATGATTAAATTTTATAGAAAATACCTATAATTAATTAAATTTCCAAATTTTAATATATAATATTTGTAATGAGCTATTAGTGAGTTTTAAAATTAAAAAATTAATTAATTAATAAAAGGTAATCGAAAAAAAATTAATCATGAATTTTTATTGACCCACCCATCTGTGAATAATATAATAGCCTAGATTAATTTGCAGCAACGCTCACGTAATGCTGCCGACAGGAGCGCTGATGCCGTTGATATATTTGCGGTATATTTGAGGCAAATTTGAAATATAATTGTAATTTGAACTCGAATTTTGAAATGAAAGACTCCAATTGATTTTAAATTAAGAAACATTAAATATATTGATAATTATTCCTCCCCCCCACCCTATCCTCTCAAAAATTAAATATTCAATTCGCTTTTCTTTGAGCACAGAAGAAGAAATTATTATTTGATTTATATTTTATATATTATTTGTTTATTTTTTAATAATTTGCCACTTTTTTTTATAATTTTTTAAAAATCTAAATTTTGTTATTCTTATTTTTTGATTTTTACAAAATTGAACAACTTAAGACACGCATGCCCGAGTTTCTCATGGCAATACTGGAGCAGCTTGTCATACACACAACACCTGATCTTTTTTAAATATTTGGAGCCTTATATCGATTATCGATCCCAAATTTTAAAAAAATGATATAATATAATTCTCACACGATCCCACGTATTTAAATAAATCTATTTCCACATAAAAAATATCACAATCTTGTAGATTATAGAAAAAAAAAATACTTCCAGATTCATATCTAGAGCCTCATTTCTGTAGCGGTGTCAGGACGAAAATGAGGCGAAAGATTTAAGAGACTATGTATTTTCGGGAGTTTACAGGTATACATTTGGAGTGTGGTTTTTTAAGAGGAATACAATTTTTGGACCGAGACGCTGCCCGCCAGGGCACCAGCCCGGAGGACCGAGCTTCGAGGGCGTGCCGAAGGTTTTGGTTACCGTGCATCGCTCGGTGGCTCCAGGTACTACAAGATAAGTTAGAAATACATTGGTCCTGATTGCGAGACGACAAACACATACATAGGTAACATATGTAGGTATCTAGTAAGTGTACAATAATTCAATCTCTGCTTATCGGATAATTCCAACCTGTGTAATTATCGTTCTCGTATATCAACTCAGGGATCATCAGTACACGTATAATGCAGTGTAAAGCAAGGGGGGGGGAGGGGGAGAGTTGCCCTGAAGAAATTGATTTTATTTAAGCGGTAGAACAACTATGAAGCGCATTGTCCGCCGCATTATGATAATATCTTAAGAGAGAAATTGGTCTGAAAAGCGGAAGACTTGGTATGCTCTCCGTAAATCATGCAGATGTTCAGACAAGGAGTAAGCTATCACAGTAAATTAATTTAAATATAAATTGAAAGTTTTTGCAGAGAGTAGCAGAATTTTTATATATTGAAGGAGACAATAAAGAGTGTGTCTTCTGCTGGAATTATAAATTTTATTTATTTATAACGAGACTATAGTTTCGAGGGCTTTGCCCTCTTCATCAGTCTATTACAATGTATTCACAGGAATTAATTTATGAAAACTATAGTCTCGTTATAAATAAATAAAATTTATAATTCCAGCAGAAGACACACTCTTTTATTGTCCCCTTAAAATTTAAATATAATTCAGTAGAGATTTATAATTCGAACAAGATTATAAATGGAGATTTGTAAACATTGTTCGCATTTAGTATTTGTATCTCTATTATATTTAAACATTTATTTGTTGTTTTTTGTATTTCATTTCTTAAATTACAAATATAATAGAAAAAAAATTAATTTAGGTGTTTTCATTTAAAATTATGTATTGAGTAAAATAAAAATTGGTTGTAAACACATTCCATAAAAACATAACTTAGTATCTAAAACATGTTATTTTAATTGGAGGAAAATGTGAAACTTTTCAAGACTCGGTTTACCCTACGCTGTTTGTAGTTTCGCTGAATTAATAATTTGTGGCGCCATTTTCTTTATAAGATGATTAGTTAATGATCTTGCTTTTTCATTGACATTTTAACCCCTAGCGTTTATTCTTCTAAATTAAAATTTAATTAAATTTTTCACTTCTAATATCTAAATAATGGAACTGAATAACAATAATCTATAGAATAATAAAGAACGAGCAAAAATTGTATATTTATTTATTTATATAGATATATTTGTTTGTATATATATTTGTATCTTGGTTCTATTTTGAAAACGACTCTACCAATTTTGATGAAATTCACGGGTTAGGGGGTTTTTGGGGTGACAATTCGATCTGACACATTCTCATCTTCGACAAAATTGTTTTTGATGGGTTTTTTCGTAATCAAATTAATTATTCTCAGGTAGACAAATCCCATTCTTAGGGTTTTAAAAAAGGTTACTCTTTTCCTTTTGTACCCAGGCAGACAATGAGTCGGGTTAATCCTTTATTCTCAAAGGCCTTGAAGAAGTATTGTGATTGTGGATTTTAACATATTTTGTTCCCCCTAAACGTTAGAAATATTAATAAACGTTTTATAATTGTTTTTATAAAGAACTTTATTTATTTAATAGAATAAAAAATAATCAAGAATTTATTTAAAAATATATTTCGCATAAGCAGGTGTCAATTTTCTGAAAAAACAACACATTTTGATAGGTTTTATTTATTAACAATTGAATGAATAAAAATGAATCATATGGTTGAATCAAAACAGGTGCAGGAGGCGGGGTGCAGTGGTGGGGGATCCGGGGGTAAGGCGAGGTTTCGGGGGTGGGGTCGAGCGGGGTGGGGGGGGGGGGTACAGTGGGCGAATATTATATATTTTTGTATTTTTTTTAATTTGAAAACGGCTCTCAAATAAAAATCGACATTTTTATCTGAATTTTAAATTAAAAATAATATTAAAATAAAGCTTTTAACTGAAGGAAGAAGTTACCGAGCATCGCTCGGTGCCTCCAACTACAAAAATTAATTGCTCATTTATGACTATATTATAACATCACCTTAAAATCTCAATAAAAGCATTCAAAAGAATGATGTTTTCTGTATTTTTGAACCAGAAGTTCTAAAACTAGAAAGCCTAAAATCTAATCAGTTCTCCGCATTGGAAATACAAATATTATAGCCTAATGAACTTTCCGCAACATGTCGTTTTTAAGTTAGGTATCTGAATCCAGATACAGAAAAACTCATTGTTGAAAATGATTTTTTCCCAAGTTCCATTTTTAAACACAATGAGAAAAAAAAATGAAAATTTTTGCGTGATTTCAATACTAGACTAAAATTTGTTACCTTAGCAAATATTTCAGAGACGGTCGGATTTGGGTGATTATAATAGGACTTGGATTTCGTCCACTCAGTTATTTTTACGGTTACCTTGGAAACTAAAATAGACATAAATATTAGAAATGGCGTTCAGTATGCTCAGTGTGCACTGGAAGATTTAACAAGAAACAATATTCTTAGCCAACCTGATACTTAATTCTTTATATACCTATAATAAACCATTATGAATGTATAAATGTATAAATAATTATGATTGGCTATATATTCTATATGTAAAGAGAGATCGATAATGAAATGATCGCGATGAAATGAATTAATTTGTAATTTTTTCCCCCTTGATGAAAATGTCAAATGAATGATAATAGGTTCATTAGGTATTTGGAATCAGGCTTGTTTTTTCCTTATGATAGAATTTGCATTAACGAATTTCAAATGGAATGCACCGTTGTTGAGTGATTGGTTCAAGGGAAAAGAAAAAAGTATCTCTTAATCATTCTTCTTCTTACGTATCTTGTGCCATATCCGTTTTGACTGTCTACAAAAGCCTTTAATTAAATTCATTTCTAGCAATTTTATTATTAATATTATTATCAAGCATTTTACAATAGAATACGAGCCCCGTCCCATCTCAATTGGCCCACCAATATTTTGTCTTTTTAAATAAAAGTATGCTAATTCACGGTAAATTAAATTTAAATATTTATTTTTATTATCATTTGGAACAACATTTCAAACAATTTAAAAGATTTTATTGTAACATTTAACTTAAAATTATTTTTTAATTTTTAAAAACAAGGAAAACATACAAAATCCAAAACCTTTACCACTGTGTGACGTCGCCTTTATTTTTAATTACGGCTTGAATTGTTTTGGGCAACGTACTTATTAAGTTTTGACACTCATCTTGAGTGAAAGTATCCCAAATATTTTGAAGTTTGTGTTTTAATTCGACTACGTTTCTAGCTGGTTGTATTCGTAGCTTTTTCATTGTGTGCCAAAGAGTTTCTATTGGTGATAAGTCGGGACTGTTTGCCACCCACTCCAAAAGTGGAATATTATGATCAGAAAGACATTTTAAAGATTTTCTTGATGTATGGCAGGCCGCCCCGTCTTGTTGGAACACAAAATATTATTATTCTGCAATGCATCTGTCATTGTTGGAAGTAACGATTTTTTTAAAATCTCTAAATATTTATTGGTGTTTACAACTCCATCAATGAAGTGAAGTTTTCCAACACCTCTAGCAGACATTGAACCCCATACCATAACTGAAGCAGGAAATTTTACTTTCTTTTTTAAACAATCTGAATTGAAAGCTTCATTTTTCTGATGAATAACTCTGCTTCGATTGTCCCCAACACAAACTTTAAAACGAGACTCATCACTCCAATGGACACTATTCCATTCATCAGTCGTCCAATTAATGTGACTTTTAGCCCATTTAAGCCGGTTTTTCTTTTGTTTTAATGTCAAGAGTGGCTTTTCTTTCGCCTAAAAAAATTAGTAAAATTACAAAAAAAAATTTGGAATAAGTTGGAATAAAATTACCTTATAAGTTCTAAAACCTAACTTAAGGGCTTCTCTATGGCACGTGGATCTTGAAACACTTGGCCCCACAGCATCGCTCCAAAGAACAAATAATTCACCATAGTTCGAACGCCTGTTTTTTCTAATAATCTTCTTCAATGCTCGTCTATCAGGATCTGATATTTTGGATTTCGACGCATACCGAGGTTTTGTAGCTATTGTACCCGTTGTTTTATAAACTCCAATAATATTTCTGACAGTAAACTTTGATAAATTAACTAGATCGTCAACTTCCGCCTTCGATTTTCCCTTTTTAAATAAATTGATAATAATTGAGCGAATTTTTTCATCAACAACCTTTCCACGAGTCATTTTTATTAATAATAAACAAAACAAACTTTCTTTTGTTGGAAAAAGGCAAAGCCTACTTGATTATTTCACATATTCAAAGATTCTTAAAAAAAAATCGTGAAAAGCAAAGAACTATTTTTTATATATATAAATATGTTTTTAACAATTAAAAAATAATTTTAAGTTAAATGTTACAATAAAATATTTTAAATTGTTTAAAATGTTGTTCCAAATGATAATAAAAATAAATATTTAAATTAAATTTACCGTGAATTAGCATAATTTTATTTAAAAAGAAAAAATATTGGTGGGCCAATTGAGATGGGACGGGGCTCGTATATAAAAATATATAAAAATTCTGCTACCCTCGGCACAAAAACTTTCAATTTAACATAGAATTTTGTTAATTTTACCATGTGAAAGTTTTTATTTTTTATTTGGTTGGCATTGGATACTAAGTCCATTTAACCAGTTTCCATTGGGTATGATAGTTTCTATCATGAGTTAGTAGTGTTAGCCAGTAGAATTTTTTTTACGCAAGCAAGGCTCGAACTTGGGCCTCCCGCTTGAACCACCCCTTAATTTTTAGTTCGATCTCATCAGCTCTTAATCTCAATATAAAGAACTCATATGTGAAATTTCTTTTTGATATTTATTTATCATATCGCGTTTCTACAGAGTTATCGTATTTATATATATTTATATATACAGCATGTATAGAAATAATAATATACATGAATCAAAATATGCAGCAAACAGTATATGGGATTTCAGTCTAACGTTAACAATCTCCCTTCTCTCGGCTAAGGCTTTTTAGTTCTGTGAATATTGTAGATTCTTTTGGCCGTAAGAAATATCGCCTAGTGGGTAGACTTTTTGCCGCTCTGAGAAGCAGTACATTGTCCGGGGTGCATCAACTTAGAGGTTGTTCACATGTCGCACACCCCTTTTTGATATTCATACTAGTTTTTGAGCTAGAGTGTAGACAAAATTTAGTAACAGAAATAATGATAGCAGAAATTTGACAACAAAATTAATAACTCGTAAATACAATTTTTTAGATGTTCACTATATAGTAAAGTTTAGGGAAAACGGTGTTGGTTTATAGTGAAACATATTAAACACAGGAATTATTTAACGGATTATAGTGGTGTTTCACAAAGTAGAAATAAAATTTAAAAAATTAAAAAATCTTTTAAATTATTTTGGAGATTTTTTTATTTATCTCTATACATATTTCAGGCTATGAACCCTTCATCAGGAGGTTTAACATGAAAACTGAATATTCAGTAGTATAGAGATAAATAAAAAAATCTCCAAAATAATTTAAAGATTTTTTAATTTTTTTAAATTATATTTCCACTTTTGTGAAACACCACTAAAATCCGTTAAATAAATTCCTGTGTTCACTATATAGGCTTTCTTGTAGACCAAAATGCCATGATTTCGTTCAATTTTTTTATCAAAATTGTTTTAACCGTTTTTGAGATATTTCGAAAAAAACAACAATTTTTTCATGCATGATTACTATACTTGACCATACCCTGTAAAAATAAAAATTATTTTACGTGAATATTGATATTTTTTATTTTCATTCAACTAAATTTCATCTTGTATCATTGTCTATTTTCAAAATATTTATATATGTTTATAAGGGGCCTTCCATAAATTACGTCACACGAATTTCAAGATTTTTAAACCCCACATTTTCATTGATGATTCTCTTGTAGGTATTGTGACGTCATACTAACCATTTTCCTTATTGCTTGCTTACAATTTTTTGTCTATTATTTTACCAATATTTTCAGGTTGTAATAATATAACCTGAAATCTCTAAAAATATATTTGAAAATTTTTTAATTTGACTTTTGTGACACCACAATTTTTAAGATCCCCGAGCCCCCTGTCACATTTTGTCACAAATCTGAGGTGCCCTTCCCCCTTACTGTGTGACATAATTTATGGACGACCTCTAATTAGTTGCTTTATTATTTATTCTTCCATAAAGCAACTATTTCTAATATTTTTCAAATTTTTATTTGTTTAAAGGAGAACTTTTTAAATTTTTATTAAACATTTTTCGATTGTTTAAATGTATTTATTTTATTTAATAAAACATTATTTTCAAATAGTATCTCTACGTACAAATATTTATTTGAAGGAGACAATAAAAGAGTGTGTCTTCTGCTGGAATTATAAATTTTATTTATTTATAACGAGACTATAGCTTCGAGGGCTTTGCCCTCTTCATCAGTCAGGGCAAAGCCCTCGAAACTATAGTCTCGTTATAGATAGATAAAATTTGTAATTCCAGCGGGGGACACACTCTTTTGTTGTCTCCTTCAATATATAAAAATTCTGCTACTCTCGGCAAAAACTTTCAATTTAAATATTTATTTGTTAAAGAGTAAAATTAAGTATAAAAGTTGAGATGAATATAAGCCAGAACTTGTTTATATTCAATATCAAAACAATAGAAAAAAAATTGTTTATTTTTAATTTTTAATTCTAAACTGATGAAACAATTAATTGAAACAAAACACTATTGTTTAATTGATAAATATATTGTATTAAAATCTAGTAATTAATCTAATTATTATATGAAATAGCGTAAATGAATTTGCGTTTTTGTTTTTATTTATTCATTTATTTTTTTGTTTTGCGATGGAAAAAATTTATTTCGAACATGTGTTGTATTTGCTAGCGAGTTTATTTTTTTAAATGAAACATTTCCGACATTCTAATTTTTTTTCTCTGTCTCTATTTGAAAGGGCAAGTATGAATTAGTTCAATTGCGAGTTGAGAGCACGCAATCGGCCACGGTCTCCTAACTACGGCTAACTCCCTTCAGTTGCTATATTCTAAATTCTACTTATTACTAGTAGTAGTAGTAGTAGTTAGTTAGGTCTTTTATTTTAACCGCTTTATTAATTGTTCCAATAAAAGGGAGAGAGATAGACTATATCCTATGACATTAATGTAAGCGCTCAATAAAAGATAAAGGATTGTTTGCCTTTAGGGATTAGCTTCTATTCAATTTAGCGAGTTATAAGGTGACCCACCATTGGTCCCCGATTTCCGGGGACAATCCCCGAAACAGATTTGTGTTCCTGCTTATTTATTTCCCCGATTTTTAAAATAAAAATTGGAGAAGAAATTGAAACTTTTTCAAAACTCAATATCTACACAGTTTGAAGTTTTTGTTCAATTATTTATTGTTTTTACTTTACCATGTCAAGTGTTGTAATCAGTAATCGTGCGAGAAAAGTGTTTTGTTTTTGTTTTTGTTTTTTGGCTTAGTTTTTTCGAAATATCTCAAAAACGGATGAAATTATTTTGATAAAAAAAAAAATGAACGCAACCAGGGAATATCGGTCTACAAAAATGCCCTAATGAGTGAACATTGAAAAAAAATTATATTTTACGAGATATTGATTATTTTGTTAAAATGTCTGTTAGTGCTTTTGGTATGTGCAGTTACCAAGTTTGAGAATGTTCTAGCCAAAAAACTAGTGTCAATATCAAAACGAAAGTTCACTGGTAGATTATTTAAATTAAGATATAATTAGATTTTGGTTGAAATCAAACACAAAATTAAGGAATGGAGGTTTCTTAAAAAATTTAAATTATAAAATTTTCAAACAAGAAAATTGAATTTGTTATAAAATAGGACTAGAATAAAAAAGAGTTATTATTTTTTCTTGGGCCGAAATTGGAGGGGGAGGGGGGGAATTTAAAAAACAGATCAATCTATTATATTCTAGACTCTTTAATCGATTTGTACGAAATTTTGCAAATGCACACTATACATCTGAAAAAGAGAGGGACCAGATTCAAGGGAGGGGGGAATTATTAAAATGATAACATTTTCAAATAAGTTGACGTGTTCTGATGTGGCCATCCACTTGACTTTACCATACAACCTGGCCCCTCACTTATATTTAATATTTAATAAATTTAATTAGTTTTTGCATTTTTAGACTTCTTGGGTCCCACTGATTATGTATACAAAATTTGGTTTAGTTTAGTAAATGGGCAAGATTTTCATTTTTTGACCCTCCGCCCCCCTCCCCCCCCTTCCCACACACACATTTCGGGTGGTTAGTTTTTGCCTTTTTAGACTTCTGGGGACCCACTGATTATGTACAATTTGGTTGAGTTCCTCAAACGACCTAGATTTTTAATTTTTAAGCCCCCTTCGACCCCCCTTAGATTTGGGTCGATATGCACCAAAATCTAATCAGCTCTTAATCTCAATGGACCAAAACTACGTGTGAAATTCGGTTTCGATATTCACACTAGTTTTTGAGCTAGCTCGTTCACAAATTTGGTAACACACAGACTAACTAACAGACATTTTGACAAAACAATTATTATCTAGAAAAAATTTTCGATGTTCACTTGTTAGAGTTTTTTTGTAGACCGAAATGCCATGGTTTTGCCCAATTTTTTTAATCGAAATAGTTTCAGCCGTTTTTAAGATATTTTGAAAAAAAGAAGGAAAAAACCACTTTTTTCATGCACGATTACAATACTTGACCATACCCTGTATGGTAAAGTAAAAAATCTACTAGAAAGCTATTTCCCCTAGAAGAGTTCCATCTAAAATAAGATATGTTCAATTGCTAATGGGCCCAAAATTTAGAGATGGGATGGGGAGTTCTTTCGTAAATGATTATAGATTATTTCATTCAATATTAAATATAAGAGAGGAGATATGTTAATGATAAAGTCATGTGGATGGCCACATCAGTTTATTTAATAAAGAAACGGATTAAAATTTATAAAAAATTATATTTTTTGACTCATTTTGCATTTTTTAACCGGAAGATGTGGATTTTTAGTTCATTGTGTATAAAAATCATTTTCACCCATGACTGCTGTGTGTCTGAATTCAAATACCTACAATAACTTAAGACCGAAAAATCGTAGAAAATTCGTTCTTGTACTAAAATATGTGTATTGAAGAACTGATTAGATTTTGGGCTTTCTATCTTTACCATAGAACTTCTGGTTCAAAAATGCAAAAAACATTATTTTTTTAATGATTTTATTGTAATTTTAATACGTTTCAAGAGTAAAAAATTTGGAGCTGAATTTTGAATTATTACCGTTTAATAAATTGTTACCACTGTTAAAACATGCGATCAATTGCGACGTTTCGCCAATTTGTTATGGCTTCATTAGGCTCTTGATCAAATTTATAAAACACTTCGTCATTTATTTTCTTACTAATTAGAATACATATATGTACCAATATGAACACACTTATCTATACAACACTATTAATTATTTAGAGTAGTAATGAATTCTACCAGACCAACTGTACACCTGATTCAAAAGGAATCCATTGATACTCTAAATAATTAATAGTGTTGTATAAATAAGTGTGTTCATATTGGTGCATATATATATCTGATGAAGCCATAATAAATTGGCGAAACGTCGCAAATGATCGCATGTTTTAACACTGTGTTAATTGTTCCTATTTTCCTCTGATTTGTCACATCTAAAATTTATTTTATATTAAATATTATTATTAAATACTTATAATGGTGTCTCTAGCTTACGTAATTAAGTTATCAGTTTTTTGTTATTTAATAAATATGTGAGTGAGCGATTCTTTTATTAGAATCTGATCGAGGAAAATGACTAAAAAGTGTGGGGGAATAAAATGATTTCTCTATCTTTAGTTTAAAGCTAAGGCATTGCAAGTATGCCATATACGACTCCAGACCTGTTACACACTATTAGAGATTAATTTCTATTATTCTAGAAAAGATCTTTTGACTCTAGGTAAGAAAATATTAAATCGAAGTGATTTAAATATTTTTATCATTTAAAATTATTAATTACCGAAACTACAAACAACGTACCGAGTCTTGAAAAAGTTACAATTATTTCCTCCTACTGTTTCATATAAATAAATTTATAAAAAAACAAATCTTAAATCGTCGATTTCAAATAATCCAAACGTTTCGAGAGAATATCTCATTTTATCAATAAAATTTTAAGAAATTTGAAAAAATAGTTGCTTTAAGAAATGAATAGTTTATATCAGTAGTTATTAAACTATTTGGATCGAGAAGTTGAATTTTGGTTTCGTGAAACATAAGGCAACAATCACACTGAAACAATAAAATAATGAAAAAGTGTCATTATTTAGTTTTAATAAATGATAAATAGCTTCAACCTCATGTTACGATTATCCAATTAGAATGAAACTTTGTTTAAATTGTAACAAATTTAATCTAGTTTATAAATGTATAGGGTCGTCTTTGTCGAAAAAGTCCTCCTTCATAGTCAAAATGGGGAAAAATCGAAAAAGTACGAGTTTTAGGGATATTCAAAAGTGGTCCCGGGGGCTGTTTTATGACAGGCGCTTGTACCGGTTTTACTGAACATAAATAGATGAATTTTTTATCATTTTACGCGTGATTTTAAGAGCTTTAATTTATCTAATAGATATCTTTTTGATTTTAGCCGTTTTAGAGTTATTCAAGAAAAACTGAAATAACTCCGAAATTTTCTTATTTTGAGGCGCGTAGAAAAATTTCCACAACACAGATTTGGAGGAAAACTTAGGGTAGTAATATTGGAGTACCAATAAAGGTATTCCAGCAATAAAATCTCTACCGGATATTATTTCATATTAAAATCGTAATTTGCTGTTTATGCCATTCTTTCACGTAATTTGCCAGGACTATAATAGGTATGTTTACAAAAGATTCGATTCAAAATAGATTTATCTATGATTTTTGCTAGTATAAATTGTGGTTTATAGTATCATATTTATTTATTTATTTAAATGATGCTCTGATGCGATTTTCCTCATAGAGCAGATAACAAAAGTTTACTTATTATTAGACATATCTAGAATACAGCTTAGAATATAATAAATCATAAAACATTTGGTAAAAATATATCATAGTCCGTCATCTATAATATGTGCCCGCGAAAAATTTCTCAGTCAAAATGGGATCGCGAATGAAAAAATTTTTAAGAAACGCTGGTTTATATTATATTCATGTCTTAAAGCAAGTATTATTTAATTTTATAAAATTCCATTGACAAAAGAAGAAAGTTTTTCGAAACGTTTGGATTTTAAATAAACGATTTAGAAATTATTTTTTATAAAATATTTATATTATATATATAAATATTACACTGACGACCCACCAATAACAACTTTATTAAATAATAAATCATTTTTAATTTTTTTACAAGTTTACATAAATTATTGAAATTATTGCTTATTGCAAGTGTAATTGCCACTTGTCGTTGACTTAGCCCTTGATTAATTAGGCACACAATTTGAACTGGATGAACTTCAGAAATATCCATATTGTATATTTTATCTTTCTATCAATGATGGTTAATTCAAAATTATTCATTTTATTGATATTTCAAATGGAATTTGATCTTTTATTAAAAATTTATTTAAATTAAAGTAATATTGAAAATGTATGATAATTTGTAATTGTATCTTTTAATTTAATTTTACTTATTTTTTTTATAAAATTCAAAAATTATCAACAAAATTATTTGAATATGTTAGTTTAAGAGTTAACAAATTATATGAATATTTCTAAAAAATTTTAAAAATAATTTGCTATTTAATAAAGTTTTTATTAGTGGGTCAATTTTTATACACCGTAGTGTATTTATTTATTTATACGTTTATTTGCATCAAGCAGAGGACAACCTCATTGATATCTCCTTATTAAAAAGTTTTTACGTCTATGACATATACATGTTTTTATAAAAATAGGTCGTGGGAGGAAAGGCTATTGACTTTTTAAAAAATACGTCTAACTACGATTCTGTTCTGATAACAGTATAATTTTAACAGATAACAAAAGATGAATCACATATTGAATTAAAAATAAAAGTTAATAAATAATTCAACGGGATATCTTGAAGTTGTTCACACTTTCAGTATTTTCTGTTTCATTCCCGTATAGATAGATAGATTCACTTTTGAATGGAAATCAAAAATTTATTGCCATATTTAGCGACGTGTGCCTGTCTATCGGGGGTGTTGTTGTTTCTAGTGATAAACCAGCCCAGTACAGGGGATGGGAGGTGTCCAGGGGGTTGTCCAGCAGCAGAATGAAAGTTGGCAGCCGGTTAAATTTAACACTCGGCCCATAAAACCAATCGTTACAAAACAAGATATAATAAAATTCAATTAAACTCATTCACAGGCTATAGTAGAATCAAATTCAACATCCATTCATTTAATTCATATATAATAGAGATAAATAAATACAAATCTTTTATGGAACAAGATATTATGTAGAAACGTTTTTTATAAATTTTTTATTTATATCTCTTTGAAGTCTGGTGAGTAAACAAAAAGTTGTCTTGCGAATTAGAAGCTTTTTGGTAGGTTTTTATTAGTTCTTTTTTTTGTCTCTTTTGGGGAAGGGGGTTTGTTAACACTTCTTTCCATTTAGAGGTAGGAAAAGCAAGGGTTGGTTTTGGAATTAGGCTGGAATAAGGAAATCTCTGCGTTACTAAGGTAAATATTTTGTTTATTTTTAAAATATTTTTTCTTTTTTTTTAGATAATATGGTTAAAAGGGATAGTCAATCCAGGGTTGGGACTAGAAGTATAGGTGTTGAATCCAGTGGTAGTAATTTTGTTATGTGGATGATTCAGATGGTTATTTAAATTATAAGGATATAGGGAAGAATGGTATTGATTTAAATACAGTCTGGTTCCTACAAGCTAGTTAATTCAGATATTAATATGTAGGTTTGCATTCGTTTGTAGGATCTGGAATTGATTTATGGAAGTCTGTCTATTTATTACTACTTGGGATTATAGTCTTCTGCCTCCTATGATTAAATCAATTATAAATTTTGTCAGGTCCTAAAGTCCTAGAATTGTAAAAAAAAAATTATTTAGTTCTCACAAGCAGAGATTAGGTGAGGTAGAGAGAGGTCATACCATTCTTGTTAAGGTTTTGACCAGGTTTCCTTAACAACTTATGGCAAATGCCGGGATGGCTAATGCGTCGCTTGCTCCTGGTATCGGGTTTTTGTGCGGAATTTTTAAATTACTTTTTGTCTTTTGATGGAAATCTATGGTCGTGTTATTTAATAATGAGCATACATTTCTATTTTTTTTCTTTTTTTTTTTTTTTTTTTTTTTTACTTGTTTATTATTTGTTAAATTGTTGTATTGATGTTTGTTAATGTATTGTATCTAGATTGTATTGATGTTTGGAGGACCTAGCCACCGAGGACTTGTGCCTCTAAGCAGGTCGAGGAATAAAGATTTATTTATTTATTTATAAATCCAGACATTTCATTGGAAAATTTGAAAAAATATTTCCTTTAAGAAATAAGATGATGTGGTCATCCACATGACTTTACCATACACATGGGTGCCTACAGGGGGAGAGGTTAAGACTCAGTGTGTGTCATTGAAATTTCTGGGGAGGGGAGGGGGTTGAAAATTGTTGCATTGTCAAAAACTATCAAGTCTTAAAACTTCAACAAAAGGTAATAAAAATCTCTTCTAATTCTTTAGAAGTAAATAAAATGGGGGGAGGTGTATTTTTCATGAAACTGGGGGGTCATGAAGCTAGGGGAGGGCACCCCTACCATAGACCTGGCCCCTCTCTTCTATTTAATATTTAATAAAATAATTTATAATCATTTTACAAAAGATCCTCCCCTCTGAATTTTACTCTTATTAGTAATTAATAATATCTACTTAAGTGGATATTGATGAGGCAGTCCAAAAAAAGAAGATAATTTATACTATCCTTCTATTCATAAATCGACGTTTCGGAGGCTATTCCCTCCTTCTTCAGGGTCTGTAATTAATTAAAATGAGATTTAGCCATCATTACAAACAAAATAATCACAATTTTTTTTATAAATACAATTAATATAAAATTATATACAATTTTTTTTTTAATCAAAAATATAAAGGGAATAGCCTCCGAAACGTCGGTTTATGAATAAAAAGATAGTATAAATTATCTTCATTCTTTGGACTGCCTCATCAATATCCATTCAATTTCACTTATTACTCCAATCTTAATAATATCTACGTTTTATAATTATGAAAGACTATTCTATTCGTTATATCAGCTTTATTCAATTTTTGTTTGGAGATTTTATTATTTTAAATTATTTTTGAACCACCCCTCTTTGGGTCACTATCAATAGTGAGTCATTTTCCTAAGATGGTGTGGGGCGCATATGCGAAATTTCGTACAAATCGATCAAAGAGTCTAGGAGCTATATTAATAATTCTATTTTTTTGAAACCCCCTCCCCACCCACACTATTTTGGGCCCCAAAAAATAATAACTCTCTTTTTTTACTATAGGTTTCTTTTAAATTATAGTAAATTCCATTTTTCTTCTTGGGGAAACATATTAAATAAATGTATAAGTTGTTGTAGGGAAATAAGGACAATACCTCATGCAAATATTTTTCATTTTATGCCAACGTTTCGTCAACTTTGTTGACGTCCTCAGGGCTCAAACAAATTAACTTCTTTGCATATTTATCATTTTATAAATATTCATTCTTAGCAAACACATATAGGCACAGATTGAAAATATTTCCTATTTAAATATGACAAATATGCAAAGAAGTTAATTTGTTTGAGCCTTGAAGAAGTCAACAATATCATTTTATAAATATTCATTCTTAGCAAACACATTTAGGCACAGATTGAAAATATTTCCTATTTAAATATGACAAATATGCAAAGAAGTTAATTTGTTTGAGCCTTGAAGAAGTCAACAAAGTTGACGAAACTTTGGCATAAAATAAAAAACATTTGCATAAGCTAGTGTCCTTATTTCCCTACAACAACTTTTTAATTTAATCGATGGACAAAAATAATCAAAATATTAAATAAAGGAAAGAAAATTTTTGAAAAACTTTCCAGAAACTTTTTAAAATTTAAAATACTAGGTAGGTTTCACATAAATAAAAGATCAGATGCTTGTTTAGCACGACTCTATATATATTTCGGGGTATAAGCCCATTAATTAATAAAGTAAAGGGTGTGTAGTTTCACAGTGAATGAAATAAAACTTAAAGAGGTTTATACAAACTCAATATATTTCGGTAGTTTTTAAGGAATTTGGTGTTGGTACTTGGTGAAACATTTTTTAAAATTATTGGATAAAAATACTTGGTAGGTTTCACATTAAGATATAAAAATTAAACCGAATTTATTTTTGGAGAATCTTTTTATATATTTATAAAGTTTATTTTTTATATCTTAATGTGAAACCTACCAAGTATTTTTATCTAATAATTTCAATATACTTCGGATTATTAGTCCATCATAAGGAGTTTACAGATTAAAAACTGACCTGTAAACTCCTGATGATGGACTAATAATCCGAAATATATTGAGTTTGTATAAACCTCTTTAAATTTTATTTCATTCACTGTGAAACTACACACCCTTTACTTTATTAATTAATGGGCTTATACCACGAAATATATATAGAGTCGTGCTAAACAAGCATCTGATCTTTTATTTATGTGAAACCTACCTAGTATTTTATATTTTAAATTTTAAAAAGTTTCTCTAAAAAGTTTTTCAAAAATTTTCTTTACTTTATCCATTTTTCTTGTTGTTTTTTTTTTTAGTTTTAAAATTTTATAATTTTAATTTTTTAAGTACCCCCCTAATCTTAATTTTTTGTTCGATTTCAAACAAAATCTAATCAGAACTTAACCTCACTATAAAGAAGTACACTGGAACTCGCTCCCAGACACCATCTTTCCCGCGACTTATAACCTTGAGCTGTTTAAGACCCGTATCCACAGATACCTTCGACCCCTGACCAGCCCATAAAATTCCCTCTTCTTTTCACGATGGAGGGGCCAACCCAGGCCTTTAGATGATGAATCTTTTTGGTGTAACTCCTTCTCTCATCATTTTCATTTAAAAAAAAACTTTCTACAATCAGCAATTCATATATAATTTCAAAAAAAAATCCCCTCTCTTCTCCGTTCATTGAAAAATATTTCTAGGTACCTACATAAACCTAGAATTAATGGATGCAGCCAGCGGAGGTAACGTTTTTAAAATGCCACATTCCTTCGATACAGGATGATTTCATTCAATATCCCTCCAACAGGTTTGCCGTCCTAAGCAATTTGAGGTATTGCGTGGGCGTTTTTTATAACATTTTTTTCTCCTTTTTCGGTTATTGAATGATACAAAGAACAACCTGCATTTATAGTTTTTTTTACGAATTAATTCTAGTTAACCTTCATTCCTTACGGTATATAAAGTTGAAAAAAAAATTTGTAACACCTCCCAAATCATAATTACCCGGACAAGTGTGAACAAACTCGCATATCGAAGATTCCTAACCAAATATATATATTTATTCTCATCTATACCCTACCTGGGTTTTATATTTATACATACTATACATTTGTCATTATTACACAATTATTTTATAAATAATTACTTAACAGGACGATTTCTTTTATTTTAATTCATATTATATTCTCTCTTCTTTGTCTTTTTCTCTTCCGTTTTTCACGACCTTCTTTCCTCATTCCTTGGATCTTCTCCTTCCCTTCCCGACTTTCGAATTTTTCCCACCAAAATTTTTTGAATCAATTCACATTGCAATCATATTCTTCTTCCTTCTTGCCTATCTTTTAGCAAATATATTATATATTACGAGCTTTTCGTGCGTGCCTTCGACACGCCCTCGAAGCTCGGCCCTCCGGGCTGGTGCCCTGGCAGCCGGCGTCTCGGTCCAAAAATTTTATTCCTCTTAAAAAACCACACTCCAAATGTATACCTATAAACTCCCGAAAATACATAGTCTCTTAAAAGTTTCGCCTCATTTTCGTCCTGGCACAGCTACAGAAATGAGGCTCTAGATATGAATCTGGAAGTATTTTTTTCTATCTATAATCTACAGCATTGTGATATTTTTTGTGTGGAAATAGATTTATTTAAATAAGTGGTATCGTGTGAGGAGGAGAATTAGATTATATCATTTTTTTTAAATTTGGGATCGATAATTGATATTATTAGGCTCCAAATATTTAAAAGATATCAGGTGTGACAGACTGTGTGTCCATC
This sequence comes from Forficula auricularia, assembly GCA_024734495.1. Taxonomy (NCBI): domain Eukaryota; kingdom Metazoa; phylum Arthropoda; class Insecta; order Dermaptera; family Forficulidae; genus Forficula; species Forficula auricularia. The sequence goes on from JALMQS010000089.1 coordinate 433,468, forward strand.
CAGTATTGCCATGAGAAACTCATATGGGCATGCGTGTCTTAAGTCGTTTAATTTTGTAAAAATCAAAAAATAAGAATAACAAAATTTAGATTTTTTAAAAATTATAAAAAAGTGGCAAATTATTAAAAAATAAACAAATAATATATATTTATTAAGGGAGTTTTTTATAGCTGTAGTAATTTATTTGTTTAGGTTTAAAATAATAGACGTGCAGCTTCAATTTTTTCTTTTCATTTATTTATCAATTCCCACTAACGTTTCGGCCATTGGTTATGGCCACCTTCCACACGTCTCTTATTTTAAACCTAAACAAATAATATATAAATCAAATAAGATGTGATTGATTTCTTTTTCTGTGCGCAAAGAAAAGCGAATTGAATATTTAATTTTTGAGTGGTGAAGGGGGGGGTAATAATTATCAATATATTTAATGTTTCTTAATTTAAAATCAATTGGAGTCTTTCATTTCGAAATTTGAGTCCAATTTACGATTATATTTCAAATTTGCCGCAAATATACCGATGGAGCTCTCTCTCGGCAGCATTACGTCAGCGTTGCGGCAAATTAATCTAGACAAATATATATAGTATAATTGATGATTAGCAGATTCTTATTTAAATCTAATTTCCAATATTTCAAGGTAAAAAATAATAATAATAATAATAATGCCTAAATGGATCTTCAATATAACACAAAAGATCTGCAAACATGCCACATTGTGCCCAGGTTCTTGAATTGAAGATTATCCGAAGGATGGATCATGTGGGCTAGGGTGAATTCCCTTTCCACATCGACCGAGCCTAAACCCAAACAAGATCTAAAGGTATAGGTAAAAAGTTGTCCAGCGAAAGCTGAGAAAGTGCAATTACTCGGATAATAATAATAATATGGATCAATATTTTTCTGTTATTTTTTTAATAGAAAGCCTCACTTGATGAGTATTTTCCTTGTAAACTTCTTGAAGAAGAGAACTTAAATTAAGTGGGAGATAAATTTAATCTAATTTATCGCGCGGAGAATTTACCACTGCTCGAAGCCCCTAAAAACTTAGTAAATTGGACTATATCTAACTTTCTGAGATTTGGCACGTGATCCCGGCTTCTTTCCTTCTACTCTGTTCTTTTCACGATGGAGGGGCCTTTAGGGGGTGGACCTTCTGGTGCATCTCCTTCTCACATCAATATCATTAAAAAAAAAAAATATCTCAAAAAGCTTCAGAGGAAAAAAACTCAGCAAGTGAGACGTTTTTATCAAAAATAAAAAAATTATATAGTGGTTTTTACATTCGTAATCTATTCCAGCGATTATTAACAGGGTGCTTCGGATAGTATGTAGGGGGCCGCGAAAATATTATAATTTTTAAAGTTTTTATATCTTTACAAATAAAAAAAATTTAATGACATCTCAATATTCTTAAATATGGTTAAACTAAATGAAAACGTTGAGCGCATAGGTAAATTCGAGGGTAAATTTGACCCAAACAGACAGACAGACAAAATCACAAGTTGAATAAAATATTTTTTATAAGTCTAGGTTTACAATTTTTATACTATATTCTTTCATTTTCAAATATACCTATTTTTTAAGAAATATGTTATTAATGACAATCTGATTAAGCATTTTTGTTCATTAAAAAGCGTTAGAAAATATACATATATAAATTCACAAAGAGAAACAAAAATGTTGTCATCTGCTTGATGCAAATAAACATACACACATATATATCATCTCGATATATATGTGTGTATGTTTATTTGCATCAAGCAGAGGACAACCTCTTTGTTTCTCTTTGTGAATCAACAAATCTGCTACTCTCGGCAAAACAAAAACTTTTCAATTACATATATAAATGTTATGTTAAGTTCCTCTTTTTGATTTATTTATGAATTACTGTTACATTTGAGGGGCTTTTTGTACGAGTAATTAAGAGAATGCTACCTAATGGTGGGGGGGGGTACTACTGGCTGCGAAAATATTTTAGTATTTTAAGGGGGCCGCGAATATATTTTTGGATTTTAAGGGGGTCGCGACTAATAAAAGGTTAAGAACCACTGATTTATTCTATTTGAAGTTTTTTTATTGATTTCACTTATCTCGTAATTTCACTGAAATCGATTTAATTTTGATAGAAATCGGCTAGATTTTACACTAAATTTTTTAAAAATTTATTATGATAATTTTCACTTTTTTTTTTATTCTTCTTATTTTTCTCACTTTTCTATCAAATTTGTGTGATACATAATTACAAAAATTTTATTACGAAGAAATAATCAACTATTCAGGATATGTTATATTTTCTTGAATTGAATTGACAGTCTTATTTCGAATATCGTTGGTTATTATTAGGTATCGATTATGAATGCAAATTGAACGATGAGAATTCCCTATTGGAATGTTAAGCTAGGTATAGAGCTGAAGAAACTCTCAATAAGAAGGAAGGATTGATTAAAGGAGCGGGGATAAGTTGGCCCTGAACCTTATTAATCCTTCTGGAGGTCGCAAGAGAAGAAGAATTGCTCGGACGAGAGATAAAAATAAACATTGAAACACTTGATCCATGAATCATTTGCATTCATTGTTAATATTAGCCCAACTGGCAAAGGACGGTGAGGTAAGTGAGGTAAGTGAGGTGAGGTGAGCGCCTCACCTCAGAGCTCAACCAAAATTATCAAGGCTGTGACATTCATCCATCCATCCATTGCCCAGAACATCTTCTTCCTCTTTCCTTTCTTCTTAAGAGATTACCAGACAGCCTGCCTTTTCACTTTTAATACTAGCAACATCTAATACTTGGCTTCACCTGCCTACTGCTGGACCAGCCAAATTCACGCAAAAATGTTCATTGTGTTTTTTGGCTGAAATGTGGAGAATTTTTTTTTTTCTGTCTATTTGCCTGGATTCAGATACAGGAATTATTTGACGGATTATAGTAGTGCCTCTTTGTGACGGATTATAGTGGTGTTTCAGAATGAGGCACTACTATAATCCGTCAAATAATTACTCTGTTTAAAATGTTTCACTATAAACCAACACCGCTTTCCCTAAATGTTATGGATTCAGATACTCTAGATCAGCGATTCTTAACAGGGGGGCCGCAATAATATTAAATTTTTTAAGTTTTTTTTTTTAAATAAAAAAATATAAATAAAAATAAGCTGACGTGTTCTGATGTGGCCATCTACTTGACTTTACCATACAACCTGGGCTCTAAAATTATTTATAATCATTTAGGGGGGGGGTTAGTTTTTGCATTTTTATACTTCTAGGGTCCCACTGTTTATGTATACAAAATTTGGTTGAGTTTGGTAAATGGCCAAGATTTTCATTTTTTTGACCCCCGCCCCCCATTTTGGGAGGTTAGTGTTTGCATTTTTAGACTTCTGGGGGTCCACTGATTATAAATACAAAATTTGGTTGAATTTGCTCAAATAGCCTAGATTTTTAATTTTTAACCCCCCTCCACCCTTCTTAATTTTGGGTCGATAGGCACCAAAATCTAATCAGCTCTTAATCTCAATGGACCAAAACTACGTTTGAAATTTGGTTTCGATATTAAAAATAGTTTTTGAGCTAGCTTGTCTACAAAAATTTGGTAACGCATGCACAGACTAACAGACAACCAGACTAACTAACAGACATTTTGACAAAACAATTATTATCTCGAAAAATATAATTTTTTCGATGTTCACTTATTAGGGCTTTTTTGTAGACCGAAATGCCATGGTTTCGCACAATTTTTTGAATCAAAATAGTTTCAGACGTTTTTGAGATATTTCGAAAAAAAGAAGCAAAAAAAAACACTTTTTTCATGTACGATTACAATACTTGACCATACCCTGTATGGTAAAGTAAAATAAATATGTTACTAGTTTTTATAAGTGATACATATGAAAGTGACAGATGAATTTAATGACATCTCAATATTTTTAAGCATGGTTAAACTAAAAGGTTGAGCGCATAGGTAAATTTGACCCAAACACACAGACAGACAAAATTACAAGTTAAATAAAACCGTGTAAATATTTTTTATAAGTCTAGGTTTACAATTTTTATACTATAGCAAATATACTTTCATTTCCAAATATACCTATTTTTCAAGAAATATGTGTTATTACTGCCAATCTGATAAAGCATTTTTCGATCATTGCATTTCGCATCTGTGCGACACATATCCATGGATTGACAAGAATTCCTGAGCCCTCAACGTTACAAAATATACATATATATAAATGTTAAGTTCGGCTTTTTGATTTATTTAGGAATTATTGTTACATTTGAGAGGTTTTTTATTATATGAGTAATTACGAGTATGTTACCTAATAGTGGGGGAGGGAGGGGGGGTACTGGCGGCGAAAATATTTTAGGATTTTAAGGGGGTCTCGAATATTCTTTTGGATTTAAAGGGGGGCGCGAATAATAAAAGGTTAAGAACCATTGCTCTAGATAATTCAAGTCGAAGAAAGTTCGTTCTTATGCTAAAAGGTTTGTATTTCAAATGCGGACAGATGATTAGATGTTGGTCCCTCTAGCTTTTAACAAATTCAAAATGCAAAAAATATTTTTAATATTTTAAAAGGCCATTTCACTCACAGAAGTGTATGATTGTTTCAATTTCGAATTTCTTCAAAATTCGAAGGGCGATGGAATGACTTTACAAATTGAACATAAGAGATTTCAAGTTGCCGATATCAAAGGGGTTCGCACCTCAAAGGATAGCCAAATGGTCCGGATCGCTGTTAATGGCACTCGGGTTCAATTCCTCGATCAGATTCTAATGAAAGAGTCATACAAAGTTTGTTCATGTGCTAAAATGTTTGTATTTCCAATGCGGAGTGCTGGTTAGATTTTGAACTTTCTAGCTTTAGAACTTCAAAAATGCAGAAAATATTTGATTTTATTGAGATTTTTAAAGCGATGTAGGCATAATTTATTTTATATTTACATTTATTATTAATTATTTATAAAGACGTCTCTAGGAAAAATAAGTTTTCGCTTTTTTATTATTTAATAAATGTGTGGGTGAGCGATTCTTTGATTAGAATCTAATCGAGGAAAATTAGTAAAAAGCGCGAGGATAACTCTTCCTTTAGAGCTAAGTTGGAATTGTAAGGATCTCAAACACAAGTTCAGACCTGTTTAAGATTAACAGAGATTAATTTCTATAATTCTAGAAACGGTCTTTTGATTCTAGTAGGAAAATATGAAATCGAAATAAATATCAAATTTAAATATCATTTAAAATTATTGATTCCCCGATAGTGCAAACAGCGTACCGAGTCTTGAAAAAGTTTCACTTTTTACTTCAACTGTTTCTTTATAAATAATTACGCCATCAAAATGACAAGCACATAATTAAAGAATTTAAACAATTAATTCTGTAAATGAATTCTATTTAAATTTATGTAAATGTGTAATTTATAAAATATGTCGTTACGTATGGGTGACGAGTGTGCCGAGTAATATTGACCCAGACATATTCATTTACTAGATTAATTAATTATTTATCATGTATACCTCCTCGAAATTCTATAAGGTGAAATGTGCTATTTGTATTTTTACTCCCTAAGTAACTCTATAATTGATTTTACAATTATGTATTAAATTCATTAATTTTTAATCATTATCCAAATTTATTTATATTATCTATATTACTATTTTAATTAATTAGTATCTGGAGCCACCGAGCGATGCTCGGCAACTTTTTGCTCCAGTTAAAAGTTATATATTAATATTATTTTTAATTTAAAATTCTGATAAAAACCACACCTTGAACCCCACCCCATACCAGCCCCGCTACGCCCCTGGACCCCCGCCCCATACCGCACCCGCACACCACACTCACGCCACGCCCCTGGACAGCCACCCCCGTACCGCCCCCGCGCACCGAACCCCCACTATGCCCCCTGGACCCCGAACTCGCCACTCCACTAACCCTGCACCACCCACCCCCACCCCCAGTTTTTGCATTTCTAATTTTCTAGTGGCCCACAGATTATGTATATATATATATAGGTATATAAATAAATTCAGTATAACTATTTTTTTCAATTATATAACAATTTATCGAGTTTTATAATAATCAATTAAATTGGCAAATTCTAATATATAATCAATCATATTTCTTATTAACTCTTTGTCGGATTTAAAACTCGAATTTATAATCAATTAAATTTTTTTTTTATATAAATTTTATTAAACCAATTATTTTACAGTAATTAATGTATACATTGTATTTTTGCTTTGATTCCGGAGATTACTTCTCCCCACCATCGAGTGTCCTTATTCATCTTTAGTCCTTGTTTTTAATAAGAGGAAAAATCTAATTAGATAAAAAAACCTCTTTTCCGATAATTATTTCAATTCCATTATTCCCCAATCAAGTCAATTGGTCTCATCCCCCTCCATCAATTAAATTTTTTTTTTTTTTATAAATTTTATTAAACCAATTATTTTACATTAATTAATGTATACATTGTATTTTTGCTTCGATTCCGGAGATTACTTCTCCACCATCGAGTGTCCTTATTCATCTTTAGTCCTTGTTTTTAATAAGAGGAAAAATCTAAAGATAAAAAAACCTCTTTTCCGATAATTATTTCAATTCCATTATTCCCCAATCAAGTCGATTGGTTATCCTCCTCCAATCCTCCTCCCCATTCATCCTCGTCTCATCAATTAAATTGTTTAATTTTAATATTATATATTAATATTTGCTATAACCTATTAGTGGGTTTTAAAATTAAAAAACCAATTAAAAATAAAAGAATATTGAAAAAAATGTAAACAAACTTTTTTATTGAGATTTTCATCTATCAATAATTACTTTAATTAAGAAAGGATCAATTAAGATGAAATTTGTCGAGGTCCAGACCTAGCCAGATTGTTTTCTCATCCTCAAAACTTGTTAATAGAGTAAGTTTCATCAAAATCAGTAGAGCCGTTTTCAAAATTGAACTAAGTACAAACAAATATACAAACAAATAAACAATTTTTGCTCGTTTAATAAGAGTAGATTACAAAATAATAAAATAGTTTTAAAATTCAATAAAGAACATTAATTACTAGTAATTTCAGTTTTTTATTAGGTAATTAATGGAGAAAATAGTGTTTGTGGTTTTTGTAAAGAGACTAATTATTTATAGCCAACGCGCTTGGCGTGTTGAAAGCATCCGATTCCTTAGATCTGGGAAATATAAGCAATAACTAGCACGACAAGTTATTAGCATTGTAAATTGCAATCTATATTCATCTTTGAATAAGTGAATTTGCATTCATTATCTATACTATATGATGCTTCTAAATGTGAAAATGGTATCAAAATATGCTAATAGTAAAAATGATTTCTACCAAGGGAAGAAAGTAAAATACTTTAAAAATTCAAAATCTCTTATATCTAGATCTAGACCATAGATTCCCAATCAAACAAAAAAAATTAAAGTCTCTTTTTTTGTCAAAATCCTATGATTTCCTAAGAAGTTCGACACAAAAAAACGAAAGTGACGATACATGTCTTTAGGGTTCGGTTTAAAAGTAAAACGGGACCCTGTTAAAGTCGCTACAATCTATATCGGTGATGGGGAGGGGGAGATTTCAAAAAATTGAAATTATTCCTCTATTATATGTATTATATGTATAGTTGTGCAAATTTTCGTTCAGATCGGACTAAGTGGATAAAATTCTTCTTCAATTTTCTTTTCTTTTAATTAATTTAAATTTTTCTCCGATTTTTCTTCAACGCCACCCAATTGCAAATGAGGTCACCGCCGCCCACCTGAATTGTTCCACCGCCCCCAAGGGAAATCCTATCTAGACAGAAAAGAAAAAATACTATTTTTAAACAACCTTTTGTTTAATTAAGTGATATTTTGCCGAAAGTAGCAGTTTTTCAATTGATAAGATTAAATTAAAGATTATATGTAAATCGTGTATTTTTACGATGCAGGCGAAATGTGGTTTTTGGCCGGCCTAGTATTGAATAAATATTATTTAGTAAAAAAAAAAAAAAAAAAAATGGAGAATTACTGGTACAAAAGAAGCGTTTCAGTATATTATGTTCTTATGAGCTTTTTTTCTTTATTTTGGCCCCTATAACCACACCCTGTGTATTTAAAAGAAATCGCGTCTAAATATCGTGAAATTTATTTAAATCGTAATGGATTATTCCATTCTAATATGAAATTATCAATTAATGCACTGATTGCTAATAAGATATGGATAATGTTAGCCTATAAATTAATGTGGAAGTCATGGGAAAAAAAGTTATCTATGATCTATTATATACATTTAGGTAGGTATATCTATATTGTATATAAAAATGAGTATATAGGTATATAAGCGATGAATTAGAAAAATAAATTCAATTGCGTTTGAAAGAATTGTTTAACAAGTTATTTCAAAACATTGAGAAAATACATATATTTAGTATTATGTGATAAGTATTATTAGATTTATTAGCATAATTACCATTATATACTGCTAATGTATTAACAATTTTTAAATAAAATATTTATTTTTTTCAAGAATTCCAAAATTATAATTATAATATATGAATTTTGTATGTCAGCAGCTATTTAAGGATTTTGGGTGTTATCTATTGGAAACGTAGACAACTATAATTATTTATTTATTTATTTTACCATACAGTGTAATACCAAGTATTGAAATCGTGCATGAAAAAAGAGTTTGTATTTTTTTCATCGTTTTTTCAAAATATCTCAAAAACGACTCAAACTATTTGGATAAAAAAATAATTGAATGAAACCAGGTCGTTTCGGACTACAAGAAAACCTTATAGAATGAACATCGAAAAAAATATATTTTACGAGTTATTAATTATTTTGTGAAAATATCTGTTAGTACCGAGGGGTGAACCGAGATTGGAATTAGGTGTACAACGTCTTTGGAATTATTAGGAATTACTTTGGAATTAATTTTATAATTTTCTCACTAATATATGAAGAATAATTAACATATTAACGAGAATTGTTTTTGATCGTGTTTTTTAAACAAGATATATATATCGCGAGACTACAGATGGTTGAGGCTATTGGAGTCTGCTGAATATTAAGTCTGGACCAAGAGAGAATGAAAACGATCTGATCCATCTAGCTATGATCCAGCATCATTTCGAGATTGGACCGCATGACGCTTTTTTTATCAAACACTGATATGGATCACCAAATGGATTTGAAATCTGAGATGTTATATATTCAATCCCCCAGTCATAGCTAGATGGATCACATCTTTTTCATTCTCTCTTGGTCCATACTTAAGATTCAGCAGACTCCAATAGCCTGAACCAGCAGTAGACTCGCGATATATATATCTTGTTTAAAAAACGCGATCAAAAACAATTCTCGTTAATATGTTAATTATTCTTTGATATATTAATGAGAAAATTTTCAAGCTAGAAATATATAAATTCTGATATTATTCTCACTTAATATCTGACAAAAATCACCTGCATTCTATTCGCGATCGAATCAAATACAAGAAACTTATGATTACTTTGTAATTCATTAGATAATCCATTTTCATCTATTGTCTTCCACTTGAAAATAAAAGTGGAAGTGGAAGTAGGTGTACACGATTTTAGGTCGCTGTTCACCCCTCGGTTAGTACTAAAGTACGTTTTCAAATATTTTGTACACTCTAGCCACTAGCTCAAAAACTAGTGTGAATATCAAAACGAAATTTAACATTTTGTATTGAGATTAAGAGCTGATTAGATTTTGGTTGAAATCGAACTCAAAATAAAGAGAGAGGGTTCTAAAAAAGAAAATTATAAAATTTTCAAACTAAAAAAAAAAAACAAGAAAAATTAAATTTACTGTACAAGGGTTAAGGTTCTAATCGAAGAAAGAAAGAAATTGTCATAAGAATGTATTTTATTAGTTGAAACAACTGTGTCTAATTTCATAATATTAGCTACTATATAACCATTCTATAGCATTCGATTTTTATTTTATTGTAATGTATTTGGGTTTTTTAGATTTAAAAATGAAAATAATCCTCACTCTGATTTTAGGTTAACATCATTGTCCAATTATATAAATAAGTGAGTACAGTCTAGTCAGAAACTCAGAATACTAATGAGCTCAGCGCCACTTATGTCTATATCGATTAAGCATTACATATTTTTAAAACCATATAGTGAAAAATGTTGGCAAATTATTACTAATTAAGACGTCACTGATTTATTTAGCCTAAAATCGGAGTGGGTCCTCATACTGGAAAACGATGGCAGATTAACTGATCGAATCGTCGTAGTTTTATTGTATTATTTGTTGTTTGTGTCAATAAATAATTATCTATCTATCTATCTATCTACTCTTATTAAACGAGCAAAAATTGTATATATGTATATATATATTTGTATCTTAATTCTATTTTGAAAACAACTCCACCGATTTTGATGAAACCTATTAACAAGTTTTGAGGATGAGAAAACGATCTGGCTAGGTCTGGACCTCAACAAATTTCATCTTAATTCATCTTTTCTTAATTAAAGTAATTATTAATAGATGAAAATATCAATAAAAAAAGTTTGTTTACATTTTTTTCAATTATCTTTTATTTATTCATTGATTTTTTAATTTTAAAACCCACTAATTTAATTTTAATTTTAAAACCCACTAATTAGTTATGACAAATATTATTATATTATATTAAAATTAGGATTTTTTTGTTTTTAATTAACAGGTGTCTAAATCATAACATTATAGGTGGATTCATAACAAAACAGGTGTCTTTACAAATAAAGTGGTTGAAGTGATATAACTTGGAAACAAATTTAATTTAATTTTATGTTTTTATTTCAGATCCTATACGATTGTTTTTTTTTATTATTATTTTCCTAAAATTGAATTAAAAAAATAGTTATACGGAATTTATTTATATAACTATATATACATAACTGTGGACCATTAGAAAGCTAGAAATGCAAAAGCTGGGTGCGGGGTGAAGATGGATGTGGCGGGTGCAGGAGGTGGGGTTCAGTTGTGGGGGTCCGGGGGTGGGGCGAGGTGCGTAGTTTCCAGGGGGGTCCAGAGGGCGTGTACTATATATATTAGTATTTTTTTCATTTGGTTACCGTACATCGCTCGGTGGCTCCAGGTATTACTAATTAAGACATGGCCATTTCATTTATCTTAAAATCGGCAAGGGCGGATCCAGGAATTTTTTATGGGGGGGGGGAATCGGAGTGGGTGCTCATACTTAAAAACGATCGCAGTTTACCTGATCGAAACGTCGTAGTTTTATTGTATTATTTGTTCTTTGTGTTCAATAAATAATTATAATTAATTATGTGTGATTTAAATAAAATTTCATCCCTTAATAAATTTAATCACAAAAATACAAGCACTAACAGCTACATATCTAAAAAATATTCCCGGATTATTTATTTTAGGAGTAATTCGGTTCAAATGATTAAATGCTTGGAAGATATCTATCATCAGTGCGTCTAGAAATTAGAACCGATTGTATCTTATCTGCACTAAAAATAACAAATCTAAACAGAAATCCTGCTTGATCCTTAAGATAGAGAAACAACTTAAATTATTTTCTGGCTAGGAGAGAGAATATATAAGTAAATATGAGGAATATATAAATAAATATGATTAACCTTAGTGGATAATTTTCTCGTGATATTATTTCTACTATGTATTAGAATATGCAATAAATTTATTTCAGGTATCGCTATAGAAAATTGAAAGTAATTAGATAAAAATTGCAATTATAGATGATAAGAGTGACCTTTACTTTTTTGACTATAATTATATAATAAATAAAATGGATAAATTATTTAGAAAGAAATAATAAATAATTAAAGTTGAAAATGCGAGAAATTTATTTGAAAATATTTTCTTTTGCCTAGAGTAGCAGAAATGTTGATTCATAAAGAGAAATCAATGAAATTGTCCTCTGCTTGATGCAAATTAAGATACATATAAACATATACCAAAATATAAAATAAATAATTTATTTATAGCTCAGTAAATAGAGAATTCATAAAGTGGTTCGTTCAGCTTACATTAATTGCGGGAAAAGATTTTTTCTAGGATCGTTTGGTATGGTGTGGGCATTCCAAATCTAAGTTTGCGAAGTTGAAAGTGTGGGGGACAACTTTTGGTGGCTGAAAAACGTCGAAATTTTTGGACTTTTTACAGTTTTTCGCCTATAACTCGAAAACGGTCCATATTTTGTAAATAACCGCCTTATAGTAAATTAAAGAAGACAAATTAAATTGAAAGTTTTTGCCGAGAGTAGCAGAATTTTTATATATTGAAGGAGACAAGAAGAGAGTGTGTCTTCTGCTGGAATTATACATTTTATTTATTTATATAGTTTCAAGGCCTTTGCCCTCATCAGTCTATTACAATGTATACACAGGAATTAATTTTGTAATAGACTGATGAAGAGAGCAAAGCCCTCGAAACTATAGTCTCGTTATAAATAAATAAAATTTATAATTCCAGCAGAAGACTACACTCTTTTATTGTCTCCTTCAAAGAAGACAAAATTTCACGTCGATTAAAAAAATAATGCAAAATTTGTCCAGTAGTTCGATTTTTAATGGGGATCTAAAAAACAGCCCCCGGATCACTTTTTAATATCTACCCGAAAAGCTCGCACTTTTTTCGATTTTTTCCCATTTTGACCATGAAGGAGCACGTTTTCGACAAAGACTACTCTATACATTTTTAAACTAGATTGAATTTGCTACAATTTAAACAAAGTTTTGTCTTAATTGGATAATGGTAATCTGTGCTGCAATGAGGTTGAACTTTGGAAAAATTGCGATTTTTTCTCTAGGAAATTTTATTGACTTGAACGTTTACTTGGACAACTTTTTTGTTAAAAGTCTTAAATTTATAGATAATTAGCATTTTCTATGACAGGAAATGATCCATTTTTCAAAAAATCGCAGTTTTTCCTTCATAAAATGAAAACCACTCATTCTAGAAACTTGATTTCTGTCTGATTCCCTATGAAATTTTATTGACTTGACTTGGACTACTTTTTTGATAAAACTCTTAGATTTATAGATATCTAGCATTTTTCATGACGTTTTTGAGGAAATTTTGTCGTCTTTAATTTAGTATAGAACGGTTATTTACAAAATATTACATGTTTTCTTATAAGCGAAAAACTGGGAAAAGTTATCCCCCGCACTTTCGATGACGCAAACTTAAATTTGGCATACCCACACCATACCAAATTATCCTTAAAAAAATCTTTTCCCGCAATTAATTAGTAAGCTGAAACCCCCCTATTTACTGGGCTATTACTTGAGACTAGAGTTTCGAAACCTTTGGATTAAACAGAGAACAATCTCATTGATTTCTCTTTATGGTACTCCTTTTAATATTTTTTTGTCCAAAAATATGGTATAAATTTGCGAAAAATATCAAATAAAACTAAAATTAAATGTAAAAAAATCTTAAATTCATTTTATTATCACAATATAACTAAATACAAATAATTTTAGTGTAATCAAAATTTAGTTAAAATGAGATTTAGCTTTGTTGAACACCCTTCTACTGAACATATATACTTTTCAGCTAATCGACCCTCTCAGGAGAAATACTTACGAATACGAATTCATCATATACTGTAATAGCTGTTGCAAGATACCATGACGTTGTTCATTAGTCATTTGTTTCGATTTGGCATCTCTTCTTTATAAATAAACGTTATTTGGGTTAAAATTTTCCATTTTGAAATTGCAGCGATGACTATTTTATTATTTTCTTTTTTTTTAACTAATTTTTGATCTTCAATTGCAACTGAACTCAAAAGCAACGCCTGTTAAATATAGTATGTTACGCTATTTAGCTATCAATGTAAACAATAACAATATAATGAGTATTAATTGAAAAGTTTTTATTTTTGCTGAGAGTAGCAGAGTTGTTGATTCACAAAGGAAACAAATAGGTTGTCCTCTGCTTGATGCAAATAAACATACACACATATATATCGAAATTATATTTCTGTATATATATTATTTATTTGTTTGAGATTATAGTTTCGAAGACTTGGTCTTCATCATCATCAATCTTTTTTAATTATAAATATTATTTTTCATGGAGTCAATACCGTATAGATATTGAAAATCTTTACTTAGCTGGGAGCCAGTTAAAAAGGGATACATATGTTTAAATATGAATGTGACCTGGAAGTTGATGTTGTTTAATTTTAACTGGGTCCCAGCTAAGTAAAGATCGACAATTTTCAATATCCATACGTTATCGACTCCATGAAAAATAATATTTATAATTAAAAAAAACTGATGATGAAGACCAAGTCTTCGAAACTATAGTTTCAAACAAATAAATAATATATATACAGATATATTATTTCGATACATAATATGTGTGTATTTGCATCAAGCAGAGGACAACCTCTTTGTTTCTCTTTGTGATAATGAGTATTGCCAGTTGTTTTCGAAACTCTAGATCAGTGTTCTTCAACCTTTGTCATCCCGCGGAACCCTTTTTTAAGATAATTATTTATTTTTTTTTTATTTTTTTTAAGGGCCTCCACATTTTCCCTTATAGCCCTCCGATCCTCCCACTCAGGACCCGGTTGAGTGGCTCAGGGTGTGGCCACAGCAGAACGGTGTGAAACATTAGTATGCTGCGACCAAGAATAAAATAATAATAATAATAATAACAATAAAAAAGGGAATACCGCATGTCGTCCAAATAATAAAAATAAATAAATAAATACACTGGGAAGAATAAATAAATAAATAATCAAATAAATAAAACAAAAAATAAATAGAATATGTCACTGGGTTTAAAGAAATTGTTGTTTTAAAATAAATAATTTAAAAAAAAAAAGTTAAATAAATAAGTAGACAGGAAGTTGCCGTAGTCAATGAATAAAAAATAAATAAATAAGTAGGCAGGAAACCGCCATGGTCAAGAAAAATAAATAAATATTTGACTGGGAATATAGGCTACTGGGTAAAATATTGAATATTAAATATTATGGAACCCTTCGTTCCGTAGCACACCCAGATTTGATTTTAGTGGGGGGGTCGTATTACATATTACATGTTATCAACAAGGGGCAGTCCATAAATTACGTCACACAGTAAGGGGGCATTAAACATTTGTGATAAAATGTGACAGGGGGGGGGGGGGGATTTTAAACATTGTGATTTCACAAAAGTCAAATTAAAAAATTTTCAAATATATTTTTTAGATTTCATGAAATGAATAAAGATAAAGTTGAACTTAAAATATATTAAATCACTTTTCGTTAAGTTTAGTTTATAAAAAATAAATTATACAATTATTAAATTATAGGGTATACAAGTGATAGTGTGACGTCACAATACAGAGGGCGCTCAATGAAAATATGACAGAATGTGACCCAGGGGGTAGAGGTCTAAAAATATTATCGTGTGACGTAATTTATGGACGGCCCCCAAGGTACGTCCCTGCCTTTGTTATAAAAACTTTATATAAAATATAAATTTGCATTTATTCAAACAAAAAGATAAATATCCATATAAAATATAAAGTATTTGTATTATACATCGAATTTAGCATTGACTCGCGAAACCCCTAAAGCGTTTGAGTGGAACCCCGGGGTTCCGCGGAACACAGTTTGAAGAACACTGCTCTAGATAATCTAAGATTTTCTAATTAATAGAGATTGTTGTGTTGGTGCAAGGTGAAACATCTTTAATAAAGATAAAAGTAAATAAATATTATATGAGATATTAATTTACTATGAGTTAGGTTTTCTAGGTCACTTGTTTCATGTTTCACTATCTTGTCGAAAGGCAAATAAATATACAATTCATGCAAATATATACCATATATATAAAATATAGTAGAGTACCTGTGTCGAGGATTATAAATAAATATCATATAAGAGGATCTGATCAGAAGACTCACCTGAAACATAAATAAACAACAATATAAGTAAACAAAATATATAAACATAAACAAATATATATACATTTAAATATATATGTATCCATAATAGCGAAATTTTTTTACATTATTTTAGAGGTCATAAAAAATTTGAATGCAAAGGAAATCAGATATTTTTCATTGATTCTGGAGCTATTATGTAATATCTGCAATAAGGATTCTCTTCAAGTTATTTTATACCGAAAAAAATACCAAAGCATGTTAATAATAAAAATATCAATAATGAAGAATCCTAATATTTTTTAAGGCTCAAGCAAGCGAGCTAGTAACAATGGTACGTTAGGTATAAAGTCAGCATTAGTAAACAATAAAGTAACTGTATTTTTAAAATAATAACAAGGTTCTAATATGAAACTTAAGGTAAAGGTATAATATTTTAGTATATAATAGATGAAGTAAAAAGTTCTGAGCCTTTTTTCTCTTTATTTCGACGATGAAATTAACATAGTTAGGATTTTCTGATTTAGATCAAATATGCGCCGTTTTGTTCAATAACTTTTCTCCATTTTGAAGGAAATTTCATAATTTCGCGATTGAAGAAGTCCTCGTCCCTATTGGTAAAAAAACTTGACAAGCTCATTTTCACAAGCCTCTCTTGAGCTGAGCCTAGATTTTTATCTTCGAGAAAATTTTGCAAATGCTTGAAAAGGTGATAATCGCTTGGTGCCAGGTCTGGGCTATACGGCGGGTGCGATACAACCTCTCATCCAAGCTCTCAGAGCTTCTGGCTGGTCGTTAAAGATATGTGCGGCCTGTCGTTATCTTGGTGGAAAACAACACCCTTCATATTGGCCAATTCTGGCCGCTTTTTGTCGATCGCCTTGTTCAATCTTGTCAGTTGTTGACAATCTCGGTACGAATTGAGTAATTGGCCAGATGGGAGTAGCTCATAATGGATGACTCCTCTCCAATCCCACCAAACACACATTAAAACCTTTTTGGGGCTTGGCGATAGTTTGGGGTGGCCCACTGTGCTTGGACCACGATCTTTTTCGCCTGTTGTTCTCGCATGTAACCCATTTTTCATCGCCAGTCACCATCTGCTTCAAAAATGGCTCGATTTCGTTACGCTTTAGCAAAGAATCCTAGGCATCAATACGGTCCAAAAGGTTCTTTTGCGTCAATTAGTGTTTCACCCATACATCGAGATTCTTATTGATACCAGCCTTATGCAAATGGTTCCAAACGGATTTCTGGCTAATCTTCAGTTCCTGGGCAATGGAATAAGTGCTCGCATACTGGTTGGATTTGATGATTTCCAGCGTGTCTCATCTTCGACGTCCATATTACCAGAACGAACACTTTGCTGTTGCAATTGATACTGTATTAGGTCTGTAAACAGCACAAATTTTTTTGGCCGCCTGCCCCCCTTTTTTCCCTTGGTCGTAGTGGTACTGAAGAATGTATCGAATTTTCTCTTTTTTTTACCTCCATTTTGGAACGCTCTAACACACAACTGGCTTCACCAAACACAAAACTCTCAAATAACTTTTTTTAAAGCGTATTGTCACCTTTAAGTCACAGTTTAGAATGACCAGATGCGATGCATACATCGTGAGATTTGGCTCATTTGAAACAAGTGACCTAGAAAACTTGACTCATAGTAAATTAATATCTCATAAAATATTTATTTACTTTTATCTTTACTAAGATTTTCCTTCAAATATATACCACATTTTTGAAGAGAGCGAGTAATTATTATTATCATTCTTAGCAAACTCGGAAACATTAATTTAGGAACAAATTATCATTTCTAGCAAATTAAGCTACTCAAGTTTTATGCCTCTTCGGGTTTCTTTTTTTTTTTTTTTTTGAGTTGTTCTCTTCTTAAGTTAAAATTATGTTAATTGTAAAAGTTTATACATTTGCTTCAATCCAGACATACGTAATTTGTATGCGAATCAGGGTAAAAGTTTTTCAAACTCAAAGTCATCTATAAAAGCTCATAATTTAGCTTTTTATGAGTTATCATCTGAACAGATCAAGTTTCGATCAATCCGTGATTGTGAACTTTCTGAATTTGAATTCATTTTTTGTGGAAGTTACGTGCATTAATAATATCTTAATATTAAAATGGGGATGCGGGGGAATCAGAAACTTTTACAAGAAGTAAACTCACGGAAAATGTTGGTAATTTGTTTATTTTTATGTTAACGAAGTTAAGGTAGAAAGCGGAAACTTGGTAATACAACAATTTTTGTTCATAATCCTAGTTCCTTAAGTTTCTATATATAGATTCGATTTTTATTATATATCCTGTAAATTTCATTCAGAGGTTCCGAAGTTATTGTAGATCAACTGTTGTGAGCACCACTCGACTTTCACATTAGTTTTTCCCTTATTTGCAATCATAATACCATCTTTCAAATTACTTCACTTTGGGTATATTTGATAAATGTACGGATTATTTAAAAAAAAGAATCATTACACCCTTTATTGAGAAGAATATTTGTTCTAGCTTGCAAATCGCGAGTAGCAGACGTTTTGCCCATTCCCAAAGCCCTTCCGCGGTTAAATTGGAAAAGGGCCGGACCACTTCATTCGCCAATACGTTTGTCTATATGACTTCAAGGAACTGGAACTCTTAGGCTTTAGGAGGAATTACTGACTTTAACTTATTTAGGAAAGATTTAATAGTAAATATAATTTATAAACAATCTTGTTTGTATCTTATTTAGTTTACGAGTTAGAATGCTCTGAGGACACTTGGAGAGAGCGACATTAATGGGGTTCCATTTAGCTTAAAAAAAATTGAAAATATCCCGGTCTTTTTGAGAGTTCAGATCGTTTTGATCTGAAACGTTGATACATATTTCATTACATATATATATAAGGGTGTATTAAGGGGTTTAATAAAGTAAAAAGATCTCAGGTCACCATAGAAGTATTAAAGAATTAAAAATACCTATATCGAAATAAAGAAATAAGAAACTATCACTTCATATAGTATCTATAAGAACCTTGTATATTATTTTTAGCGAAAATTTAGGGCGTTTGAGATGTTAACCGAGAGCGTTATAGAGTAAAAAAAAAAGGGAAGTTAGCAAGGGGGACGAGGAGGAGGATAGAGAGATGATAAGGCCTGGCCAATTATCCAACAAGAGCAAAGTGGAATTCAATTGAAACAACTCTCAAGATTTATACAAGTGCGAAGTGCAGTAGAGAGAGGCGTAATTGCAGGCCTTCTTTATAGATCCATCGACCTCGACATTTAGGGGTAACTGTTTTGGAAACCACTTGACTTGCACTTATCCATTCTTCAATTCACTTACATAAGAAGTAGAAAAATCATATAAATATTCAGGCTGTCTGATTTCAACAAAAATTGAATGAAAAAGTAACACTTTTTAAGACCCAGTACGCTGTTTGTACATACTTTCAGTGAATTAATAATTTTAATTGATAAATAACTAAATCTGATATATATTTATTTCGATTAAATATTTTCTTATCTAGAGTGAATTCTTTAATTTCAATCAGAATAAAATTTTAAGTCGTTGAACAATTTATGAACTTGATATTATAACATGAAGAACAATTTATGAACTTGATATTATACTATGAAGAAGAACATGAATTGGAACGCGCATGGTAGGAAGAATGACAGAAGACCAGACTGGTAAAGAAAGTGATGACCAACTAAGCCGGTTGGAATAAGAAGTTAGAGGTCTGTCCCAAGAAAAAGATGGCATGACGATCTGGAAGAAACAAACCTATAGGTTTTAAAAACAAGAAGAAGAAGAAGAAGAAGATATTATAATAAGCTCTAAGTACATCGATTCAAAATAGAAAAATAAAATCCTTAAAGTCGCTTTTGGGAAGGGAGAATTTCTTCAGAAACGTTTGGAGTTTTAATAAACATTTTATTGTTTTTATAAAGAACTGTATTATACTTAATTTGATATTGATGTACCTATAAAATACACTACGGAGCAAAAAAACTGAGCCACTAATAAAAACTTTATTAAATAGGAAATTATTTTTAAAATTGCTACAAATAACCATATATTTTTTTTTTAATGATATTGATGTGAGAAGGAGATACACCATGCATCCCCTAAAGGTCTGTATGGGCTGGCCCCTCCATCGTGAAAAGAACAGAGTAGAAGGAAAAGAAGCCGGGATCACGAGCCAATCTCAGAAACTTAGATACAATCCAATATCCAATTTATTAAGGTTTTAGGGGCTTCGAGCAGTGGTAAATTCTCCGCGCGATAAATTAGGTTAAATTTATCTCCCACTTAAATTTGTTCTATTAACTCTTAAACTAACATATTCAATAAATATGGATGATAATTTTTGAATTTCATAATAAAAATAAGTAAAATTAAATTAAAAGATACAATTACAAATTATCCTACTTTCTCAATATCACTTTAAATTTAAATAAAATTTTAATAAAAGATCAAATTCCATTTGAAATATCAAAAAATGAATCATTTTGAATTAATCATCATTGATAGAAAGATAAAATATACAAAATGGATATATTATATAGTTCAGTTCAAATTGTGTGCCTAATTAATCAAGAGCTAAGTCAACAACAAGTGGCAAGTACACTTTCAATAAGCCGTTTTTTAGTACATGTATGGTTACTTGTAAAAAATTAAAAATGATTTAGTATTTAATAAAGTTTTTATTGGTGGCTCGATTTTTTTGTACCGTAGTGTAGTAAAGTTTAAAAAATTGTAAATTAATAAAGTCGCTTTTTGGAAGGGAGAATTTCTCCAGAAACGTTTGAAGTTTTAATAAACGTTTTATTGTTTTTATAAAGAACTGTATTACTTAATTTGATATTGACGTAGTAAAGTTTGAATAAATTGTAAATTTTTGTTTGACCTCTAGGTTAAATCGAACGTTAATTTATCCAGTCATTAACTAAATTGACTTCAAAATAATAAATCAAATAAACATAGAGAGGATTTATTCATTCATTCGAAATATCACAGCACTTAGGAAAAATGACTAGACTAAAACTAAAATATGATTATGATAAATAAATTAAATAAATAAATATAACTGTGCTTATATATATGTACAATCATTCTTTTTTATTCACCTAGGATGAATGAGTCAGAAATTTTTTTCGAAACTTATTCCTATAGTGAAAATATTAGATTTATATGTAGACTATTTATTTATTTAAATATATGATTAAAAGTAGAGTCATCGTAGATAGCCCTGAAAATTTTCGGATTTACATTATATAATAATAATATAATAATATAATCAAATGTATGAAAGAAGAAATTTGTTTTCCTACCTATCTTTTTATACAGAAGAAAAAAATTGGAGAAAAAAGAGATTCGGTACGCTTTCATTAATGAACTATACTATTTTGAATACAAAATGTGGATTTTGTTTTAATTCACTATCTAATTTACATTATACCATTAATAAAATAAAATAAATAATTTATTAATTAATTAAAAGTAAATTGATAGAAAGGCAACCCAAGGACAATGAAAATCACAAGTTCTGAATAAAATAATTTATTAGATCGTATTTTAAACATCTTAAAAAACGACGTTTCGTAGAATCTTTGCTCTTCTTTCGGGGTTTAATAGGGTCAATGAAGGAAGAACTCTTTAGTGTCTCCTTGAACATTGGCTTTAGAGCAGAGGCTCTCAACCTTTTTCTTCCAATGAACTCCTTCTCCAATTTTGTAAGACAGTCATTTTCCGCTTTCCAGAATTTTCTAACTCAAAAATTTTATTTCAAATAATGTGCTTTTAATATTAAAAATACAAGGTAGGTATCATAATTTAATTTAGAAATACAAGTAATATTTAGCTAATGAGAAAGCTGAGGTTTTTTGCCTTTTGAAATTTGTAAGCAGATTATTTCCCCGTCTTCAAATTCTAAAATTCTCTCTTAGGTGGAATTCCCCCGAGTTGAAAACCACTCCTTTAGAGTGTACTCTTTTAAACACTGAAGAAAGAGGAACATCATCCAAAACATCGATTTATTTAAGAAGATGAAAATGACGTTATAATAAATTATTTTATTCGAAATTTTAGATTTTGATTTACTATTGGCTGCCTTTTCATCAATATACTAACGCAAAAGATCATTCTGCTGTATATTAGCTGAATGATTTGTGGCTCCGTGCATCCATTACATACTATATACAGGATGATTCACGGTCGATGGCACGTTAGACGTTTATGGAAAACGGAACGCAGGATTTTTCTGAAAATTAGTACAAAATAAATAATTTCATAAGAACTTCGTTTGAATAATCAATATTTGCGGTCATTTTGGAAGATTTTTTTAAACACCGTCAATAAACTCTTTATAAGTTTCTTACAAATAGTTAAAAAACTGCCATAAGCTTGATATTTCCATGGTTAGTTAAAATTAAATTCATTAAAAAGTAATTTTTCACGAAAAAGCGCCTTTATTAAGAAAATTTGATGTTTTAGGCATAGGGATATGATACGAGTATATCATCTTAAAGCATTTTTCTTCGTCTTTCAATTTATTGAATAATATACAGGGTGTCTCATTTAGAAAAAAGAACTTTTGACCCCTTTTATGAATAACGGAAATAATAGTAATCTTAGCACGCCCTGTATAATATGGAGTCGATTTTTTGGCGTAAATTAAATACTTCGGGTGTGTCTAAACTACCACCAAAATATCAACTTTTCATGAATTGAGGGCACTAATTTATTTAAGTTTAATTAGGGCCATGTTTTGGACCATATTTAACACAAATTATTTTTTATCTCGAAAACCGATAGAGATAGGTATAGGACAATATTAACAAAAAAGTATTTTAATAAAAGGGAGGTTCTAAAAACGTGTTAATATACGGCGTGTTACTACGACTTTTTGATGAAAGCCGAAACGTCGCAATTCTGAAAATATTTTAGATCGATAGAACAGGTAAGAAAATGTAAAGTGCTTAATTTTCAGAAAAATCCTGCTTTCCGTCTTCCATAAACGTCTAACGAGCCATCGAGCGTGAATCACCCTGTATACTTATTTTTATGGATAAAATATTCGGTTCTATGTCCGATAAATAAAGGACAAAAGCTTGTAAGGAGCTCGTATTGGTGTCAAAAAATGTACGTATATGTAACCTTAATTGAAAAGTGTGATTGAATACTTAGATTTTTGTTTAAATCAGTAAACAAACATTAGTGGTAGTAGTCATTTTGGTATTGATCCTATAGTTTTCCCAAAATATCACGAAAATATAGATTAATCGATTTTGATTGGATTAAATAGTATTTTATTTAGATACCTTGAAACCCACATAAATGATTAAATAAATTTTTTATGAAATTAAATTTTAAAATAATTTATTCTGGTAATCTGGTAGTTTTTTTATTTAATATAGCTCTTAGAGGTAATGTAATGCATTTAAGATATGAATTTTAAATCATGTTTCATATACATTATAAAGATGAGACAAGATTTCTAAAATGTTATATTTAAGAAAATATTTATATATAGTAAGTAATCAGAGTAAAAACGTTGCTATTTTTATTTCCAACAACTTTTTCTGTAGATATGGAGGATTCAACTTAAGGTAGTTGTTTCGCAACAATACTAGCAAAAAGTTAATGCTAGAGTATATAGAACAGACAATAACGATTCATAATTCATAAGCCTCATAAGTTTTTGCTGTTTATGTACCACTACTAGCCAATCCCGTGCTCGTTTGACAAATCTGGCAACACTGTCCGAGCTTGTATATATTTTATCATAGAAATGTCAGATAAAGTACATTATAAAACAAAAAGTTCTTAATAAGTCATTGAAAGATGTTGCGACAATGGCTGAAGCGAAAAAATGTCAAATAAACTGGAACGGATCGTTGCTAAACTTTGTCCAAATTCATTTGAAATATTAATATGTTTGTTCCTTTATTATTAATCAGATATCACTTGCAATTTGTAGTTCATATTGACATTAATTCAAAAATAATTCTCATTTAATAGTCGAGGAATAAACATTCTACATTGGATTTTTGACATTTCGGTTATTATTGGTAACCATTGCTGAAGACATGGAGGAATCGACTTAAAATCAAAAATAACGATCGATTCTCATCTAATACTAGAGGAATAACCTTATTGCATTCCATTTTTGATGTTTTGACTATTAATGGCAACCTCTTCTGAAAACGTGGAAGAATAGACTTAAAATCAAAAAGACTAAATTCTTTTATGGCAAACAACTCAAGCTTGAGTTTTTTATTAAACTAATGGTAGGTTTTCAATTTCATTTCAATTGGTGCAACGGTGTGGAAAAAATCGTGGGCCAAAAAAACGATAACATACATCCATCCATACATCCATCCATCCGCACGCACTAAATGAAAAAATCGCACTTTTTGGCCTCTCCACTAGACCCCCATGCAATTTTTGGCAAAACCGTCACGTGCTAAAATTCAACCTAATTGAATACTACAATTTGTGACTTTAATTGAGTCCATGGGTTCCGTAGTCTTTACCTGAGGACCCTTTGAAGCCACGCTTGCCCCGAGAGCGATTACAATACTTTACCCATGCTTTGCATTGGATAAAGTAAAAAAGTACTAAAGTTAATCCACTTTTTAGGTTAAATATATACGTTGTTGCCAGCGTAAATTTTTTCATTATACATTTTTCATTATTTATTCATTATTATCTCAGAAACAATGTTGTAACTATGAATAAAAATTTTCTTAAAAAATTTATTAGATATTGTTTAATGTTGGTTTAGTTTTTTATAACAATCGTAAGAAGAGTTTCTAAATTATAATTAAATATATATATGTAAACTTTCCGATATCCCGTATAGTGCAATGTATAAGAGCCTGAAAAACTCTATCTTTGGAATTTAATATCTCCGGAACTGTATTGTTCATAAATTTCGTTTTGCCACCAAACGATGCAGAAGTGTTTACCATAAATATTAAGTCTCTCTAAATTTCAAAAAAATCCTAAGAAACCCCATTTGGTGAAACAACTGTCTTAAGATCTCAAATACAATTAATTGATTCTAATTTGCGGGAATAGTAGAGGAATAAACATTCTTTGAATTTTTGAAGATTTACCCATTAGTGATGCCATTGCAGAAGTCATCAACAAGGCCTGGATTCGAATTAAAATCTTCGGTTGGAAAAAAAAAACCTCGCTCGCCTCGCTATAATTTTATTTCGGCTTGAAAAAAACAATGACTCTTCGCTTTGGTAATCAAAATACTTATTTTTCAATTTGCATATCTCATTTTTTGTATTTTATTTGAATATCTAAATCTAAAATAAAATATGCACGTATAATAGATAATTTGAATCGGAAATAAATCTGGAATATAATAATTAAATTACTGAATGGTTCTTTTGTCTATTCTTCTAGGTTATGTTGATATTTCTCTTTTATTGACAACTATTATTATATAATAGAACAGAATAGATTTAGTAGGCCGTGATGATGAATAATTAGAATATTTTCGTGCTTTATGTTTTCCATGTTTTGCTGTTTTAATGGTAAGTTGGAATATGTAATATTGATAATAGGAAAAAAAATGAAGGGCAAAGATTAGAATTTACCTTGAATTTAGTTAAATTTTATTATTAGAGTATAGATATATAAGTATTTCCGTAATGAATTGAGATATGTTTAAAAATGTTGAGTGTTGATTTAAATGAAATATGAAGAGGTTTGGAGATAGACGAACCCCCTTCTCTTAAATTAATTTACCCTTATTAAACGAGCAAAAATTGTATATATATATATTTGTATCGTAGTTCTATTTTGAAAACGGCTCTACCGATTTTGATGAAACAAATTCTATTAACAAGTTTTGAGGATGAGAAAACGATCTGCCTAGGTCTGGAGCTCGACAAATTTCATCTTAATTGATATTTTCTTAATTAAAGTAATTATTGATTGATGAAAATCTCAATAAAAATGTTTGTTTACATTTTTTTCAATTATCTTTTTTTATTAATTGGTTTTTTTAAATTTTAAAACCCACTAATAGATTTTACCAAATATTGTTATATATTAGAATTTTCCAATTTAATTGATTAAAGAATTTATAATGGAATTGAAATAATTATCGGAAAAGAGGTTTTTTTATTTAATTAGTTTTTTCCTCTTATTAAAAACAAGGAGTAAAAAGATGATCAAGGACACTCGATGGTGGAGAAGTAATCTCCGGAGTCGAAGCTAAAATACAATGTATACATTAATTCATGTAAAATAATTGGTTTAATAAAATTTATTTAAAAAAAAATTAATTGATTAAAATTCCTCTTATTAAAAAACACTTACTAAAAATATTATCGCAAGCTACAAGATCAAGTAGTACAGTCGATGGTGGGGAAGTAATCTCCGAAATCGAAGCCTCAAATACAATGTATACATTATTTCATGTAAAAAATTGCATAAATAATAATAATGCAGGGGCCGTTTGGTTACCGTGCACCGCTCGATGGCTTCAGGTACTCAATATTATAAGATGTACAAATAAGTTTCCGCCGTTTTTAATCAAAAATTGAGCATTTATTGTGAAAGAACGCAGTTTTATCGAAGTATTGTCCATCGCTTGCCACTACATTTTCCCATCTTTCTGGCAGCATACGGATTCCCCTTAGGAAGAATGCTTCATCTTTTGAGGCTATCCACTAATCGAGCCAATTTTTGGTATCTTCATATGATGTGAAGTTCTGCTCAGACAGGCCATGCGCCATCGATCGAAACAAGTGGACATCAGAAGGACCAAAGTCTGGTGAATATAGCGGATGTGTTAAAACTTCCCAATGGAGTGTTTCCAAATAGATTTTGACCGGTTTTGTGGAAAATCGGCGTTCAATGTTTCTCGGCGTCAGTTCATATGGAACTCAATTTCCTTGTTTTTGAATCATTCCCAATGTGAAATTGCTTGTTGAGTCACAACTAATGTATGTGCAAGTTCTTCTAGCGTTTGGCACGAATCTTAGTCTGATAATGCTTTCAATTCCGCGTCTTCGTACACTTTCGGCCTTCCGCTACGTTCTTTGTCTTCGATGTCAAATTCACTTTTCTTGAACTTTTGAAACCACTCATGGTAACTTTTCTCACTTAAGGCAGCCTCACGATATGCTTCTACAAGCAATCGATGCGCCTCAGCTGCAGATTTTTTCAAATTGAAGAAGTAACTAAGTAGTAAAGCTTATTCGGCTCAAAACTCGACACAAATAATATAATATGCTGATGAAAATTCACTAAGATTTCAAGGTTACGTTGTTGACAACCTTAGGATAATTAAGTTTTAATTCTGACAATTTTAATCATAACTTGCTTGTGGAACCAACTTTGGCAAAAGGCAGAAACTTATTTGTAAACCTATTATATAGGGCTCATTCTACGCAAATCCAGGTCCTTTTTTGATTTTTTTCATTGTTATCGGATTTAATTTCTTTTTTGAATATCAATCATTAGCAAACGAGAAACAATTTAAAACCATAAACATGTTTATTTGAAAAGATTTTGTTTTGCCGAGAGTAGCAGAGTTGTTGATTTATAAAAAGAATCAATGAGGTTGTACTCTGCTTGATGTAAATAAACATATATGTAAATATATATTAAAAAAAATACAAATCTTTTATAAAACAATCTTTCAAGGAAAAGGAGCGTATCTTAGAAGAACATAATTTATTGTACTTTATGGTAACACTGTTGGAGAACTGTTGTGAAATCGAAATGTGAAATTTAACAAATAATTTAAGATGCGATAAAAATTTTTAATATTTATTTAACTAAAATTTCATTTTTTTGTTTTGTTTTGTTTTTTTTTTTACTTTACCATACAAGGTCAAATATTGTAATCGTGCATGAAAAAAAGTGTTTTTTGCTTCTTTTTTTCAAAATATCTCAAAAACGGTTGAAACTATTTTGATAAAAAAAAATTGCGCGAAACCATGGCATTTTGCTCTACAAAAAAGCTCTAATAAGTAAACATCGAAAAAATTATATTTTTCGAGATAATAACTGTTTTGTCAAAATGTCTGTTAGTCTGTGCGTTGTCAAATTTTGTGACGAGCTAGCTCAAAAACTAGTATGAATATCAAAACTAAATTTCACACGTAGTTTTGGTGCATTGAGATTAAGAGCTGATTAGATTTTGGTGCATATCGACACAAAAATTAAAGGGAGAGGGGTTAAAATTATAATATTTTCAAACTAAAAAAACAAAAAAAAAATGAAATATACTATAAAATGAACCTATAATAATGAAAATATTTTTTTCTGGCGCCAAAATTAAGGGGGGAGGGTCAAAAAATAAAAATTTAGGTCATTTGAGCAAACCCAACCAAATTTTATATACATAATCACTACCAAGAGACAAAAATGCAAAAACTAACCAGCCAAAATGGGGAGGGGAGGGCAAAAAAATGAAAATCTAGGCCCTTGTACCAAACTCAACCAGAAGTGTATGGTAAAGTCAAGTGGATGGCCACATCAGAACGTGTCAATTTATTTTTTTCAAGTAAGTTTATTTTTAAATATATTTTAAAAAGTTTTGATGTTTAATTTTCAGATCTTAATTTAAACAATTTTAAAATTTCTATTTAATAGTGGTTCCAGAAGGGTTTTAAAACAAAAGTTGCACAAAATTCGAAAAGTTTGGCACACCCCTGCTCTATATATATATATATATATATATATATATATCCCATTGATTTAGTGAAAATTTCTCCAGAAACATTTGGGAATCTAATAAACGTTTGAAAATTGTGTTTTATCTAAGAATTGCATTTATTTATATTAAAAAGCAATCAATAAATGATTTGGGGGGTCGGGTTAGGCTAGGTGGTATCATGTCAGCCTGCAAGTAGGTTAAAAATAGCAAAGTAGGTTAAAAATAGCAAGTAGGTTAAAAATAGCATAATAACAATACACTAGTTATAGAAAAAAAATATAACCTCACATCCTATAACCCTCTCCCGCATCCTTCGTCCTTCCAAAATCCCCACTAAGGTCCTCTCTCAAACATCCCAAAAAACTGGGGTTTTTTCGTGAGCATTTTCCCAGATAAAAATAAAAAAAACTACCTAATAATCAATAAACTAAAATTTCCCAAATGATTACTGTATAAATAAATTTAAGATTAGCCATATCGGCGAATGCCCTTTGCACAAAATAATATTTATAATTAAAAAGACTGATGATGAGGGAAAAGCCTTCGAAACTATAGACTCAAACAAATAAATAATATATATATATATATATATATATATATATATCTGTGTATGTTTGTTTGCATCAAGCAGAAGACAACCTGTTTGTTTCTCTCTATGAATCAACAACTCTGCTACTCTCGGCAAAATAAAAACTTTTCAATTAAAATATCTTAATCTCAAATTAACAAGTTTTATTCGAATTTCTTTCTTATGTCAAAAAAAAAAAAAAAACGTATTCCTCCTATTTGAAGGCCTCTCTTTTTTTCCCCCTTGTATTTAGCTCCAGTCATTAATTATTTATGCACTGAGTGAGTTCATTGAGAAAAACTCTCCAGGAGATATGGATATTAAGATCATTAATTCTTCTTCTGCTCTTCGTCTATGTGTTCATTCCTTAACTTCAAGTGGAAATTCATCATCACTGCTGTATTTGAATTTAGTTTAAAAGAGAGAGAGAGAGAGAAATATACTCTTTTTTTAAAGTAGTAGAAAAAAGAAGATAATTTGAAAATGGAGGAAAAGTAGACTCTCTAGTACAAGTCCTTTTTACTTTCACATTTATATTTAAAAAAATAATGTGTAAGTAGTGTAATCGCCTCCCGGGATCCTGACAATTTGAGAGCTTTTAGCTCAGAGGTGAAAAAAGTTAATTTCAGTTTTTCACTTCTAAGTGGAAGGAATTGGTGGCCTTAATAGTTTGAAACCAAACTTAGAACATAAAAAACGGATATGGTGGTCCATAGAGGCCAAAAAGTGACCAAAATTCCATTGGTACTTGCCTACGTGTATGTACCTCCTGCGTTTCGAAATCATAACTCTCAGAGATAAAAGATTTGAAACTTAAGCTCGGAGACTAGAAGCAAACTTTTGGATGAAATCAAAATACCGGAAGTTGACATTTTCATGAAAGGTTTTTCGTTTTTTGAGATTTTTCTAAAACGGCTCTAACTAATTTTCACTATTTAATTTGGATTCTTTAATTCAATTACACCATTACGTCATATCTAGTAAACAAAAAAAATTCCAAAACACCTATAAAATCTTTCCAACCAGTATTTTTTAAATTTTTACGTCGCCAAGTCACAACCATCGGCACTCAACTACACATTGTTAAAAAAAATAAAGTTTATTGAATTCGAGGTATTTCTGTCATTGAATTTCCAATAGTTTGTGAATATACAATTAATATAAGTGGAGAGAATTTTTTAAAACTGATAATGGACTAAATTAAGACCGAAACATGTATATTGTATAAAATAATTTTTTTAATACTTAAATAAGAAAAGTCGTTTTAATTATGGAGTTTGGGTAAAAGAATAAAAAATGTTCATAAGTAATTTTAAACAGTCAAGAATATTTGAGTAAATTGAAAGTTTTTTGCCGAGGGTAGCAGAATTTTTATATATTGAAGAAGACAATAAAAGAGTATGTCTTCTGCTGGAATTATAAATTTTATTTATAACGAGACTAGTTTAGATTCATACATTAATTCCTGTGAATCAATTGTAATATACTGATGAAGAGGGCAAAGCCCTCGAAACTATAGTCTCGTTATAAATAAAATTTATAATTCCAGCAGAAGACACACTCTTTTATTGTCTCCTTCAAATATTTAAGTATATGAAACTTTTATTTAATTAAAAATAACACCATTAAGGCAAAGATCAGAATTTGTTAAGATTTTTTATTTTCCCCCATTGCAGTAGACTTTTACAAAAGGCGCTTATGCCGAACTTGATTTGAATTTGTTCAATTATAAAATTATTATCTGTAGTTAAAGAGAGACTAAGTGAATATGGTCTGATTTCTACAAAACAAGTTTGTTTTAATAAACAATAAAGTCTGCTGATTCTTCAATCATCTGAATTATTTAAACAAGCAAAATGGTTGACCAAAGTGAACCGAGCGTTAATAATTCAAAAGAATTAAAAAGCAGATTCAATTATCATTTAATATAAATTAAAAAATCATTGAAGCTTAATTATAAATATCTAATTAAACATTGATTCAGGGCCGGATTTAAGAACAAGCTACAGCCTTATGGGCCCACAACACAAAGGATCTGCTTTTTTTATTTTGGTGTAAATTTTTGAAATTTTTAAAGTGCTCTTTTTTAAGTTTTGATATTCAATTTTGGAATATAGGTTTATTGTTTAAGTATCTCGAAAGAATTATTTAATTTTTTTCCAAAATTTGACCCTTGAACCGAAAAATTGGGGAATTATAATTTTGGGGTCCTACAAACAAAGACCTTATATCTCCTATGTTATCGAGTTGATATTTGGAATAAGGTGTCTTTTTTATATAAGAAACATTTTTTTTAAATTTTACTCCAGCTAGGTAAAGGAAGCTTTTTTTTGTAAAATCAAATTTTCAACAAAATTTTATTTAAAATATATTTTTTGAACTAGGGATGTAGTTTTTACTTAGAAATGTTAATTATAAAAAATACAAAAATACATATTTGAGCATTTGCTTTATTCCCCCTCCTCTCACAAAATACCCATTTTGGGTTAATTTTTTTAATTTTAGCCCACAGAGGGGGGAAGGTGTGATTTTGAAAAAAAACCATTTCAATAAATTGTTGTTTAAAATCAACAAATTATGTATACATAATCTGTAGAACTAGAAATTCAAATTCGAACCATCCGAAATGGAGGGGGAGAGAATGGTCATATATAAGAATTCTATACCAGCAGTGGCATACCGAGGGGCCGGTAGTTATAAATTATTTCATTAATTAATAGAGATTGTGGTGTTGGTGCAAGGTGAAACATCTTTAATAAAGATAAAATTAAATAAATATTTTATGAAGTTTTCTAGGTCCCTTGTTTCAAGTTAAAAGTGATTGGTTTTTAATTAGATAATTGGTGAAAATGCGGTTTTTGTAGGTTAATTTAAAAAAAAAAAAAATTCCCCGGAAGGGCCTGCACCCCACATCCAGCCTAGGGGCCCCTAAATCCTAAATCCGACCCTGCATTGATTAAAACATTATTATTAATATATAAGAAAATTACATTTACCTTATTTTTTCCCTTTTATCATAATATGAAGGCATTCTTTAAAAATATTTTCAATTCTATTTAAGAAAAACAGTCAGTAGACTGGGATTGATAAAAGCTAATTAATTAGAAACGTTTATTTTGAATAGAAGTAAAAATAAAACGTCACTTAAATGGAAATGATAAAAATAAATATCTGCCTTCCCTAGCATTAATGTTTAGATTGATTATTAATTCAATAATTGATTTTCCAACTGGCCGTGATTTGTTTTTTCTATTTAATTTTCTAATAGGCTAGCTATTTTTTGTTTTTTAATTAATTATGAATTTTCTTAATAATGAGGATTTTTGGAAATGTTCAAAAATTTATATCAACTGAATTTATTAGTAGGTAGTTGAATAGTACATATTTTAATATTTAACATAATTTCCAGCTAAATCAATCCGAAATTATTTCTAATAAATTTATAGGTAAGAAAAATTCATTTTCATATTTTGCTTTCAAATGAACATTGAAAAAAATTAAACAAAGATTTTCATCCGAAAATCTAACAAGTGAATATAGTAAAGTTTTTTTTTTTTTTTTTACACCAATTTTCATGTCATTTTCCAATTTTTTACAACTCCAAACCCCGAAAATGCCCATTTAGACCTATTTTTGAGTTGCCAATAGATTTGAAATATCAATATTAAAAATCAAAATATTTTCCTCCCTTAATAGAAAACAGCTTTCTCTTTGAATTTCAATTCATCCCTTGTTTTTATCTTGATTATTATTCGATTTAAACCAAATAAATTGGCACGATGTGTGTGTGGCCATCCACTTGACTTTACCAAACAACCTGGCCCCTTTCTTATATATAATATTTAATAAAATTTATTTATAATCATGTAGTTTTTTCATTTTTAGATTACTGGGGGCCCACAGATTATGTATACAACATTTGGTCGAATTTATTTGGTACAAGGGCCGAGAATTTCATCCCCAACCCTCATTTTGGGCGGTTAGATTTTCCATTTTTAGTTCACTGATTATGTATACAAAATTTGGTTGAATTTGGATCATGGGCCTATATTTTCATTTTTTTGACCCCCCCTCCATTTGGGCGGCTAGTTTTTGCATTTTTAGACTTCTGGGGGTCCACTGATTATGTATACAAAATTTGGTTGAATTTGCTCAAATGGCCTAGATTTTTAATTTTTAACCCCTCTCCACCCCCCCCCCTTAATTTTGGGTCGATATGCAGCAAAATCTAATCAGATCTTAATCACAATGCACCGAACCTTCATGTGAAATTTGGTTTTGATATTCACCCTAGTTTTTGAGCTAGCTCGTCTACAAAATTTGGTAACGCACATAACAAACAGAATAACAGACTATGGTTACTAACAGACATTTTGACAAAACAGTTATTATCTCGAAAAATATAATTTTTTCGATGTTCATTTATTAAAGCTTTTTTGTAGACCGAAATGCCATGGTTTCGCCCAATTTTTTTAATCAAAATAGTTTAAGCCGTTTTTGAGATATTTCGAAAAAAAGAAGCAAAAAAACCTTTTTTTTTTATGCGCGATTACAATACTTGACCATACCCTGTATGGAAAAGTAAAAACAAAAACTTCATTATTTTATAAGATAATAATATATATGGTTTTAGTTCTTTTAGTTATAAATTAAGTAAAAATTGAGCTAAAAACAAGCAGTAAACTGAAAATCAAACAGGATGCTATACGTTCTATTAAGCAAACAAAATCTTTTGATTTCAAATATTACTTGTTGTGATATCTATGGCGTTTCAAGGATAGATCAAAATTGCCTTTTTCAGTGTTTAGATCAAAAACATCTCAAAACTCTGAATTGTTGTAAAAAATCGAGAAACATCATGAGAATCAGCACGTAAACTCTACTAGGATCCATTGTTAGGGTTACAGGCAAAAAGATAAAAGTAAATGAATATTATATGAAATATTCATTTACTATGAGTTAAGATTTCTAGGTCACTTGTTTCACATTAAAATTAAAAAAATAAAAGATTAAATTTTTTCAATATATATATATATATTTCGAGCTGTAAGCTCATCTTCAGGAAAGTACAGAATTAATCTTAATGTGAAACAAGTCACCTAGAAATCTTAACTCATAGTAAATAAATAATTCATATAATATTCATTTACTTTTATCTTTATTAAAGATGTTTCACCTTGCACCAACACCACAATCCCTATTAATTATTACAGGCTAAAATTGGTGTTGAGCAATGTTATTATGAAAAAAACAATTTCATTCAAAACTTACAAGGCTTGAGAAAATACAAGTTCATTTTCATCGGCAATGAAGCAAAACTATATTACAAAATCAAGGTCACTAGTTTGACCCTGTGAAAGCTATTCGTAGTTTGTTTCGTAAGGGATTCAATTAACAGATTTCCTCCCACGCACACACCTTTTTTTTGGATATTTATGAAATTTTCGGGTAAGTTGTGGAATTGAGGAAATCTAAAAAGTTACAGAAAATTGCAGGGTTTTAGATATAACCCTCCTGACATATAATTAAAAATTAATCCATTCCATCTCAAATCTAATAGAAGATATCTTATTGTATTTTTCTTATAAATTTAAAGTCTATTTCTATCGGCAATTCGGACTCTTATATCCGATTAGGAAATCATACGATTGCTCGTCGAATTTTACAGAAATAAAAAATTCGAAACCCTCATCCATCTTTTTTTAACTTTACTGTATGGCTATGTGTTTAATTTTAGAATCACTAGACAGCGAAATTTTATAAATGAATATTTAAATATCAAATATTTAGCACGAAACATATGTCAAAGAGAGATTCACCTCAAAGGGTAGCCAATTTGGCCCGGTTTGCTAATTTTGGCACTCAGGTCCGATTCCCTAAGGTATAAAAAAAACCTTTTGATATATAATTAAAAATAATTCATTTCTTCTCGAATCTAATTAATAGATGACAACCTCTT
This sequence comes from Forficula auricularia, assembly GCA_024734495.1. Taxonomy (NCBI): domain Eukaryota; kingdom Metazoa; phylum Arthropoda; class Insecta; order Dermaptera; family Forficulidae; genus Forficula; species Forficula auricularia. The sequence continues at coordinate 468,572 of JALMQS010000089.1, forward strand.
GGGATTTTCTTAGAATTTGTTCATATTTAAAAATACGTAATGTTGCCCATAAAAAGAAATCAAATAGGTTGTCCTGTGCTTTGGAATATAAACATACCATGATATATATATATATGTACCTATTTACTATATAACGAGTATAAATATGTATATGTATAATTAATTTCTTAGAGACTATAGTTTTGAAGGTTTGATCTTATGAGTCATGGCAGAAAAATATTTCTAACCTAGAAGACTGAACATGTAGGTCAAACCTTCGAAACTATAGTCTCTAACAAATATTTTATAGATATAAATATTTATACTTGTTATATATAGATATACAGGGTTAGCAACAAATAAGTTGCCTATTTCAGAGGGCGGCCTTCTAAAGTAGGCAACTTATTTCTTACTAACCCTGTATATTAGGGTGCTCCTTATTTTGGATATTTTCGAATATTTACGCGGACAGGGGCTCATATGGTTCTAAATAAATAAAAAAAATATATCCCTCAATTTTCGAGTCTCTATCTCAATTTTAACCTAGTGCTACACAGCGATTAAGTTTCCCATCTAAATAACATGGGGTTTTTGGCATTGAAAGATCAATTTTTAATTCCGGCCAAAGTAAATTTGAAACTCTGTAGACTTTATCCTTATAATAGTAGCTATCCTTCAGAATTTTTACAGATTTTTAGCTATTATAATTTTGGAGTCTATAACTTACTAATACCAAGATATAACAGTATTTTATCTAGATGTAACTCCAAAATTGTAATAGCGAAAATCCTGTAAGAATTCTGAAGGATAGCTACTATTGTAACGATAAAGTTTACAAAGTTTCAAATTTTTTGAACCATTACTTTGGCCGGAATAAAAGATTGATCGTTCAATGCCAAAAACCCCATGTTATTTAGATGGGAAACCTAATCGCTGTGTAGCACTAGATTAAAATTGAGATAGAGACTTGAAAATTGGAGGATATTTATTTTTTTTATTTATTTCTAACCATATAAGCCCCTGTCACCGTAAATATTCGAAAATATCCAAAATAAGGAGCACCCTACTTTATATGTTTATTTGCATCAAGCACAAGACAAACTCTTTGATTTATCTTTATGAATCAATAACTCTTCTACTCTAAAATATATACGAGTAAAGAAATTAATATAAAACAATTAATTTAAAAAAAAGTTTAAAATTTCATTGATAAAAAGAGAAATTCTCTCGATACGTTTGGATTTTAAATAAATATTTTAAGATCGTATTTTATAAAAGATCTGTATAGGTATACTATATATATTTGTCTAGATTAATTTGCCGCAACACTGACGTAAGGCTGCCGAGAGAGAGCGCCATCGGTATATTTGCGGCAAATTTGAAATATAATCGTAATTTGGACTCAAATTTCGAAATGAAAAACTCCAATTGATTTTAAATTAAGAAACATTAAATATATTGATAATTATTACCCCCCCCTTCACCACTCAAAAATTAAATATTCAATTCACTTTTTCTTTGCGCACAGAAAAAGAAATCCATCACATCTTATTTGATTTATATATTATTTGTTTATTTTTTTTAATAATTTGCCACTTTTTTATAATTTTTTTAAAAATCTAAATTTTGTTATTCTTATTTTTTGATTTTTACAAAATTAAACGACTTAAGACACGCATGTTCTCAATTCGACTGAATTTTTTTTGTGCGTCTATGTTACCTGATATCTTCGCCAATTGTGAACCGATTTTGATGATTTTTTTGCATTGGGTTCAGTATAGTTTCCGATTGATAAAAATATAAATTTTATTGGTATTGGACCTTTTTTGTTATGTTTGTTCACCCATAACTTCTTTGTTTATTAACCGATTTGAATGATTCTTTCTGCGTTTGGATCAGTATAGCTCCAATATAGTCAAGATACATAACTATTTATTAATTTATTTTATGTATGTTCAGCGAGAACTTTTTGCTACCTGGACCGATTTTGATGATTCTTTTTTTATTGGAAAGAGAGTACATTAAGGGTGGTCCCATATTAATTTGGTCAAGTTCTGATCATATGATTAATGACGAAATAATGTAAATCTCCAATTCTTATGAGCAAATATTCGAAATTATAATAAATAAAATCTTTTATAAAAAAATCTTAAAACATTCATTTAAAACCCGCTAACGTTTCGGGATAATTTCTCTATTTATGAATTGAATTTTATTATCATTTTCTGATTCATTCGCCCGACGCTTTCTCTTACGAGATGCATACAAGGTATTATATTAAGTCGCTATTAATAACATCACTAAAAAGAGAAAAATAAAAATAATTTTTTAAAAAAAAATAAAACCGAAAAAAAATTAAATGCATCAAATAAAATAATAAGAACTCAAAAATCAATTAAAATTCACTAAAAGGTATTAAATAATTATCTAATTTAGTTGTCAGTGCTAAACAAACTATATAAGAGAGCGTATCAGCTAAACGTACTAAGTAAGATCCGTCGAGTTCAATTCATAAAATGTATATGTTTGGCACCGACTTCAAAAAGTGATTTCATGTAAATATTTCGTCGTTTAGTTGTAACTAAATTAGATAATTATTTTATACCTTTTAGTGCAATTTATTTGATTTTTAAATTATTAATATTTTATTTGTTGCATTTAATTTTTTTTAAAGTCGGTTTTTTTTTTTTTTTTAAATTATTTTAGTTTCTAGTTCTTTGCGTGAGCGGAAGATGTTAACCGATTTTAATTTTTTGTGGCGTTTTTTATTATTTCGAGAAAAAAAATTCAATAACATTTAGGGAAAGCGGTATTGGCTTATAGTGAAACAAACATATTAAACTCAGGAGTTTTTTAACGAGTTATAGTAAAAATAAAAATTAAAAAAATTAAAAAATTTCTTTAATTGATTTTTTATTTTTCTCTATACGTTCGGGCTACGAGCTCATCATTAGGAGTTAAAAAAAAAAAAAAAAAAAAAAAAACTCCTGATGATGGGCTCGTAACCGGAAATATGTATAGAGAAAAATAAAAAATCTCCAAAAATATAATTAAAGAAATTTTTTAATTTTTTACTTGTGAAACACCACTATAACCCGTTAAAAAAATTTCAGTTTTTTCGACCCACCCTATTGCTTTGTTTAGTGGTTTTTGGGCCTTGGTGCGCCACATCCTCCATGGATGACGTCGCTTCTCCAAAGGCGGTGTGATGCAACTGGAATAATGACTCTCCAGTCACACTACTCGGAAGTAATTTAATGGAAATGTCGTGAGCGCATTTAGAAGAATAACTTATTATTAATTGCATTTAAGGTTAACATAATATGCAAACAAATTACCAAGAATAACTATAATTTTATTTTATCATACTTAATATAGAAAATTCAAATTGTGCAGAAAATTATTGATGTATTTGTTTAGTTAGTAGTTTTTTTTTGAAAATTTCTTCAAATGGGTTGGAACAATTTCAATCAAATAACTAACAAAAAACACAGCCTTGAATAAAAAGAAGATTTTTTATAGTGAACAAGAGATTTAATTTATTTGTTCTTAAAGAGAATTCAATGAGATTGTCCTCTGCTTGGTGCAAACAAACATCTTCTAGATGTATAAAAAGATTAGTAAAACATAGTACTTTATTACTGTGTTTTTCTAGTTTTTTCGAAATATCTTGAAAATTACCTAACAAATTTTAATGAAATTTAATATTCAAATTAAGTACCCTGAGGACCACAAAAAAGGTTATATAAAATTTTTAATAAAATTATATTTTAAAGTACTTTTCCTTAGAGAAAAACAGTTCTTTTTTTTAATTCTTTAAAATTTGTTCATTTTATCGGTTTAATATAGCTCAAGATAGGGTTCTCTCTGTGAAATGCTAAATTTAAGAAATTTTACAAGTGACTATAGCAACTGCGTTGTTACTTCATCCGTTACTTTTGCTGAAAATGTGGAGGAATTGAAAAATAGTCATCGATTATCATTTACCTAATACTTGAGAAATAACTATTCTAGATTGCATTTTTAACGTTTCAATTATTATTGGTAACCAGTGCTGAAGATATAGAAGAATCGACTTAAAACCATGTCTCAATTTTGGGAAAAAATATTTTGATAAGTTTTATAATTAATCTAATTATTAACAGGTGGATGAATAAAAATGAATCATGTGGGTTGAATCAAAATAAAATAAGTGGTTTATTAAATAAACAATAATTAAAAACAAACAAATTACCCAGCGATGCTCCGTTTTCTGGGTACAGTAGAGTTCCGAAAACTCGGCCTAATGTGGACCGAAGGGTGGCCGAGTTTGTGAAAATGCTGGATTATCGGGAATGGGGTTAGAAAAGAATAAGTACGAGTGTTTCCTCAAAAAATACAGGACTGTAATTGTATGTATTGTTTGCTTGAGAATACAGCAGAAAATAAACTGCACAAATACCCTTAAACAAAGGAAAAGTACGTGCTTTATGAAGGCATAGAGCCTTTACAACATGAAAATGGGTTTTTTGCCCTGCCAGGGTGTGGTTGAGTTAACCGGACTGCCGAGTTATCGAGTGCAAAGTTTTCGGGACTCTACTGTACTATATATGTTCACTTGCCAAATCGAATAACTCTATAAAACAAAAAGTGGAGAAATGTACATTATTACCGAGGGGTAAACCACGATTGTAATTAGGTATACACATCATTGGAATTATGTGGAATTATTTTGGAATTCATTAGATAATCCCCTTACATCTGTTGATCCTTCTACTTAGAATTGAAAGTGAAAGTGGAAGTAGGTGTACACGATATTAAGTGGCGCGGTTCACCCCTCGATTATTACATTATTTATTATTCAATGGCCAATGGTTAATGGTGTTAATACCTACTCATTATTAGAGAAATTTGTTTTGATTATCCTCGCTGTTATATCAAAATGTCGTAAGTAAAAATCAACACTATGACCAAACAAGCCATGTGTATTTACCCATTGTTAAAAAAAATAGGAGAAAATAAAATTAAAAAGGGGGGGGTCGGGTAGGCTAGGCGGTAGCATGTCAGCCAGCTAACCAAGAAGACCCGAGTTCGAATCCGACTCGGGGCATCCGGCTAAAATCTGACCCCCGAGGTAGAGACAAATTTAAATAAAATAATTAGTATCGTAAATGGCTTATGGCTAGAAAGCCCCAAAAAAAAAAAAAATAAAAAGCAATAGGATTATTGATTGTATACCATTTGTTTTTCCACTAAAAATTCTCATTGTTCTTTCTGTTTCAATTTCTAGAAATTTGATGGTGTAATTACTATTTAAATTTGGAAATTAGCTAAACCTTTGACAATAAAAACAAATATACTTGAGAACTGGAAAAAAATTTGTGTTACTATATTATTTAGTCTGATTACCCTCTTCAAATAGCTAATATACCCCCAGGTTAAAAACCGCGGCTCATGACAAATAATTAGTTGTTACAGTGTAACATTTGACCCGGTGGCTGCTGTAACAACTAGGCCCGTTAGGATTTTTTTTACTAAGTCGGCTATAACTACATAGCTACACAACTCATCACAGCAAACAAGCATAGAAAATATTCGTCTTCCATCCCTCTTTCATCCAGTAAATTTGCATAGATGTATGAGTTCATCACTAATTGGTATAAAAAAATTGTTGACAGAAAAATAATTAGTCAATCACCATAAAAACACAAAAACTGAACTGGCTTGTCAACGAAGTCGCGGATCTTAATATAACTACATAGAGAACTAGATTCAGGAACGCTAAACGTCATGTTAGCGAAGTTGTCGTTTTATCTTTAATGGCACCATTTTAAAATTGAATGTAACAACTATCCCCGGTCTCCCCTATTATATTATTTTCATCGTTGACTTAGGGCCGGTTGTATGTCGCAAAGTAAATGCTTTTTACAATAATAAAACAATAGGTCTCTTTGAAGACTGGTGGGTAAACAAAAAGCTGTCTTGCGAATTTGAAGCTTTATGGTAGGTTTTTGTCTCTTTTGGGGAGGGGGTTTGTTAACTCTTCTTTCCATTTAGAAATAGGAAAAGCAAGGGTTGGTTTTGGAATTAGGCTGGAATAAGGAAATCTCTGCGTTACTAAGGTAAATATTTTGTTTATTTTTAAAATATTTTTTCTTTTTTTTTAGATAATATGGTTGAAAGGGATAGTCAATCCAGGTTTGGGACTAGAAGTATAGGTGTTGAAACCAGTGGTGGTATTTTTCTTATGAGAATGATTCAGATGGTTATATAGATTATAAGGATATAGGGAAGAATGGTATTAATTTGAATACAGTCTGGTTCCTACAAGTTAGTTAATTCAGATATTAATATGTAGGTTTGCAATCATTTGTAGGATCTGGCATTGATTTGTGGAAGTCTGTCTATTTATTACTACTTGGGATTATAGTCTTCTGCCTCCTATGATTAAATCAATTATAAATTTTGTCAAGTCCTAAAGTCCTAGAATTATAAAAAAAATTATTTAGTTCTCACAAGCAGAGATTAGCTGAGGTAGAGAGAGGTCATACCATCCTTATTAAGGTTGTGACCAGGTTTCCTTAACAACTTATGGCAAATGCCGGGATGGCTAATGCGTCGCTTGCTCCTGGTATCGGGTTTTTGCGCGAAATTTTTAAATTACTTTTTGTCTTTTGATCGAAATTTATGGTCATGTTATTTGTTAATGAGCATACATTTCTATTTTTTTCTTTTTCTTTTCTTTTTTACTTGTTTATTATTTGTTAAATTGTTGTAATTAATTTGTATTGATGTTTGTTAATGTATTGTAGCTAGATTGTATTGATGTTTGGAGGACCTAGCCACCGAGGACTTGTGCCTCTAAGGTCGAGGAATAAAGATTTATTTATTTACAACTAACAAAGGGTAGATGGTAAATGGAGGGACTGGGATGGAGTTCAGTTCCTGTCATCTGATTGGCCATCCCAGTCCCTCAATTTACCATCTACCCTTTGTTAGTTGTAAAAAGCATTTACTTTGCGACATACAACGGGCCCTTAAGCATACATGAAAAATCATAAGGTTCCATCCAATCAGAACAAATAGGCGTGCCACTTAAGCCACCAATTTCAAAACAATTGCTTAATCGAAAGAAACAACTATTTTTTAAATATTAACCTCTAGTCTAGTATATATCAATATTTCTTGTCCAAATTTAAAAAATAAATGTGCTAAAAATTTTATTTATTTTTCCTTCCAATTTTTTTATTATTTGATAAAAAAATAGTTTCAAAGGTAAAAGCAAACTTGTGGGTCCCCGTTTCTAAGCACCAATTTCGTTGTCAAAAGGGTTCCCCACTCTGCTCACCTCTTCATCCCCTATTTTAGTTATTTGAGCGCTCCTAGGGCGCAGCACTCAACGAATATTGACCCGGGGATTTTAAAATATGATTCCGTCTAATCGGTTTTTAATTAAAAGTGCAGTAGATCAATATTAATATAATTATAAATATTATTTACAATATTCTTATTAAATCAAACCACGTAATAGAACCGAATATATACTTACCGAACCTCCGAAAGTTTAGTCCGGGCGGGGTGTGTTTCGGGCTCCCATTTTTTCCTAATCAAACACACATTGAAAACCGAACCAGCCAATCGTCGGGTATAAATAATAGTGAAAAAAGCACCTTGGACTCTTGTATTACAGTGAAGAAAAAAAATGAAGGCATCTGATTTTCGGTTCAGCCAAAAGTATTGCTGTATATCTTAGAAAAACAGCGTCAATTGAAAAAGTATGTTTAATGAGCTTCATTTTATATGATCTATTTATTTTCAAATAAGCGATTGTTTTGTTTTGAATTGTTCTGATTGGATGGAACCTTGTGATTTTTCATGTACACCGTTGACTTATATATTATTTTGGAAGCCGTGAAATTTTTTATTAAAGGATATTTAGAATTGAATATTATGTTAGTCTCAGCGATGCTTCTATATAGAGCGGATAGATAAAGCGATCATCAGTGCAGATCGTAATATATCTTAATGGTAAAAGCTTAGAAAAATTCCATTTGAATGATTTTTTTTTCTTCTAAATATAAATTGAAGTGAAAGGCGCGGGGGGCATGTTAGTATACACCCGCAGGGAACTGAACAACAACAACAGCAGCAGAGAAGAAATCACTTGGCTATTTATAACTTTTAACTGGGATAGAATACTTTAAAAGTGAGCAGGTAGTTGACTATCTATCCTAGTCTTGATTGATTTCATTTGACATTTGTAAATTGTTAATTAATTCCATTTCCTCTTTTGGACTCACAAACCTCACTCACTTGTAAACGTGATTGATATTTTATACCATACAGTTGAAGACAAATCGAATTCCGATAGGCGAAAAAAATTATCACATACAAAAATAAATAAATTTAATAAATTATTAATTATTTTTTTACAAAAAATATAAAATATATATCTGTCTTAGGGTGGCCATTCGACCCGGATTAAAGCCCCGTGTCTCGTATTAATATATGTCCCGGAAAATGTTCCGAATTAGATAATTCATCATATCATGTGAATATTATAATATTCGATTATATTTTATTCGCGCGTCTCTGCGTACATGACTACATGAACGCATTAACTCATCTACGTTCATGCTGATGTTTACAGTCACCACGCACACTTATTATACACTATAAATAATATAAGATTCAGGGCCGGATAAATGGCGATTAGAGCGATTGGGCCCAATCGGGCCCCTTCATTTGAAAGTGCCCCGCGTTAACATGAAAATGAACAAAAATTTTTTTCGAAATTTAAAGCAAATTGCTTTTGACGATAATGGATAAATTATGAATTATTAAAATAATTAAAAACATATTTATTTTAAGTTCGCTTTGCTGGATGAAATGTATTAATGTGTTTATTATTATATTATATAATATATGCTTTGCGATACCAGGTGGGAATGTCGAATTCAAAGCGTAAAAGCAGTGAGATACCAAACAGGTGAATTTTATGATGCTCTTTTCGAAATATCAGAAATTTCCGAAGATTCACAAATTACAAGCGAAGCAGAATCTCTGGGAAATGCAATGAAAGACTATAAATTTTTAATATCACTGGTTTCTTGGTACGATTTACCAAGTCAATTATGTTAGTAAGGAATTTCAAAGTAAATCTATAGATAATTAGTAGAGATTGTGGTGTTGGTGCAAGGTGAAACATCTTTAATAAAGATGAGAGTAAATAAATATTATATTTAATATTGATTTACTATGAGTTAAGGATACTAGGTCACTTATTTCACATTAAAATTGAAAAATTAAAAGATATAAAAAAATTTTATTTTTCAATATATATATTTCGGGCTATCAACCCATCTTCAGGAAGTACAGAAAGTAACTAATTCAACTTATTGAATAACAGGTTATATATATGTTTATTGAACAGAGGGAAAGAATTCTGTACTTCCTGAAGATGGGTTGATAGCCCGAAATATATATATTGAAAAAGAAAAAAAATTTTATATCTTTTAATTTTTCAATTTTAATGTGAAATAAGTGACCTAGTATCCTTAACTCATAGTAAATCAATATTAAATATAATATTTATTTACTCTCATCTTTATGAATCTAGACTTATCCATTGCACTTTCTTCATTTGAAAATCTTTTAAAATGGTTAAGCAACTACAGAAATACTGGATTCGAATAAGTTTTAGTTCAGGCAAAAACTCTTGCAGAAAATTTGGAAGTATCAACAGAATTTCGAAATAAAAGGCTTCGGAAAAGAAAGAAACATTTCAATATGAAGGCGATGATGAACCTATTGAAGACCCGATAAATGAATAATCTTTTTTTAATGTTGTTTTAGATAAAGCTACAGAATCACTAAAAGAGCGTTTTGAACAATTAAAAAATTATAATGAATTATTTTGATTTTTGGGAAAATTTCAAAATATGGAAAAAACAACTACAAAAACATGCAGCTGAATTAGAAATTTCTCTAACAGATTCTAAGTTAACAGAAAATGATGTACCAAAGGTGAAAGAAGCTGATTTAGACGGAAAAATGTTAGTTGAAGAAATGGAAGCTTTGAAATCTATTTTTCCTTCAGAATTTTTTGAAAATCCATTTAAAATGTTCAAATTTTTATCAGATAATTTTGGTTAGCAACGGCATTTCCAAACTCTCCGAATATTCTTAACAATTCCAGTAAGCATTGCTTCTGGAGAGAGATCATTTTCCAGGCTAAAACTAATAAAAAACTATCTGAGATCGACAATGAATCAGGATAGATTAAATAATAAGTAAAAATATATTTTTCTAGGTGGGTTTCTTTTGTAACTCTTGATGATGGGCTCTTAACCCGAAATATATATCGAGATAAAAAACTCAAAACATATATTTGTTTTATTTGTGAAACCCACCTAGAAAAATTTATTTTTACTTATTATCTATTAAAATGTTTCACCTAGAACCGACACCAAATTCTTTAAAGATTATAGATTAAATAGTTTAGCAATTCTGTCGATTGAAAGTGAAGACGCAAGGAAATTAGATTTTCAAACAATTTTAGAAGAAATTTACAGAACAAAAACTTAGAAATATGTAAATTCATGTATTCATATTCGGTGATGTAAATTTATATACAATACTTAAATGTTTTTGTATTTTGAACATTTTTATTTTTTAATTTATGTAGAAGTTTACCTATCTGATGATCCATTATATATATATATATATATATCCATTATATATATATATATATATATATATATATATATATATATATATATATATATATATAATGAATTTGAATTTTATTTAAATATTTAATATATAGAGAGCGCCCCGCAAAAAAATCCAATCGGGCCCCGCACCTATTCGATCCGGGCCTGATAAGATTGAAGTAATCTTTGGAGACGAACTGATAAGTGAAATTGAATGGATATTGATGAGGCAGTCCAAAAAAAGAAGAAGATAATTTATACTATCTTTTTATTCATAAACCGACGTTTCTGAGGCTATTCCCTCCTTCTTTAGGGTTTTGAAAAAGTCAGTGAAGGAAATCCAATACGATATTCCCCTCTGTCTCCTCTTTCAGATGGGAGTACAAATAATATATTTATATAGTATTTCATTCTCAGGAGAGTACATTATAATTCTTCTGAGAATGAAATACTATATAAATATATTATTTGTACTCCCACCCCCTAGGAGACAGAGGGGAATATCGCATTGGATTTCCTTCACTGACTTTTCAAAACCCTAAAGAAGGAGGGAATAGCCTCAGAAACGTCGGTTTATGAATAAAAAGATAGTATAAATTATCTTCTTCTTTTTTGGACTGGCTCATCAATATCCATTCAATATAAATAATATGTTAATGTATTTCACGTTTCATTTTAGTTTTTCATTTAAATATTTTTTGGAAAAAAATATTTGTTTTTGGGGTGGGGTGGAGGGAGGGGCAATGTCCCGGATTGGACCGCGGAAAAAATTGTCATCCTAACCTATCTATAGAAATATGTTAAACACAAATATTTTATAAATCCAAAGAGTTAAGTATCTTTTTTTAAAAATTAGATGGTAAATTTTTTTAAAAATCAAGATGGCTGAAACCAGAATATATTATGAAGAAGATTCTAAATTTAAGGTCAAATTTTCAATGATTTTAGTAGAAATAATTTTACATTGCTTATCAGAGGAGTTCAATCCGAGCATCAACATCCTTTCCGGGCAGTTGATCAAACCCTTGAGATGAAAATCTCTCCGACTCGTAATATAAATATTAAGAAAAGCCAAAATTTTTCACTCTACTCAATTCAAGTGTAAAAGAAAAAATAAAGCTTAACCGAAAACTTTTTTCGGACCATTCATTTATTTAATAAATCGAAAGAATTAATTTGAAAGTTTATAATGGGAAAATAAGGACAAGTTTTTATGTGTGACTTTTTTATTTATCAGACAACGTTTCGTCGACTTTGCCGACTTCTTCAGGATGGAAACGAAAATTACAAGAAAATTTAGGCGAATGTGTGGCATGACTATTTTTGGTGGGTAAACTATCAATACATGTTTGTTTTGGAATTGGAATTGTACTTTTGTAACTTCATATTAATAATGTTCTTATAATTGTAGAAGCCCTGAAGAAGTCGACAAAGTCGACGAAACGTTAGCTGATAAATAAAAAAGTCACACATAAAAACTTGTCCTTATTTTCCTAATATAAACTTCCAAATTAATACAAATTATGGACGGAAATGATACCTAATAATAAGAATTAAGTATCTTTTTTTGAAAATTAGATGGTAAAAAAAAATTGGCTTTTCTTATATTTATATTGGGAGTCGGGGAGATTTTTATCTCAAGGGTTTGATCAACTTCCCGGAAAGCATTTTGATGCTCGGATTCAACTCCTGAGGGTGAACCCCCTCTGATAAGAAATATAAAATTATTTCTACTAAAATCTTTGAAATTTTGAACTTAAATTTAGAATGTTTCTTCACAAATAATATATTTTAATTGAAAAGGTTTTGTTTTACAAATAATTGATAAAAATAAGCTAACGTGTTCTGATGTGGACATCCACTTGACTTTACCATATAACCTGGCCCCTCACTTATATTTATATTTAATAAATTATTTATAATCATGTAGGGGGGGGGTTAGTTTTGTATTTTTAGACTCTTGGGACCCACTGATTATGTATACAATATTTGGTTTAGTTTGGTAAATGGCCAAGATTTTCATTTTTTGACCCTCCCCCCCCCCCCCCATTTTGGGCTGTTAGATTTTGCATTTTTAGACTTCTGGGGGTCCACTGATTATGTATACAAAATTTGGTTGAGTTTGCTCAAACGACCTAGATTTTTAATTTTTAACCCTCCCCTCGACCCCCATTAATTTTAGTTCGATATTCACTAAAATCTAATCAGCTCTTAATCTCAATGGACCAAAACTACGTGTGAAATTTGGTTTTGATAATCACACTGGTTTTTGAGCTATCTCGTACACAAATTTGGTAACGCACAGACTAACTAACACAGACATTTTGACACAACAATTATTATCTCAAAAAATATAATTTTTTCGATGTTCACTTATTATAGCTTTTTTGTAGACCTAAATGCCATGGTTTCGCTCAATTTTTTTAATCGAAATAGTTTCAGCCGTTTTTTAGATATTTTGACAAAAGGAAGGAAAAAAACACTTTTTTCATGCACGATTACAATACTTCACCATACCCTGTATGGTAAAGTAAAAAATGCAAGATAGCCATTCAACTAGTCTGGGACACAATTTTGACTTTCCTAAAATTTTAGATTAAAGGCGGAATTTATAAAAAATATTAATTTTATAAATAATCGAAATTTGAAACAACAATATTATTCAATTAACAAAAGGTCTGATATGGACTGTTTTTCGAATATTCATCAAAACATTTTAGGAAAAAAATTATATTTGTTGTTGGAGATCGTGGCTGTGATAAATTTGTAGTGGGTTGACGGAGTTATTCAGCCAAAGCAAGGATGCACAGGGTCCAATAAAATTCCCAGAATAAAGACGTTTCGTCCTGAATTTATCTGGCCATCTTCAGTTTATTGTGAATTATATTCATATTACCATAAGTATATGTGATTGTTCCTGGTTTTGTCAACAATAAGAAATTTAACTTCATATATTTAGTGAGATCATCTCTGAATTTTGGGCTAAATATATGAAGTTAAATTTCTTATTGTTGATAAAACCAGGAACAATCACATATACTTATGGTAATATGTATATAATTCACAATAAAGTGAAGATGGCCCGATAAATTCAGGACGAAACGTCTTTATTCTAGGAATTTTATTGGACCCTGTGCATCCTTGCTTTGGCTGAATACTCCTTCAACCCCACTACAAATTTACCACAGCCACAATCTCCAACAACAAAAATAATTTTTTTCCTAAAATTTTTTGATAAATATTAGAAAAATAGTCAATAATTGACCTTTTGTTAATTGAATAAGCTGACGTGTTCTGATGTGGCCATCCACTTGACTTTATCATACTACATGACCCCTTACTTATATTTAATATTTAATAAAATTATTTATAATCATCTAGGGGAGGGAGTTAGTTTTTGCATTTTTAGACTCCTGGGGTCCACTGATTATGTATACAAAATTAGGTTGAGTTTGCTACAAGAGCCTAGATTTTCAATTTTTGCCCCCCCCCCTCCCCACCCATTTTGGGCGGTTAGTTATTGCATTTTTAGATTACTGTGGATCCACTGATTATGTATTCAAAATTTGGTTGAGTTTGCTCAAATGGCCTAGATTTTTAATTTTTAACCCCCCTCCGCCCCCCTTAATTTTGAGTCGATATGCACCAAAATCTAATCAGCTCTTAATCTCTATGGACCAAAACTACGTGTGAAATTTGGTTTCGATATTCATACTAGTTTTTGAGCTAGCTCGTCCACAAAATTTGGTAACGCACAGACTAACTAACTAACAGACATTTTGACAAAACAATTATTATCTCAAAAAATATAATTTTTTCGATGCTCACTTATTAAAGCTTTTTTGTAGAGCAAAATGCCATGGTTTCGCTTAATTTTTCTAATCAAAATAGTTTCAGCCGTTTTTGAGATATTTTGAAAAAAAGAAGGAAAAAAACACTTTTTTCATGCACGATTACAATACTTGACCATACCCTGTATGGTAAAGTAATAATATTGTTGTTTCAAATTTCGAATATCTCTAAAAATTAATATTTTTTCTAATTCCTCCCTTAATCCAAAATTTTAAGGGTTGTAAAAGTAAAACTATGTGCCAGGCTAGTTGAATCTATAGTTTTTAAGGAATTTGGTGTTGGTACTTGGTGAAACATTTTTTAAATTATTGGATAAAAATACTTGGTAGGTTTCACATTAAGATATAAAAAATAAAACGAATTTATTTTTGGAGAATCTAGTATAGAATAGAATAGTTGAATCTAGTATAGAATTTTATTTATTAAATATTTGTAAAACAAAACCTTTTCAATTAAAATATTTGTGAAGAAAAATTCTAAATTTAAGTTCAAAATTTCAAAAATTTTAGAAGAAATATTTGTATATTGCTTAGTAGAGGGGATTCATCCCCTCAGGAGTTAATTCTGGGAATTTATTCTGCCTAGTGCATCCTTGCTTTGGCTGAATAACTCCTTCAACGCACTAGAAAAAATTATTTTATTTATATTTTTTTATTTTTACTATATTCAAGGCAATTTCAGACAATATGAATCACTGTTTATTTTCAAAATATCTATTTGTTTATAGCTGCTTTATAAATTTTTCTTAAAGCCATTATGTTTTCAAATAAATTAAAATTTATGATAATAATGAGAGAATTTTTCCCGAAACGTTTGGATTTCAAAAAAAAGTTTTCAGATTGTTTTTATAAAATATTTGTATTTATTTATTTTATACACAAAACAATCAATAAAGTCTTTCCAATATCTAAATATACCTACATATATATTTAAAATCCAAATAACACTCATTATATTGATTCATTACGATTTCCCTGATAATAACTTGGGCTACCAACCTGAAATTAGTAAGAAAGTTATTTTTAGGACGTAGAGACTTACCAAGGAAAGTTTTTTAAAAATTCAAACTTAAAATGGATAAAACTATAAAAAAAATGTTTAATTTTTTTAAAATATCACAATTTCTCCGTAACTAAAAGTTACTTTTATACTAAGAACATTTTTTTTTAATTCCAATTTTAAGGGGGTTGAAAAAGGAAAAATCAAAAAATCCCAGTTTTATCATTATTTCTCCGAAATTATTGGAGATAATAACTTGAAATTTAGTATAGAGGTTAATTTTAAGACTTAAATGTTAGCAAATAAGTTTTGACCAGCGGGGAGGGGCTGTTCATGTCCAGCAAAAGGACCACTAAATAAATTAATTTTACTATTTTTTAAAGTATTTATAGATAAAAGCGATTCTTAATGTGTTTACTAATATAGTTTTGCTCTTGAAAATTTGCATTTGACTTTGGGTGGGAAATAACAACATTTACAAAATGTATTAGATTAAGAAAATTATCTTTGACTTATATAATAATATCATGGCACCCGTGAAATTTCATGTTATTGTTTACATTATTGTACTTTTTTCTATTAATTGCCGTAAATGATCAAAAATAAGAGGTAGAAGTGGGTAAAAATGGAGGGATCGTGGGATGAGTAACAGCAATGACAAACCGTTTCTTATCAAAAACTAACCGTAATTATATATATTTCATGTGTTTAATCAAGAATTGTGTTCTTTTTTAATTTCTTGAAGTATGTATCTTTTTAGTCCAGTTAAATTATTCTCTAAAGGGCCCCTTGCGGGGAAGTTTTGAAGTAGTTGTAATTTCTTCGACTCTTTATGTTTTTTGGTGTGCTGAATCCGAATCTGAAGTTTCCTAACAAAATTTCGTTAAGGAACATTGTCAAAAATGTAAAAAAATCTCATTTTTTAGTGGTTTTTTGCTTATAACTCGAAAACTATAAACTTTTCGAAAATAACCTTTCTTTTCAAAATGAAAGTTCATAAAATTTCCTACAAATTTCATTATTTAGGGTTTTCTCCAACAAAATTTGGCTAATCGTTTCGGGCTCAAGCGCTAGTTGTGTTTCCTCAAATCCCAAAAACTCGCACTTTTTCTTCGCATTTTGACCATGAAGGAGCACGTTTTCAACAAAGACTACTCTATACATTTTTAAACTAGATTAAATTTGCTACAATGCAAATCCAGTTTCATCTTAATTGAATAATGGAAACTTGTGAGGGCAATGAGGTTGAAATTTTGAAAAACTTAAATTTTTTGCTAAAACCGCAGTTTTTCCTTCATAAAATGAAAACCACTCATCCTAGAAACTTGATTCCTATCTCATTCGCTAGGAAATTTTGTTGACTTGAACGTTTACTTGTACAACTTTTTTGTTAAAACTTTTAGATTTATAGATATCCAGCATTTTCCATGACGAAATTTCCGACAAGAAATTTTTTTGCAAACCTCAGATTCGGATTCAGCACACTCAAAAACATAAAGGGTCGAAGAAATTACGACTACCCCAATGCTCTCAGGGTAAAAACACAATTTAACTGGACTATTTGTTTTAATAAAAAAAATTCCGACTAAATATTTTGCTTTGTGGATTGACCCCCCCCCCCATGAAAATTTTCTGGCTAAGCCACTGGCATAGAGAGATGTTTAAATTTCGAATTTGGATTTTATTTTGAAAATGAGATTTCCATTATTAAGCGCATCTATAGAAACTCATGTTTCTATTTGTATATAGACTTAATAATAATAATATTTTAATAGTAGAATTAAAATTAAATAAATTGCTGCCATTAAAAATTAAAGTATTTTTTTTTTATTAAGCATTCATTCGATAAAGTATCGTGGAGCAATTTGTTCCGAGAGTGGTATTTAATAGAAAGAGCCATTATCAATTAATTGCTTGAAGAAAACGATTTTCCTCCAAACTCGAAAAACCACCCCTCGCCTTTTACTTCCACTTGACTCTCATCTCTAAGAAAATTCATCTTTGAGGCTGTTTTCCTTTTTAATTTGAATTATTATTATGAATTAAATATTTGAAATTTCATTCAATTAATTCTCTCTTATATATTTCTACATATATTCTCTTTATTTCCTCATGTGATTCAATTAATTTAAATGATGCTTCTTCTTCGCTTCTTTAAAAAATTCAACATAATAAAATGCAATAATAAAAATAAATAAATAACTAAAAAATAACATATTTTTCGCCCCGCCGTCTAAACTGTTTTTCATTTAAAAAATTAAAAGTGTTAACCAAATATAATATAAAATTGAAAGTTTTTGTGCCGAGGGAAGCAGAATTTTTATATTTTGAAAGAGACAATAAAAGAGTGTGTCTTCGGCTGGAATTATATAAATCGTTATAAATAAATAAAATTTATAATACCAGCAGAAGACACACTCTTTTATTGTCTCCTTCAATATAATATAAAAGAAGAAACAAAATATTTTTATAATAAAAGAGATACTTGGTAGGTCCAAATTTTTAAATATTTTAATCAGGTTGAGTTAAAAGGACCTCGGTGAAAAAAGATGTAGAAATTTCTTGTGTAAATAAAAAACCTCCCTTCACAGGTAGAGATATCTTTATTTATGTGTTAAAAACAGAAAAACCGAAACAGTTTCGGCCACAACTCGTTGCCATCATCAGTGACATCATCAGTACCAGACTGATGATGGCAACGAGTTGTGGCCGAAACTGTTTCGGTTTTTCTGTTTTTAAGGAGGTTCTTTCGCGACAATCGACACAAAAAGTTTTAGCCTCGTAACCACTCTATAAATATGAACGGAACTAAAATTTGAGGGTATTTTTTTTTTAAGTGACTGTCCACTCACACTACGAAATCTCTATATGGATACACACATACTTGCCGGATCGTTTTCAAGCCATTGTGCTTATATCCCCTCCACTAAAAATGATCGCCTAAATTTGTTTGTTTTTTTTTGTTTTTTATCAAAACTACGTGGTAAATAATTTCAATTTTTTTTTTAAGTTACTCCAAATATATTATTTTAACAAATATTAGTTTTTCATCAAGATGGTGAAAGTGCTTCAATGAAAGAAAATAAAAGAATGATCATATCCCCACCCTTTCCCTATCTACCCTATGTCATTTTTAATTGCAATTATTTCATGTTCGGTGTGGTAAATCGACTTCAAATTTTAACAGTATGTGTATTATGCTTTTACTGATTATATTCCAAGTTTCAAAAACTTCTTGAATTTTTGCATTTGTGAAAGAACTACCTTAACACATATAAATAAATATATCTCTACCTGTGAAGGGAGGTTTTTTATTTAGACAAGAAATTTCTATATCCTTTTTCACCGAGGTCCTTTTTAACTCAACCTGATTAAAATATTAAAAATATTATAATACAATTTGATTTGCACCTTCCTGTCCAAATATCTGTCAACGTACTTGATTAATTATTATATAATACAATATTTTTGTTTCCCTATTATTCCATCTAATTATTTAAAAAAATAATGTTCATGCTTTGTAGCAATTAAAAAACAATTAATACTAAACAAAAAATATGTAATGTAACCATCACATGACTTTACAATATTCCTAAACCACGCCCCCTGGTATATGTACAAAATTTGGGCCAAATCAGACAACGGGTTCAAATTTTTAAAAACTTTCTTTCCTAGGCATTTATTGACACCCACCCTAATTTGTGGTCCAATTTCAACCAAAATGTAATCATCTCTTAATAATCTCAATTAAAATATCTAAATATAAAATTTCGTTGTGATACATTTTTTGTTTTTTGAGCCAGAGCTAGTATGCAAAATTTTCCACTTGACTCATCTCTAAGAAAATCCATCTTTGAGGCTGTTTTCCTTTTTAATTTGAATTATTATTATGAATTAAATATTTGAAATTTCATTCAATTTATTCTCTCTTATATATTTCTACATATATTCTCTTTATTTCCTCATTTCATTCAATTAATTTAAATGATGCTCCATCTTTTTCTTTAAAAAAATAAACAACGCAAAAAATTCAACAATATCATCAAAATAAAATTCAATAATAAAAATAAATAAATAACTAAAAAATAACATGATTGTCGTCCTCCCCCTAAATTATTTTTCATTTAAAAAATTAAAAATTTTAACAAAATATAAATTTAAAGAAAAATACAATATTTTTGTTTCCTATTATTCCATCTAATTATTTTAAATAATGTTCATGATTTGTAGCAATTAAAAAACAATTAATACTCTAAACAACAAATACGTAAATGTAACTGTAAATCCTAGGTATCAAGGGAAGATGATCACGTGGAAGTTACAGAATAAAAATAATTAATTAAAAGAATTTAAATAAATGGTTTAATATTAAAAAAAATAGTTTTAATTAATCAAATAACAATAATAAGTAAACAAAATAAATAAACTAATATATTTCAGACACTATTTATTTGAATAGAGGAAATTTGATATTATGAAATAATTGGATTTCAATATAATATAAAAGTTAGAAATAAAAAAATAAAAATAGATTATTTAATATTAAAAAAAAACTAACAGCTCTAAATTATTTTAGGAAATTATTCGGAATTACTCTTACAGGTTAATTGACCGATAGTAGGTAAATAGTTATATACAAATACAAAAAGAAGACAACAATAATTCAACGGCGTTTGGTCGAATATTAAGAAACAATAGCAACACAACAAAATGAAATCTGTGGAAGGCCCAAGCTAGGAACCGCCCACCGGCCCTGGTCGCGTCAATAATTAAATATAATACAATTTTCAATCTACTTCACCAAAAGAATGTAGCGACTCGTTTCTAGTACAGAGATAGGCTCCGCGGTCCAACAAAACGCAGGCCCGGTTCGTATCGCCTCGCGAGAACACCCGCTGCTTCGCTTAGCACAGCCGAAAGCAGACTGATCTCTCTCTGTCTAGTACCGCTTGTCTCCAGGCCTGGCGCTGGTATCCCGCTTCCATACCCTCCACAGATTAATATATATATTCATGGTAAGACCGCCTGTTTACATTACCATCCACTTTCTAAAAGTTGGCTTCCAAGAAGCCACACTTTTCCTTATATATATATAACTACACTTTATTACACCTTTTCCTATCAGCACTTCACTTTTTCAAATTCACGATTGATTCACTGGGATTTTCTTCGAAGGCAGCGTAGTTTGAACCATCTATTTCGACGCCGAAATTCTTCTTCCGACTGGAACCGTACTCCCGATTTCTCGACCTCGTAGTCGCCTCAGGGTAGACTTGAAGAAAATGATTCTTCCTCGACGAAATCCTCCCTGGTAAGGATAAGACCATCCCGAAGACGGTTTTCCATGATAGCTTGTCTTCTTCATCCGAGTTGTCATCTCAAAATCTTATGGTAAGGATTCCAAAATTCCGAAGACGGTCTCCAATCTCCAAGGATTTGAAGGAAGCAGGAATATAGGCAAGGGTGGTTTTAGAAGTTAAATTTTTTTTTTTTTTTTTTTTTTTTTTAAGAACTTAGTAGATTTAAAATTTTTTAAGTATGGTGCCGCCACCGAACCGACACGACCCGACAGAGATCGCAGGACCGCAGAGCACGAAGAAAGACAGATATTGACACAAATAGTCATAATGACGATTCTATACCCGATAGTGCGACAAAAACCCGCGGACATTCCCCAAATCCAGCCCCTCACAGACTTCTTCCCCCTCTATATATCCCTGTATCTTTCTTTTTTTTTGTTTTTTTTTTCCTGCAATAACTATAGTTCAATTACATGTAAGATACCCTAATTTTTTTTTTTTTTTTTTTGTGCTTATTAGTGGAGTAGTTAATCATCTTTCCGAGATACTGTCCAAGGTGCAAATAGCATCTCCCTTTATGACCATTTCTCTTAACAGGTGTACCTGCCTACGTCCTCTCACCCCCGCCCACGTATCTATTAAGATTGTTTCCGATACCACGAACGCGTTCTAACCGGACTTGCTTGAATATCGGTTTCTTCGTTTATCCCCTTACCCTCTCCTGAATTGCTTGGAGCTTCTGGCATGGGCTCTCCCTCGTTCACATCTGACCCCTGGTGGTTGGTTTGATTCCTGAGAAAATATGGTGACCTTGGGCCGAGATGTACATCGTCCTCGGGTGTCCAGGTGATGTCATCTCGTGGTTCGGGCTCATTCGATGAGAGTGAGGATGGAGACAACGACTGTGGACTAGGAATCCGAGAGCGGGAGTCGGTTTCTTGAGATGGCCCAGGTTGAGTTATAACTACTTCCCATCTTGGTGGAGTTTGAATTTTAGTTGATTGGTTGTCACTTATCTCATTACTTCTACTGGCTGCCTGGTCCAATTTTTGATTATATATTGTCAACGTAATGGGGGAGTTACAAACAGCTTTCCTAAAATTTTTCTGACCTTAGTCAATTTAGTCGGTCGCGCCCGCAGCCGATCCGAGGAAGCCCAATGTTCCGGATTCTGTTTTCTGTGGCGTGACGGATCATAGCCTCTACGGCTTTTCTAAGGTTCCCAAGTGTTGGTTTTTCATTACTACGAGCCTTCGTCACCATGTAATACACCACCTGTCCATTACGTTCGAGGATTAGGGTTTGTCCCACCTGAGGGTTTTGAGCTCGAAGTTCATCTCTACCACCGAAATGATGCACGAAATCCACAGCGATTCCCGCATTCATTTGCAAATCCGCGGCAACACAATGCGCTATGGCTTGTCCTGGGCCATGCTTGAAAAGATCACCGTCACATTCAAAGATCTGCTTTCTTTTATGGTGCCTAGAAACAGAATAACTCGGTTTTAGTCTATTGATGTGAACAATAGTCATGGTTCCTCGTCCCATTTCGATTTCGTAAGTCACATCCGATATACGTCGAGTTATCTGAAAAGGTCCCTTCCACGGCTTAGCGAATTTTCGAGCATCGTTTGGCCGAATAACAGGAGTGTAAAGATACACCCAATCACCCTCCTGAAATTGGCGACTAATTCGACGTCGATTTTTATAGGAGTTCCTAATTCCTTTCTTCTGGCGTTCCCTTTCCAGGGCGGCACTATGGGCTACTTTTAATTTGGCTTCCATATCTGCCAGGTGCTCGTCCCGCTCCCATCCGTCGTTTTTCTCTTGTATATCGCAGTCAAAGGGAACGATGGTCTCCCTTCCATAAAGAAGGAGGTTTGGTGAAAAACCAGTAGAACTGTGCGGTGTGCTTCGATAGGCCGCCAGGCTAAATGGTAGCCACTGATCCCAATCCCGTCCGTCTTTCCTCACATAATGGGACAATTGGTCTATTAGGGTCCTGTGGAATCGTTCCAGAAGACCATTAGACTCAGGGTGGTATGCCGTGGTCTGTAATTTTTTTACTTGAAGTAATTTACAGGTCCACGTGAACATTTTAGATAAAAAGTTTCTACCTTGGTCAGTTAGAAGTTTAGATGGAGCCCCATGCCGACAGATAATATACTCCACGAAAGCCCTGGAGATAACTTCGGCTGATTGGTCTTTTAGTGGAATGACTTCCGCATATCTAGTGAAGTGGTCTATGAAAGTGAGCATATATTTATTGCCATTATAGGTAGGAGATAGGGGCCCCACTATATCCATCGATACCATTTCCATCGGTCTCGTTACTTCCGTTGGTACCTCGATTGGAACTTTAAGTCCTATAGGAGATTTCCTTTCTGCGCAGGTGTGACAGCTGCGAACAAAATTCACTACATCTTGATGCATAGTCTCCCAAAAGTAAGTGGTTTTAAGACGCTCTGTCGTTGAATCAATGCCCCGGTGCCCTCCCACAGGCGAAGAATGGTAAGTCTCAAGTAGGTGAAATACCATTGCTTTTGGTGCAAGTAATTTCCAATCCTTTCGTCCCGGTGGACCCTGCTCGACATACCACACTCCTTCCTCATCTTGTCGGGTGTTATTTTTATGATCATTTATAACTTTACGGCAGAAATCGTCCCGTTCCTGTTCCTTTCTTATTAAGGATCGATTCCACCCCAAAGTAGGTTCTGCCTCTACTTGCGCAATTATTCTACTTAGGGCATCAGCATTTTTGTGCAATTTGCCCGGTTTGTGTTCAACTGTATATTTGTACTCTAACAATCTCAATGTCCACCGAGTGAGTCGTGCTGAGGGATCAGCTAAATTGAGCATCCATTGAAGTGATGCATGATCCGTCACTAGTTTGAATGTCCTACCATAAAGGTAGCAACGGAACTGTTGTACCGCCCAAATGACAGCCAGTAGCTCCCTTTCGGTAGTAGAATAATTCTTTTCTGCAGGCAAGAGAGCACGGCTGGCGTAGCAGATCGGTCTCTCTTGACCATTCTGAATTTGAGACAACACTGCCCCAATCGCATGTCCAGATGCATCTGTTGCCAAGATAAAGGGCAGTGAAAAGTCTGGGTATGCCAGAACCGAATCTGATGTCAGATACCCCTTAAGTACTTTGAAGGCCTCTTCCTGTTCCGATTCCCACCGAAATCTACCGTTCTTTTTTGTAAGTTCATACAAAGGCTTCGCAATTTCGGCGAATTCAGGAATATAGCGCCGATACCAGCCGGCAAGCCCCAAAAAGGATCTGACATCGTGAACGGTTTGAAGTTGGGGGTATTCTGCGATCGCTTTAACAGTGTCGGGATCGGGTTTAACCCCTTGCATTGTTATAACATGCCCTAGATATTTGACTTCGGGTGCAGCAAATTCACATTTCCCGAGGTTTATCTTCAGGTTTACTTCTTGCAAACGAGACAAAACTCGGCTCAATCGTTCAAGGTGCTCCTCAAAAGTTGAACTGTGGATTATCACATCATCCAGATATACAAAACATTCGTGATTTTTAAGTCCCATAAGAACGGTATCCATAGCCCTCTGGAAGGTGGAGGGAGCCCCTGATAATCCAAAGGGCATTCTTAAGTATTCATAATGTCCGTCGGGTGTAGAAAATCCGGTCTTCTCTCGATCCTCTTTGGCAACCGGAATTTGGTGATATCCGCTTGCCAAATCGATAGTAGAGAAGTAACGAGAATTTCCGAGACTTTCAAGGGTTTCTGATATCCGTGGTATAGGGTAGACATCTGGACGTGTAACAGCGTTTAGCGCACGGAAATCCGTGCAAAATCTGTACTTAATTCCCTCACCTCTATCCTTCTTAGGTACCAGGAGTACCGGTGCCGACCATGGTGAAGTTGAAGGTTGTATTACCTTTTCTTTAAGTAGCGAGTCTATTTGATTACGCATTTCTTCTCTTAGGTGATATGGTACCCTATATGGCTTTTTGTATATTGGTGCCGCTTGTCCCGTAGGGATATGATGATTGATATTAATGGCACAGCCCAAACCTGTTTCACTATCGTAGATTAAGTCAGAGTATTGTTCGAGCAGATCAAGGAGCCGCTTGCGTTCGTGATTGGGTAGGTGTTCTGTCTTAGCTACTAACAGTTCTTCAATTTCTCGAGAGCATTCTACCGGAATCTGACTTCGAACACTTGCGATGTTCTTCGATTCTGCTATATCGTAAATCGTGGCCACCTTTGTACCCTTTCCTAGTTCCAGGCTAATTGGAGTGGAATTAATTACTTTAAACGGAACACTATTTCCTTCCAGTTTCACAAGAACTCTGGCTCCTTTGAGGCCCAGTACAGGAATATCGAACGGTTCCAGTATGACGTCCTTGCCCCTATGTTCATTGGTTGCGTATCTCAGATCCACCTTAGCGTGAACATACATTTCACTCCAAGGGGGCACCACAATAGATTTTGCGATTCTCGCCACATTAACCATCTGCTTCTCTTCTTCCTGTGGCCCCACGGCGGAACTGTATGTTTCCTTGCTGGCTAATAAATTTACATGATCTTCGGGAACCACCATGCTGTCACTGGCTAGGTCAATGCGTGCCTTGAGCTTCCTAAGTAAATCTAAACCCAGGATTCCGTCATGGAGTGTTTCTACACCGGCTATCAAAAAACAATGGTCAATATCCGAGCCTTCGATTTTACCTACAATTCTCTGCTCGCCCTCTATTTCTAATAATCTCCCCGTGACGCCCCTGGCTATAATAGTGGCTTTTTGTAACGGTAGAGAAGGAATTCCACATTTCATAATAGATATTTCAGCTCCTGTATCAACTAATAATTTATATTTCCTAAGTCCCACTTCCAAAATAGCCACTAGCCCCTCTTTGGACCCTGTTAACACATGTGGAACGAGCAGTCCTAACGACGGCCGAGATGGGGGCTGTTTCCCGGCCGTTGGTAGTTTGGGGAAAAAGTTTCTTTACCGGTAATTTGAGGGTGTGTAGGTGAATGCGGTTGCACCGCCGATGTCTTCCATTCTGCCCTGTCCCTTTCGCTAAAATCTGGAACTCGAGGCGAGGGTGAACGCCGCCTCCCAGGAAATGCTCTGCGATCATCATAGTGCTCCTGAGGCTCCCCGTACCTACGGCTTTGGTCTACTCTCTGTGAATCACGCCCTCCTGTTGTCCCGTGTTTAGCGAAATGTACCCTTCCTCTGGGTGGGTTTTTCTCCCGCTCATCTTCATCTGGGTAGCTATGGGTGTCTCTGTTGAGACTGGCATAATCTAGTCTCCGATCCCATCGATTAGAGCAATCCCTGGAAATATGCCCATGGCTCCCGCAGGTGTAACATTCAATAGTCCTACTTTTTGTAGGGCATCTTCGGGCAACATGTCCTTGCCCACCACATCGATGACATTGGATATCTTTGTGGTCCGTTCTAACAGACCGCGCTGACGCATGAGTTGGCTCACTGCCCCTGCCTGCTCCACAATAACATTTCAAGTTGTCCTGGGGTATATATTCGGGTAGGCTCGTTTCTTCCGGATTCGGAAGTTTACTGTTCCCCGCCACAGTTCTTACATGCAAACTAGAATGCCGACTACGTTCAGTTTTGTCCACCAGTTCGACTCTAGTGGCTACCTCTTCTGCCTCCTCGATTGTTTTGGGTGGATGAATTCGCAGCACTCGTCCCGGGTTTCCCTGCAATCCTTGTATAAATATTCGTAATAACTGAGAGTCTGGGGTTGTTAGCACATCTTTGGAAATGTGGGTGACAAACATCCGTAATCGATCGAGGAAATCTTGTACTCCTTCCGTAGGATCCTGCCGAGCCGTCATTAATAGCATTAGCCACTTGTCTGCATCGTCCTTTGGTTGAAATCTATCTCGAAGTGTTTTTTTTAAGCTTTCCCAGCTCTTGGGGTGGTCTATTCCCTTAAGATAAGTTGAAGCACGTCCTCGTAATTTTGCAATTAGGATTTTTTTACGCTGTTCGAGTGTCCAGTTTCCGACGTCAGCAAGGTTCTCAAATGTCTCAAGATACTCATTAAGAGACAGCTCGTCATCATTCCCAGACCACGTGGTTAGTGAAGTTTGTAAGTGTAGATCAGGGCCCTGTTGCACTTGCACCTGTATCGGAGGTGTAGGCTCAGTAGAAATGTTACCGCTTGCTCTGGCCCGCTGATCTGTGACTACCTCCTCAAATTTGTTTCTCCAGTCCGCCTCACGCTTTGACAGAGTTTCATTCTCCAATTCCAGTAACTGAAGTTTCTTTTGTAGCTTCTTTTTTACGCTCATTTTAACTGGTCTTTATGGCCCGAGGGAGAGAGAAAACGGTCAACACTAGTCCCACCCGTGAAGAGAGAGAAAAGAGAGAGAAAAAAAAATAATACTATTTATTTAACTTAATTTAAACTGTGAGAAAAGAAAAAAAAACAATGCCATTTAATTAACTTAATTCAAACTGTTCGTTCGATAATGGATTGCCTTGTTGCAGCAATCCCACTTCTGACCACCATTTGTAAATCCTAGGTATCAAGGGAAGATGATCACGTGGAAGTTACAGAATAAAAATAATTAATTAAAAGAATTTAAATAAATGGTTTAATATAAAAAAAAATAGTTTTAAATAATCAAATAACAATAATAAGTAAACAAAATAAATAAACTAATATATTTCAGACACTATTTATTTGAATAGAGGAAATTTGATATTATGAAATAATTGGATTTCAATATAATATAAAAGTTAGAAATAAAAAAATAAAAATAGATTATTTAATATTAAAAAAAAACTAACAGCTCTAAATTATTTTAGGAAATTATTCGGAATTACTCTTACAGGTTAATTGACCTATAGTAGGTAAATAGTTATATACAAATACAAAAAGAAGACAACAATAATTCAACGGCGTTTGGTCGAATATTAAGAAACAATAGCAACACAACAAAATGAAATCTGTGGAAGGCCCGAGCTAGGAACCGCCCACCGGCCCTGGTCGCGTCAATAATTAAATATAATACAATTTTCAATCTACTTCACCAAAAGAATGTAGCGACTCGTTTCTAGTACAGAGATA